>CM053606.1:60922863-60954051 GCA_028646535.1 Procyon lotor | reverse complement strand
CCGCCCCGCACTGTCCTGGCTTCCTTCCTGGCCCTTGTTGGCTCAGGCTTCATAATGTTTACTGTCGCATCCCTGGCTAGCACGGTGCCTGGAAACTGGAAGACGCTCAATGTATACTTGTGGCATGATAACCTGCTAGGTCATTGAATCTGTTGTTTACTACCAGCGTGAATTAGAAATCAGGAGGGTCAGTGTGCATGTGAAGAATGATTATGAGGGGGCGCCCGGGTGGCTCAGTAGTTAGGCGTCTGCCTTCGGCTCAGGTCGTGATCCCGGGGTCCTGGGATCAAGCCCCGCATTGGGCTCCCTGCTCAGCAGGGACCTTGCTTCTCCCTCTGCCTGCCGCTATCCCTGCTTGTGTTCTCTCTCTCTGACAAATAAATGAATTAAAAAAAAATGATTATGAGGAACAGGTAGAAGGGATGATGCAGTGATAGTGAAAGAAACTATTTTCTGAGGCTGTGTAGGCTTTATTCGTGTTGACAGAAAGGGTATTCTTTGATCGGACCAGCCAAATTGAGGATGACTCAGTTTGAGGTCTGCTGGTGCTGCCATCGGCAATTTTGTTATCATGCAGTGTGCTGACTTTCTTGGCATTACAAGAACACTTGTGATTTCAGGAATTCACTTCCTATTTTTTCAAGACCCTTATCTTACGTATGTATCTTGGGCAGGGGGGCGGGCAGGGGGGAGGTAGGTAGAGGTTGCTTTAAAATAGCTCTAATGAATTTTTTTTTTTTTGATTGACTATAAATGCTTCTTAACCTCTTTGAGGTTACAGATTCCTTGAGAAGAATTTGCTAAAAGCTTCTAACCAGAAAAATGCTGTGTGCACATACGTACACCAGTCTTACACACAATTCACTTGTGCACTTCCAAAGAACCCCAGTTTAAAGCTCCTGTCTTCATGAATTTTGTCTGATTTATCTTCGTGTCAGTTCTTTGAAGTTGGTAGGGGTGGAAGCAAAGAGTGATGGGTTCATTTGCCTAAAACATAATGGTAGCAATTACGTAATTGACCAAGATAACATAAATAGCCTTGCTTAGCCATCCAGAGTGACTACTGCAGATTGAAGTACTATTTTAAGGGAATTTGCTTTTATTATGAGGTAATATCCTCATTCATTCATTCATTCATTCATTCATTCATTCTTCCAAAATTTTATTTAAATTTAAGCTTAGTTAACATATAGTTAGTTAACATATAGGGGTTATTCTACAAGGGTAGAATTTAGTGATTCATCAGTTGCATATAACACCCAGTGCTCATTACATCTTGTGCCCCTCACCCAACCTCCAGCAACCCTCAGGTTGTTCCCTATAGTTAAGAGTCTCTTATGGTTTGCCTCAGTCTCTGTTTTTATCTTATTTTGTTTTTCCTTTCCCTCCCCTTCTGTTTTGTTTCTTAAATTCCACATATGAGTGAAATCATTTGGTATTTGTCTTTCTCTGATTTATTTCACCTAGCATAATATGCTCCAGCTTCATCCATGTCAGTGCAAATGGCCAGATTTCATTCTTTTTGATGGCTGGGTAATATTCCATTGTGTGTGTGTATGTATGTATGTGATATATCTATATCTATCTCACATCTTCTTTATCCATTCATCAGTTGATGGACATCTGGGCTCTTTCCATAATTTGGCTATTGATAATGCTGCTATAAACATTAGGGTGCATGTGCCCCTTCAAATCAGTATTTTTGTATCCTTTAGATAAATACCTAGTAGTGCAATTGCTGGGTCAATAGATAATTCTATTTTTAACTTTTTGAGGAACCTCCTTACTGTTTTCCAGAGTGGCTGTACCAGCTTGCATTCCCACCAACAGTGTAGGAGGGTTCCCCTTTCTGTACATCCTCGCCAAGAACTGTTGCTTCCTGTGTTGTTAATTTTAGCCATTCTGACAGGCGTGAGGTGGTATCTCACTGTGGTTTTGATTTGTATTTCCCTGATGGTGGGTGATGTTGAGCATTTTTTCATGTGTCTATTTGCCAGCTGTATGTCTTCTTTAGAGAAATGTCTGTTCATGCCTTCTGCCCATTTCTTAACTGGATAAGGTATGTAACTTGGGGGTGTTGAGTTTGATAAGTTCTTTATAGATTTTGGCTCCTAGTCCTTTATCAGATATGTCATTTGCAAATATCTACTCCCATTTCAAAGGTTGCCTTTTAGTTTTGTTGATTGTTTTTCTTCGCTGCGCAGAAGCTTTTATCTTGATGAAGTCCCAATAGTTCATTTTTGCCTCTGTTTCCCTTGCCTCCGGAGAACTACCTAGTAAGAGGTTGCTATGGCCGACATCAGAGAGGTTGCTGCCTGTGTTCTCCTCTAGGGATTTGAAGGGTTCCTGTCTCACATTTAGATCTTTCTTCCATTTTGAATTTATGTATGGTGTAATAAAGTGGTCCAGTTTCATTCTTCTGCATGTGGCTGTCCAGTTTTCCCAACACCATTTGTTGAAGAGATTGTCTTTTTTCCATTGGGTATTCTTTCCTGCTTTATCAAAGATTAGTTGACCATAGAGTTGTGGTTCTATTTCTGGGTTCTCTATTTTGTTCCATGGATCTGTATATCTATTTTTGTGCCAGTACCATACTGTCTTGATGATTAAAGCTTTGTAATACAGCTTGAAATCTGGAATTGGATGTCTCCAGCTTTTCTTTTTCCAACATTCCTTTGGCTATTCGGGATCTTTTCTGTTCCATACAAATTTTAGGTTTGTTCTGGCTCTGTGAAAAATCTTGGTGTTATTTTGAGAGGGATTGCATTAAATGTATAGATTGCTTTGGGTATTGTAGACATTTTAACAATATTTGTTCTAATATATGAGCATGTAATGTTTTTCCATTTCTTTGTGTTCTATAGCTTTAGTGTTTCATTAGTGTTCTATAGCTTTCACAGTACAGATCTTTTATCTCTTTGTTAGGTTTATTCCTAGATATGGTTTTTGGTGTAATTGTTAATGGGAGTGATTCCTTGATTTCCCTTTCTGCTACTTCATTATTGGTTTATAGAAATGCAACAGATTTCTGTACATCAATTTTATATTCTGTGACTTTGCTGAATTCATGTATCAGTTCTAGCAATTTTTTGGTGGAGTCTTTTGGGTTTTCTACATAGAAAATCATGTCATCTGTGAAGAGTGAAAGTTTGATTTTTCCTTGCCAATTTGGATGCCTCTTATTTCTTTTCGTTTTCTGATTGCGGAGGCTGGGACTTCCAGTACTATGTTTAACAACAGTGGTGAGAGTGGACATCCCTGTAATGTTCCTGACCTTAGGGGAAAAGCTCAGTTTTTCCCCATTGAGAATGATACTCGCTGTGGAGTTTTTGTTATGGCCTTTATGATGTTGACGTATGTTCCTTCTATCCCTACTTTCTTGAGGGTTTTTATCAAGAAAGGATGCTGTATCTTGCCAAATGCTTTTTTTGAATCTATTGAGAGGATCATATGGTTCGTATCCTTTCTTTTATTAATGTGGTGGATCACGTTGATTGATGTGCAGTTATTGAACCAGCCCCGCAGCCCAAAAATAAATCCCACTTGATTGTGGTGAATAATCCTTTTAATGTAAACTTGAATTCTATTAGCTAGTATCTTGTTGAGAATTTTTACATCCATGTTCATCATGGATATTGGTTTATAATTCCTTTTAGTGGGACTTTGGTTTTGGAATCAAAGTAATGTTGGTCTCATAGAATAAGTTTGGAAGTTTTCCTTCCACTTCTATTTTTTGGAACAGTTTCAGAAGATTAGGTATTAATTCTTTAGATGTTTGGTAGAATTCCCCTGGGAAGCCATCTGGCCCTGGACTCTTGTTTGTTGAGAGATTTTTGATGACTGATTCAGTTTCTTTGCCAGTTATGGGCCTGTTCAGGTTTTCTATTTCTTACTGTTTCAGTTTTGATAGTTTATATGTTTCTAGGAATTTATCCATTTCTTCCAGATTGCCTAAGTTGTTGGCTCATATTGCTCATAATATTCTCTTACAATTGTTTGTATTTCTGTGGTGTTGATTGTGATCCCTCTTCTTTCATTCATGATTTTATTTGGGTCCTTTCTCTTTTCTTTTTGATAAGTCAGGCTAGAGGGTTTATCAATTTAGTTTATTCTTTTTTTAAATTAATTTTTAAAAAATATTTTATTTATTTATTTGACAGAGAGAGAGAGAGATCACAAGTAGGCAGAGAGGCAGGCAGAGAGAGAGGGGGGAAGCAGGCTCCCTGCTGAGCAGAGAGCCCGATGTGGGGCTCGATCCCAGGACCCTGAGATCATGACCTGAGCCAAAGGCAGAGGCTTTAACCCACTGAGCCACCCAGGTGCCCCCAATTCAGTTAATTCTTTCAAAGAACCAGCTCCTAGTTTCATTGATCTGTTCTGTTGTTGTTGGTGTGGTTTTTTGTTTTTTTCTATATCATAGATTTCTGCTCTCATCTTTATTATTTCCCTTTTACTGCTGGTTTTAGGCTTTATTTTCTGTTCTTTTTCCAGCTGCTTTAGGTGTAAGGTTAGGTTGTGTATGTGAGACTTTTCTTGCTTTTTGAGGTAGGCTTGTATTGCAATATACTTCCCTCTTAGGACTCCCATTGCTGCATCCCAAAGGTTTTGGACTGTCATGTTTTCCTTTTTATTTGCTTCCATATATTTTTTTATTTCTTCTTTAATTTCCTGGTTAACCCTTCATTCTTCAGTTGGGTGTTTTGTTTGTTTGCTTTTTTAGGATTTTATTTATTTGAGAAAGAGAGAGAGCATGGGCAGGGGCAGAGGGAGAGAGAGAAGCAGGCTCGCCCCAGAGAAGGGAGCCCGATGTGGGGCTCGATCCCAGGGTGCTAGGATCATGACCTGAGCCAAAGGCAGACACTTAACCTACTGAGCCACCCAGGTACTCCTAGTAGGATGTACTTTAACCTCTATGAGGTCTTTCTGAATTTTTTCTTGTGGTTGACTTTAAGTTTCATAGCATGAAAATATGCATGGTATGATCTCAATCATTTTGTACTTGTTGAGACCTGGTTTGTGACCCAGTACGTGGTCTATTCTGGGGAATGTTCCGTGTGCACTCAAAAAGAATGTAGGGATGAAATGCTCTGAATATATCTGTGGAATCAGTTTGGTCCAGTGTGTCATTCAAAGCCATTGTTTCTTTGTTGATCTCCTGCTTAGGTGATCTGTCCATTGCTGTGAGTGGGGTATTAAAATCCCCTACTATCATTGTATTACCATCAATGAGTTTCTTTAAGTTTGTTATTCAATTGGGTGATTTATATATTTGAGTGCTCCTAAGTTGGGGGCATAAATATTTATAGTTGTTAGAGCTTCCTGTTGGATAGACCCCTTTATTATGATATAGTGTTCCTCTTCATCTCTTATTAGAGTCTTTGGCTTAAAACCTAGTTTGTCTGATATAGGATGGCACTCCAGATGAGGTAGTATCTTAAACATTTTATCAAATCCTTAGAACCTTCTGCAGTTTCATTTGGACACACCGTGTTAGGAATTGTCATTGTCATTCTTGGGTTCATTGGTCACTGTTGCAAACAGACAATTGGATGAGTTTTAAATTGGCCTGAGACCCAATAATTACATGAAATTCAATCTTTTCAATTTTATAATAAAAACTGCACACCAGATACAAGTGTTATCAATCTCTGAACTTTCTCATGTTTCTGTCAATGGAGGGTAGGGTGTTGGCGAGGAGGGCAATAAAAACCATTTCATTTGTATTTGCAGTCCATTTTGGAAGCTGATTTCTTTTCCTAATTTTTTCTTGCCCATGTGAGTAGTTTGATGCATTTCTATTCCCCGGAAACAAATCATGGCAGTGGAAGGAAGCAAGTTATGTCATCTCTGAAAGGAGGGATTAAGTTTGGAGTTTCTGTTGCCTCTTGTATTTCTGACATTCCGTGGTTATCTGATTATGTCTTGGAGACTTTGAGGAGGCAGGAAAAGGTCAACTAGGATTAAACATGTTCTTTAGATAATCCACTATTTGCACTTCAGCAATTAAATATGAAACCTGTTCTCAATCTCTTACAAGCTTCACAAGAATAGTGAGAGACTGATCTCTAACAATGTTGTGGACAGGCAGAGGTGTAAGAGATGAAATACTGAGTCTTGGGGCCCCTGGGTGGCTCAGTGGGTTAAAGCCTCTGCCTTCAGCTCAGGTCATGATCTCAGGGTCCTGGGATCGAGCCCCGCGTCGGGCTCTCTGCTCAGCAGGGAGCCTGCTTCTCCCTCTCTCTCTGCCTGCCTCTCTGCCTATTTGTGATCTCTCTCTCTCTCTCTCTCTCAAATAAATAAATAAATAAATAAAATATAAAAAAAACAAAAAAAACAAGTACTGAGTCTTACGTAATCATGTGCATTTCAGGAAGAAATGTGGAATATTCTGAAACAAAATATCCATGTGAATGACTTTCCGAGAACAAAAATATGAAGAACCTCTTCACCAGAATGAGAATATTTCTATACCATTGCTGCAATGAATCTACTTGGAGATGACAATGTTATAAGCATCTTGAGAGGTAAGTGTGACTTTAAAAAAATCGCAGTATCATTAATGAGTATAGGACCATCAAGCTCCTTTTCCCTAGAGGTTAATTCTATTTATTTAAAAAGATCCTCCAGGATATAATTTTGAATGTTGTCAGGAACAACAAGGGTTTTCTCCCTTATGTCCAATTCTTCCAAATCCTTGGAGACAGCGTAAACATATACAATATACTGTACTCCTGTGTGTCGGGGCCGGGGAGGCTTGTTTACTTACATGGTACCGAATGTCTGAGTTAATTCCTAATATGTCCTATGACTCACTTTCTAAAAATTTTATATTATTTATTTATTTGAGAGAGAGGGAGCACAAATGGGATGGAGGGACAGAGGGAGAGGGAGAAGTAGACCCCTGCTGAACAGGGAGCCCCATACGGGGCTCTATCCCAGGACCCTGAGATCATGACCTGAGCCGAAGGCAGAGGCTTAATGGACTGAGCCACCCTGGTGTGGCTTTGTAACAGTAAACCAATCTTATTTAAGAATGGAAAAATCTTAGCAATGAGAGATTGGAATTATCTGTGGCCTTGGCTGAACCACTTGGGAGATTTTTTAGTTTTAGAGATAGCTTACCTCTAGCCTCTTTCCTGTACACATATACATAAGATAAGGACCTTGAAAAAACTGGGAGAGAGCCCCTGAGTATGCACCAGACCCAGAATAAGGAAAGATAGTTCCAAAGAAGGAGCTCTATCCAGCAGCACAGGTTGTGATGGCTCTTTATCTCCGTACAAGGGAATGTTCCAGGCCCAAGGCACTTTTCAGCCATTGCTCAAAGGTCAAAGAACTGCTCACAACCGCCTTTCGCAACATGTATCTATCTCTCACCAGCTGTGTTGGCCACGCTATTGAGCCTTGCTGAGTTGTTCCCTCAGCTGTAAAATTCAAGGTAGGAATAACAATGACAATAGGAATACCTACTTTGTAGGGTTTGAGGATTAAATGAGATAATGAATATTTAAAAAAAACCCACAACACACCTGCTAGTATTATGCCTAGCACATAAGTGTTCAGTAAATGTTACCAAAAAGTCAGAGATCTAAACTTCAATCTGCTCGCAATGCTATGTTTTTTGGGTGGGAAGGAAGTAGAGACATTCACTTACCCATTTCACAAACATTTATTGAATGTCTTTTATGCATCAGACACTATTCTAAGTAACAGGAATTCAGAGATGAGGAAGAAAAATTAAATCTCTTCTGATGATTAAGATGCAACTAAACAAATAAATATATGTTGGGGCTGAAGAGTACCTTGAAGAAAAATAAGGCCAAGTAGACTGATTTCAAGTGAGGGAGAGCCTTTCAGAGAGGCTGATCGGGAGATCTATGGGGAGGTCACAGATGAGCAGAGGCCTGAAACGAGTGATGTGAAGAGCCTCTCGAGAAGCTTGGGGAAGAGTGTTTAAGACAGAGGGAGTAGCACCTGCAAAGGCCCTGAGGGAAGAACAAGGTGGGGACATCAAAGAATGGGAAGAAGCTGCCAGCAAGAAAGACTAAAGGAAAATGACAGGTGGAAGCCTGCGTTGTAGAACATCAGAAGTCATGGAGAGGACTTTGGATTTAATTTGGAATATGTTGGACAAGGATACAATAAAAATGATTTACAATTTCAAAAGAGAATTCTGGCTGCTTTTGAGGGGATAAGAACAAAAGGATTCAACTAGGGGCTATTTGAGCAGGCGTGGAAAGAGCTGATGGTTATTTGGACTAGAGTGGTGATGGAGGAGGGGAGAAATGTTTTGGGAGAGAGTTCGAAGAGGATGGTTAGATATGGTAGGTGAGAGAGAAAGGGGGCTTCACCTGAGCAGGCTGGTGATTGGCTAGGGGATGACTGGGCTGGGGAACACTGACGCAGAAGCCAGTGGGGGATGAAAATCAGGAGCTTAACTTCGACAGGGTGAATTTGAGATGCCTGTTAAATGCCCAAAGCGCAGAATGAAGTAGGTCATTAAATGGGCAAATCTGGAGTTCAGGTGACGGATTATGCGGAAGATACACAGCTGGGGTTCATAAGCATATAGTTTGTATTTACAGTTGTGAGACTGGATGAAATCATTCCAAAAGTAAGTATGGCTTAAGAAGAGAAGAGGGCAAAGAAGGAGCGCTGGGACACCGGCTCAGAGGTCAGGAAGATGAGGGTATCTGCGAAGAAGTCTGAGGAGGAAGAGCCACATCCCAACTGAGGGTAGCCGAAGCAGAGTCCTAGAACCGGCTCCTTTCCGGCCCACAAGTCCCATGGCCTCATCCAGGCCTCAGCCCAATGCAACCTTTGCTGCAGCCAGCAATAAATTTAAAGGGTTTAATACAGAATAAACTCAGGGCATTGTCCTACTCAACACATATTCATTAAATAGTATGTACAGATGAATGAATAAGTGAATATTGACAGATTTTATTTTATTTCTCTTTAAATATTTACAAACACTTACTTGCATTTGATTTTTCTCCCTGGCAGGAAGATTGCATTTGCTGCATTTTAAGATCTGTCAGAGGCAATTTTTGCTAAAGCCAGAAATCTGTTCTATTAACTTTGATGGTTTAAACCTTCCAGAAATTTATAAACTAATAATGAAAATATTTAGTTCTTAAATAAAGGGATGTACAAATTTTATATCTTACAATTTCATTGAATAAGATATTAGAGATACCATCCACTAATAATATGTATTTATTCATTTTATTATGAAACCAAAACTTATGTAATGCTTACATGTGCAAAACACACTCTTAGCTCTGTGTGGGATCTGGTAATTGATACCCCAGTAAGGGCAGTAATGAAAATTAGTATTAATATGTGTCAGGTACAAAGGTTTTTAGATGGATTTCCTTTTTTTCATGATTCTCCTAGCATCCTGTGAGAGTGACAATATCATGACCTGTTTCATACAACATAACAATTCAAAGAGATAACATTCTTGTGGTCAAATGATGAGAATTAGGCAGAACTGAGATTTGAACCCAGCTCAGTGTGATTGTGCAGCCTGAACTCTGGCTTGCTCTGCTCTGTGACCCCTTTTCATGAATATTCATCATCATCATCAATATCAATTTTACTTATAGCATAAAACTGAAAACATCATACAAGTTTGGCCAACATAAGCCTGTGTCTCCAAACAAAAAAAACATCACAGTGAAATTCTGGAATTCAAACCCGAATCAAAGGTAATCCCATTTAAGTTTCTGTCAAAAATGGTAACGTTTTCTGTAACACCTTCCGGAGAGCGCGAGCCGGGAACTGGACGTGGGTCTCCGGATGAAGGCAAGCGGCCCAAGGTGGCAGGGCAGCGTCCCAGGAAGGGCCAGAGCCGCAAAGTCACGGGCACAGGCAGCCTCAGCGTCCGGGTTGCCTCCCAGTGAGAGCAAAAGCAAACACTCTTGGAAGAAAACAAAACCCAGCACAGAGGGTCTTGGGCAAACTGAGCCATAGTACGAGAGCAGAGAGCAGAGACAGCCGCAGTGCAGCCTCTGTGCGCTGTCCTGGGCGGTGCCAGGATGGGCGCGGGGGCTGGAGGTGTGAGGAGGTAGGGGTGGGGAAGGGAACCCCTTGGCATCCTCACAAAGGCAAGGGTGGTAATCATGCTCCAGTTCAAGGATTGAGCTTCATGTATCTATTCGCAATATGCTAGAGAGGTATTGTCTCTGAATCTATGACTATTCCCTGGATGTGCTTTAATGAGATAATATATATATTAAAATGCATTGTGGACAGCAACATAGCAGCTAAAGTAATTACTTACACTCTTGCTGTTAATGATCTGACAGCAATCACAAATATTATGAGTAATTCAAATTGTTATTTAAAAATTCCTTGCCAAGGCACCTGGGTGGCTCAGTCGTTAAGCGTCTGCCTTCGGCCCAGGTCAGATCCCAGGGTCCTGGGATCGAGCCCCACATCGGGCTCTCTGCTCAGCAGGAAGCCTGCTTCTCCCACTACCATTCCCTCTGCTTGTGGTTCCCTCTCTCGCTGTGTTTCTCTCTGTCAAATAAATAAAATCTTTAAAAAAAAAAAAAAAAAAAAAAAAAAAATTCCTTGCCAAAATAACTGTTGGTTATTTTGCCATTATTAATTCGATATGTCATTCAAGTGGGCCCTTTTGGATTCTGTGAATAGTCACCACGTGGTAAGGTTCTTACCTCATGAGGACGACCCACTGGGCTTTAGCTAATAAATCTGAGCTCCGAGAGGCTAAATATTCTGTTTACGATTCCAGTACTTTGTTTGCCCCATTGCTTTGCTTTCCATGACTCTGCCTGTTGTCAGAATTCTTTTTTTTTTTTTTTAAGATTTAATTTATTTATTTGACAGAGAGAGAGATCACAAGTAGGCAGAGAGGCAGGCAGAGAGAGAGGGGGAAGCAGGCTCCCTGCTGAGCAGAGAGCCCGATGCGGGGCTTGATCCCAGGACCCTGAGATCATGACGTGAGCCGAAGGCAGAGGCTTTAACCCACTGAGCCACCCAGGTGCCCCTGTTGTCAGAATTCTTAACATGGTCATTTTAATTGTTTCCCATTACTTGCTATTTTAGTTTTTTGTTAGGTGACATTTAACGAGGCTTCAGTTTTGATTATAGAGTGGATACTTCTAAAAAATTTTATTCGGCTCTGTTTCTCCGCTTAAAATTACAGCAGGAGTTTCCTGTTTCATCAAGCGGTATCATCCATAGCTTATTTTCCTTTGTTCAAAGATTCCACTGGAGAGCTACCAACTAAAATTCAGATTGTCCCATGGATATAAGATAGGTCTTATTCCTAGTGAATTCCAATTCTGAAGGAACACATCTTCCATTGATGAAGAAAGCAAGCAAGCCTGAACTAGGATCACCCTGGCAATAGAGATGGGATTTAAGGAATGTACAGTTATGGCCACAGCTGTTCCTCATTCATGCTAGAACAACTCACTGGACTTTTTTTCTTGCACTCGAAAGGGCTATTGAAAAAAAAAACACCTAGGAGCCAGGGTTAGAAAACTTAATATATATATTTTAAATTTTATTTATTTATTTGTCAGAGAGAGAGACAGACTGAGCACAAGCAGGCAGCGTGAGAGAAGCAGGCTCCCTGCCAAGCAAGGAGCCCAATGTGGGGGACTCGATCTAAGGACCCTGGGATCATGACCTGAGCCGAAGGCAGCGGCTTAACCGACTAAGCCACTCAGGTGTCCCAAGAAAACTTAATATTTTAATCAGAATTTTCAACTATAAGAACTTTAAAATTGGTTTTGAAACAAAAACAGTATTCCATAATATGGCAAAATTCTCTTACTGCTTAGTAAAGGCACACTCTAAATCATAAACTTTTGTACACGCTTGATCTTTTTTTATAAAGATTTTTATTTTATTTATTTGACAGAGAGAGATCACACATAGGCAAAGAGGCAAACAGAGAGAGAAGGGGAAGCAGGCTCCCTGCTGAGCAGGGAGCCCAATGTGGGGCTCGATCCCAGGACCCTGAGATCATGACCTGAGCCGAAGGCAGAGGCTTTAACCCACTGAGCCACCCAGGTGCCCCACTCGTTTGATCTTGTATCGGGTAAAAGCCCAGTTATTTCTGAGGACTTGGTCTTCCTTCAAAGTAAGAGATTACAGCCCCTGAGCTTTAGAGACACCTCCCTGACGTACACATAAACGGTCAAGGAAGCATTTTCAGACTGTCGGAGGCCTTTCTGTCAATTCTGTGAAAAGATTTTCATCCTAGCATCTTCTTGAAGCTTAGTCTGGTTGCTTTCAGATTAAAAAATGAGAGCTGTGAGGGGTGCCTGAGTGGCTCAGTCGTTAAGCGTCTGCCTTCGGCTCAGGTCGTGATCCCAGGGTCCTGGGATCGAGCCCTGCATCTGGCTCTTTGCTCAGCAGGAAGCCTACTTCTCCCGCTACCATTCCCTCTGCTTGTGTTCCCTCTCTCGCTGTGTTTCTCTCTGTCAAATAAATAAAATCTTAAAAAAAGAGAGAGAGAGCTGTGAAAGCAAAGAGAGGCGAAGCGGCCCTGGCAACAGGTCCCAGAGCAGCAGCTCCAGGGACACCTCTGTCCCCGTGGGTCCCCGATGTTTGGTGGCAGGTGATTGCACATGTTTTCGGCGCTGTCCACGCAGGCGGACAGAAGCCATTTCAAAGCGTTAGGCTGACAGGTTGTCAGCGTTTCCCTGCAACTTCTCTCACTGGAGTCCACGGGGATGCATGGTCTGAGTCTCTGCAGGCAAGAAGGACTGGCTCCAGTAAGGTAGGATTTCAAGGGATATGGCTGTAAAGTCTTTTCTTCATTAAGCACATTGACTGCACAGGTAAAAGATGAAAGAGATCTGGTTGAACAACACTTTCTGTCAAGCAGACACAGCAGGGATTTGTAGTCGGTCATGGATTTGTGATGGGCCAAGAGGTACATCGCTGCCCAGAAAGCTAAGACGTCCTTACTGCCCCAGAGCACCAAGGCACGTCTGCCCGTCAGAGGGAGCGGTTCAGTGGTGGGCTGCGTGGGCCAATCACGCCCCACCTGGAAGGTGCGATCCCGCACCTCAAGTCCTTAAAGCTCCTTAGGAAAGGTTCCCAGCAGGATGGTGAAAAGTCTGAAAACTATGTTATATGAGCAACAGTTGAGGGGGATTTGATTTATTCAGTCCAGAAAAGGAAAGATTTGGGAAGCGGAAGAGGAGGAAATATTGGTTGTTATCTTCAATACCTGAAGAGTTCCTTGTGGAACATCTCCTGAACTAGTTCTAGAGGTCCCCCCCACACCCCCCCCCAAGGAAAACCCAGGGCCAAATTAGGGTCATAGTAGACGATTTCCAGCTCAAGGTTAAGAAGCCTTTTGTAATCGTGACTTTCCCTAAAGGAGGTGGGCGGCTTACTACTCAGTGGGGTGGTGACCTTGTCACACTGGAAGGCCGCAGGGAGGGGCTGAACGAGATCGAGTGTAGGAGGGGGCGATGGGTGTAAGGTGGGACTCTGAGAGCTTCTATTCCAAGTGTGGTAAGGACGGCCCCTGGAGATTCTGGAAGGCATCCTGGCCCGTGCTGCACACTCTGAGGGGAGAGTCTTGGACTGTGTCACCCTAATGGTGACTGTTTTCTCCATCACTGCAAAACAGACCGTAGTCTTGTTATCCAATTTAAATCACCGTCTACCAAAATAACATCGCTGTGGTTGCTGAAAATGGCCCGGGGATGCTGTGTTCCTCCATCTGAACTGATGATTCTTGCTCAAGGGCATCGAGGGAGGGGGCTCTCCGGCATCTGACTGGCCTGAGCCTTGCTCTTGTCAGCTGTGGGATGGAGACTCCATACTTAAGACCGTGACCTTTGGAGCTACACTGCCCAAGTTCCAAGCCTAGCTCCACACCTTACTATTTGTAGAAGTGTTATTTAACTTCTGGTGCCCCCTTCTTCTGTAAACTAGAAATGACAAGAGTTGAGTCTGTCTCATGGGTTGTTGTGAGAATTAAGTGAGCAAAGGAGGTATTACCTACTTTGAACAGAGCTCACTGCTAGTTTTATGTTCCACGTGTAACTTACCTGCTCCAGGCTGACACCTGCCCTCATATGTTCAGACAGCCTCCTCCTGTTCCCCCTTTGACCCTGAATTCCTGAGTCTGCTTTTGCAGTTCTGGAACATTTTGAGGATTTCTGTGGCTTAAATTGGGTTGTTTCTCGGCTTTCCCTCCTGTTGGAGTTTGGGGTACTTACCTCTGGTGCTTTCCAGCTTCCAAAATTATGTTGCTGTCATCTCCTTGTCCTTGTGGGCTTAAGTTTTTATTGGAGTTTAAGCAAGAGTGGAAGCAAAATGAGATGTTTGAATTCGACAGGATGGGAGAGCAGAATAAAAAGTTAGAGACCTTAAAGTGCTGTTTTTCAAAGCTAGGAGGGCAAAGGAGGGCACAAGATACCAAGAGACAGAGATCAGGGCACTTGTGACAAAGCCTGATTAGGACGCTAAGAGGTGGAATTTCTAAAAAGTAATGAAAAGTTTTTAAAAAGATTATAGTAAGTGATGGTAAACTGCATGTCTTCTGACCCTTAATACAAAGGAAAATTTTAAATAGCAATTGCCCTCAAAACTTTTAGGAGAAAACATATTCTTTCTCTGTCCCTTGAATTTGTAAATCTCCTGTCTTTAAAAAAAAAAAATTGTAAACACCCCAGGAGGTAATCAAAACATTGCCCACAGGAGCCAAAGAAAAAGAAGGTGGCAGGGAAGGCTTATTAAAATACAGACTGCCTGAAATGATGAGGAGAACAACTCTGTAGGTAGGAAAAGGAGGAGATATAGGAGAAAGGTATAAGGAATGAAAATATATTTTTTTACTGAGCGGAAAAGAAACTAATTTTGTCCTAAATTGAGATTGGCTGTTCAGAGATGGAAAACTTAGAACAAAAATCTGAGTGAAAAAGAAAGTTGTAGAAGGTTTTTGTGAAGGAGAATCTTTGGAAAGGAATTTTATGCGTGGTCAGGACTGATGAAGATTGGAATAAGTGAGTTTTAAAAGTACACTGGTATACGATTAAAATGTGGTTTTCTATTAAGAAGACAACATTTTTGGATTGTTGGTCTTTTTTGATAAAAAAATTATAAACAGGTTTATAATTCAAAAATGATAAACAAAGGTTTATAGTTAAATTAAAAACAAGGTTTCTATGTTTTGTCTTTACCAGGTTTATAAGGAACTCTCATCAGATTTTAACCACGGCAAGTTTTAAGTCTTTTGTTACTTGCAGAGTTGCTGTTTTACTCTGCTGCCTTGGCCAAATATGTTCCTGCAAAAGTGCTTCATCTTCCAGGACATTTGTGGAAAAGGCTTTTGACAAGTACAGGTTTCTGGTAACTATGATCAATTTGCCTTCGTGTAGAAGGGATGATAATAAGCCTTCCGAGTGCTGCCCCAAGGGTACCTGCGTAGCCCCACAATGTGTCAGGGGATGGTGGCTGGGGACCTGTCCCTGTTCTGCTTCCTCACATCAGTACAAGGTACATCCGTGGCCATAATGTTAACATGTAGAGATTTGCCTCTGCCGTAGGACAACCTACAGGCTTTGCTGAGGCGTCTGGGAGGGAAAGGATGGGCAGCGAATCCACAGAAAATTCAAGGCCCAGGCACTGCTGTAAGGTTTTGGGTGTCATCTGGTCGGGTAAGACTTCCATTGTTCTAAGTTATAGCTGATAAGGTACAATCCTGTCCAACCCCTGAAGGTGTGAAGGAGGTGTAAGCCTCTGTCGGGATTCGGGGGTTGGGGAGGACTTTTATTCCCTACCTGGCATAGTTCCCCCTCTCTTACTCTGCCGGGTAAAGAAAGGGCACACGTAGGACTGGGGATCAGAGCAGCAAGCTGGTTTTGAGAAAGCAAAAATACTAGCAAAGCAGATTAAAGCTCTGGGCCTCTCCTAAGTAGGGCTAACATTTGGGTTTAATACGTCTGTGATTCCAAAGATACGGGTAGATAGAGGGGAGGTGCCCCTAGGGTTTTGGCCCCAGTTCTGGAAGCGGGCAGAAATCCAACATACCCCAAGGAGCAGCAGCTCCTAGGAACGTACACAGTGCTCGTCCAGGTAGGTCCTCCCCCCCAGCAGCCGGTGGCTTGAGCGGAGTGGTCTGGTGACCAGGCATGAGCCCGGACCGTTAACCCTTTACACTGACAGCTGGGCTGTACCAAAGGGATTAGCCCTGTGGCTTGGACAATGGGAGGCCAAGGGGTGGAGGATTACGAATAAGCCCTTGTGGGGTAAGGATGTGTGGGAAGAAACTTGAGTCCATCGGCAAGATCTCATCTGCAGCAGCCCTCACCGTTTTCCAGGCCGCAGCTCATAATGCACTGATATCCCCCGGCATTTGGGAAGTTGAGGCCCTACCTCAGGTACAAGCTTTAGCCGATGACCCTGCAGTGGGTGCAGCAGACTGGGTGCAGAGAAAGAATGGCCATCCCAGTGCCCAGGGGGTCACGTATTGCCAACGATGCCAGATTGCCCTTGGAGTACAGCGGTTCCAGTAACAGGCTGTCCCGGGTGTTCTAAACAAACCCCAAGGCAACTGCTCAAAGAATCTGGGGCCATTCGCCATTCCCAGCTGGTGAAGAACTGGCAAATTGATTATATTGGCCCCCTCCAAGTGAAGATGCTACTTATGGCCTGGTTTGTGTGGACACTGCATCTGGCCTAACCCACGCTTTCCCCTGCTGCTGTGCTGAACAGGCTGCAACCCTTACAGGATTGGAGAAACTGAGTAGTACGCATGCGTACCCGCATCAAATAGCTAGCAGCTGGGGAGGGGAGTTACATTTCGAGGCTCATGATATATGACTGGGCAAAAAAAAAAAAGACATCAAATGGAGGCTTCATCCCCCCCCCCCGCCCCTGATGATCCATAAGCAATGGTTGGTTGAAAGAAAAACATTAAAACAGCAGATTAAATTGTTAACAGATAAAACCACCTTCGCCAGGTTGGTTTTATTCAAATTGATTATTTGAATAATCAGTGATGAAGACCAGTTGTCCCATATGCCAGACTGGGGACCCCTGCCAAGGCCCCCCCCCAACACCAAAAAGGTGTGGAAGTGGCAGGAAACAGCCATTGCTCCAACTCCCAACTGGGGGACAACATGCTATGCTGCTGAGAGCAGCACGCCCTGTCCTGCCTGGGAGAGGAATTGTGTCCTGGACTTTGCATTGGGGCTCACAGGGGTGCCGAGTTACTGCCCCTTCCTGCGTGAGGAGGAACTGCTCATTCTCCACTGGGGTCCGTTGTCCTGCTGCAAGCTGGACTTGGTGAAATGCACCATGCCTGAAATGGAGCATCCACCCTGGGAGAGAGGAGAAGGTGGGGGTCCTGTTCTGGCATATTCTGTCCTCAGTCGTGCCCAACAATGCTGCGCGTCCCGGCCAACAGGCACAGTACGCACAGCTGAGTCGAATCCCGAGGGCTGCCCACCCCCACCGCGACTCGAGCCCAGGTGGGCGCTGTCTCACTGCTCTGATCACCTGGCTGCCGCCTTCGTCCCCTGCACAGGCTCAGAGGTGTTAGAGCAGCGTAGAAACCCTTACTAAAATCTGTCAGCAAGCCAGAAAAAATCTGCCCTCACGGAACAATGAAATGCCTCTAGTGAGAAAAACTGTCCTCTAAAATAGGATAGCCTAGGACGTTATTCCCACCTCCCGAGGAGGCACCTGCGCCGTTATCAAAGCAGAATGTCCTCAGCTCATAGCTGATGAGTCTGCTAACGTATCATCCTTAGTAACTCACAGGAGGACACAGGCGAATGCCCGGCGCAGTCCAACTCCCAGCCTAGAGGCTTTAGTATGTTGGTGGTGTGGATGCTGGGGCTCTTGACAGAGCTGTCACTAATCTGGGGAGTTACCGTCTGCCTCTGTGTTCTCTCTTCTGAGCGCCTGTGTTGTCGCTGTGGCATCTGCCCCCATTGCAGCAGATAGCCACCAACAGGGCCGCCTCCCTTGCTGCCCACTCGGGGCTCCCTGTGGAAGAGGGCAGCACGTGGGACTTAAGAGCGGGTCACCAGGGGTGGGGTGTTGGGAGTGTCATCCAAAAGACACGCCCGCCGATTGACCTGTGAGCACCCTGAGGCTCCTCACCCTGTCCTCTGTGCTGGGACTATGGGTTCCGCTTGCCTTTCCTGCTCCCAGAGGCTGCTGCAAGGACACATCCTCGAGATAGTGATGCAGTACTGCAAACATCTACGTGATATATGCGACTAAGCCCAGTCAGGGCCCCTTTCTAAGCTTTTTAAGATTTGGAGGGCTGCTGCAGGAATCCATTCATCTTGCCGTCGCCCAAGACAGGTCTCGTGTGTCAGCTCCTTTGCTCTTATTAAAACTGCCATGTGCCAACCTGGAGTGACGTCACCTCTTTCTTCCATCTCTCCTTGCCCTCTGTGTGCGGGGGGCCCGTTTCAGAGCACACCAGGAAAGCTCCAGAAACCCCCTCCCCACCGCAGCCATTCCAACCGTGGTGCTCAGTCATCCCCATCAAGGTCTCCTACTCCTCCATTTGGGGGGCCCCCTCCACTTTCAAACTGTACAAGGAGCACAAAGGGCCACGACACACAGACAGGTACAGAGTGTTGAGGGGGTATAAATGGGACCGATGATATTGACTTGATTGAGTCCGCAGGTCTGCTGGGGGCCTGAGGCACTGGCTTTCGGGGCAGGAGTCTGAGGCAGACTTTCCCTCACCCCCCTGCATGTCCCCATTGGCCAAGACTGCCCAGCCCTTTCCGGGGGCAGCCCCTCCCAAGTCCGCTCTGCCCCGAGGCAGGGCCTGGCTTGCTGAGTCTTGACCTGACGCAGCAGGTGGAGGAACCCACACGCACTGTGGAGTGACTGCCGTCATGTCCCCTCCGCAGCTTGGTCGCCTGTGCCTCCTCGCCCGCCCACCACATGGCGTCCCTGGGATCACTGTGCTGCTGCTGTCGCTGCTGCCCTTCTGGGCAGGGGCCCACTGCCCTTGCCAGGATCCCGCGCTGTGCCAACCCATCACCCAGCACCCTGAATTCGAGGTCAGTGCCTCTCCCTTGCTCTCTTGGGTCTGGTCCTTATGGCCTGGTAAGAAGTTGGAGTAAACCTGAGCCCTAAGAAGAGGTGGTGTGGGTGAAGTCACCAACTTTGATCGCTCCCTAAGGGCCTCTTCGTGGACTGCCTTCATTATAGGACGAGGAAACCCAAAGAGGTTGAGCAACTCTTGCCAGGACTCAGCATTGGTGCCTGCGTGAGAGGGGCGGGCAGTATTCTCGCCCAGGTCTGACCCCAAACGCTAATTCCTTTTGTCGCCCTGAAGTGCCTGTCGGGTGGCACTCCGGGCACACTAGCAGGGAGGTAGGATAATGAGGTATTTCCGAAGTAGCAGGTTCCACTGTTTTCTAGGAGAGTGAGTATCTAGTATGAGAGAATCTCAGCACTCCAGCAGGACCTCGGAATGCAGAAATGTTCTCCTTACCTCTGCTTTTCCCCATCCACCAGCCCTTGCTTTTAGGCACCTCAAAACCACCCAAGAAGGATGGTAAAATGATTTTCCTTTTACCCACCTAAGGCTTTTTTTCCTTTTAGTCACATAAGGCTTTGGGGAACTTTAACGGAACACCCTTTCACGGGCGACATGAAAACCACCTGACACATAAAGTCTGATGCCTGCAACAGGAGTTGAAGGAGGAAAGGCTTAAACCTGTGGAAAATAATAGACGGAAACCTCCTTTAACTTCTTGAGGCACCTCCATACTGTTCTCCAGGGTTTGCATCCCTGGAGATGCAAACTCCCACCCAGCTGTTTGCATTCCCACCAACAGTGCAAGAGGGTTTCCCTTTCTCTGCAGCCCTTCCAACACCTGTTGTTTCTTGGGTATTAAAGAGGGCACTTGTTAGGATGAGCACTGGGTGTTTTAAGTGCTCACTGACTCCTCCAGAAACCCATAGCGCAGGGTGGGTATGCTCACTAACTAAAATTTAAATTAAAAAAAAAAAGAAGGAAGGAAGGAAACTTCCTAAAGGAACGGTCGGGAGGCCAGTTAGGCAGAGTGCTCCCCTCCTTGTCAAGTGCAGACCCAGTAGGGAAAGCAGGGGTCTCTGCAGGTTGTACTACTTTACTACCCTAACTGGGAAAGAAAGGCCTTCCTCCTTCGTGCCCACCACCCAACCATTGAGCACTCGGTTCAACGTAGCCAATGAAAAGCCACTATACTTCAAACTCCCTGTTTACTCCAATCGACTTTTTGCTTATAACAGCCCTTCGGACCCCCCCCCCCCCATAAAAGAGTGTTACTTTCCTTTGCTTTGTGGTTTTGCTGTAGCTTGTTTGTCCTGGTTTGCAGTTCTCTGCTGTTCCCAAATAAACACTCCTTTGCTGTTAAGACAGCTGACAGTTTTATTTTTAAGGTTATCATTACTTAGAAGTGGGGTCCAGGGAAGAACCACCCCCACCCCCCCCAATCCCCCATCTCCTGGCTCCCCAGTTAACAGCTCGGAGGCTGGTAAGCGAAGAGGTGCTGGCACAAGCCTGAGCTCATTGCTTTCTTGCCCACACAGGGGTTTGAAGGTAAGTTTTGTCCTGGATTTCAATCTCCACGCTTTGTGTTTGAGTTTTCCGGGCGTTATTTGGGATTTGTTTTAAGGCTTTGTTTTTGTTTGTTTTCTGAGCGTACTCACTTCGCCCTTGGTAGGACTCCTGTTTGGAACTGGATTGTTCCTACTGGGATTGTGCTGGCCTTTGGTCTGATTCTTTCTGGAACCAGGCTGCTCCTGTTCCCGAAATTTCTGGAATAAAATTCCAGAAAAAAATTCTAAAAAGGAATTTTTCTTTCTAGAGGAAAACCTCCAGGAAATGGAATCCCAGTCATCAGCTCGCTGAGAGCATGCCCCGGCTGGGCTCTGGCCAGTTTTGTTTTAAAACTATGGTTTCAGGGCCTTCGGCTCAGCTCGTAAGCTCGGGGTCCCTGGGCCCAGCCCCGTGCAGGGCTCCCTGCTCAGTAAGGAGTCTGCTTCTCCCTCTGCCCCTCCCCCTGCTCGCTCGCTATTGCGCTCTCAAATAAAAATCTTAAAAAAAAAAAAAAAAAAATTGGTCTCTCCTGCGCGCATTTATAACTAAACGGACTGAACCAAAATGTAGGGTATCAGTGGCCATTATAGGGACTTTCCATCTCCCCAAACTTGCTTTACTCGAAGTTAGAAAGCTATGGCTCCAAGACAAGAAACTGGATGGGTTGCTTATTTTAAATGGTACCTCGAGGCTTCCAGATATTCTCGGGACTCTAAGTTTGCCTCTTTGCAAGATATTATTTCCAACCTAACTGAGGCAAACAATTGAAAGGAGTCAAAATGGCTTCTGAGGCCCTTTTCCCCTCCCTTCCCCTCCCTCGTCTTCTTTGCTGACATGAATCTCTGTCGTCTCCTTCCTCCTCGAGTCTCCTAAGAACCACACTCTATTTAAAAAAAAAAATTATAGATTTTATTTATTTACCAGAGAGAGGGAGGGAGCAAATGAACAGGAAGGGCAGAGGGAGAGGGAAAAGCAGACTCCCAGCTGCCCACTAAGCAGAGAGCCTGAGGTGGGGCTGGATCCCGGGACCCTGAAATCATGACCTGAGTTGAAGGCGGATGCTTACAGGTTGTCCGTTTTAAATTAGGATGTAGTCTTGAATAAATATGGTTTACAAATTAAATTTCATAATAGAACTATTAGTAAAGGTATTTTAGTACAAAAATAGTAGGAATTATCATTTGGGAGAACATTCCTTTGAGCTGTGGCGGAGGTTTGGCCATTGATTTCCTTGAGAAGAGCAATTTTGGCAGAAATGTCAGTAAGGTGGATTACTTCGGCCTCCAGGGAGTGAGTCTGAAATGCCCAGGCACCTTAAGAGCCAGGGCAGTTGACAAAAATACGGCATCTAATAAGTTTCGGACATAGGCATTTTAAATTTTATTTCCATTGCAGGTAAGGACAGCCCATTGTCCCCATAATATTCCAAAGTCATGAGCTACCCCCAAAATATACCAATTAACAGTATAAATGTTTGCAAATTTTACCCTTGGCTGTTATGAACTCAAGTAAGGATATATTTTAGCCTATTGGGCTGAAGGATCCAAAATGTAAAGGTACTGTTCCAGTGATTTCAAAAGGTGTTGCAATAGAATACTCAGTGTGATATTTACTATTTTCATCCTTTAGGTAAGAACCAGCAGTAAACTAGGACAAACCTGTACTGGTTAGAGGAGTTTTATATAAATTGTCACAGGGATTCAGAGGTAATCTGTCAGTCCTAAGCAGTCATGAGGGGTTTCATCTGGATTCAGATGTACTCCTGATTCTGAGATGGGGTGCCTCAGGTATCCAACCTGAGTTTCAGAAAACTGCACTTTCTCTTTGGAGACTTTATGTCCCTTTAAGGCCAAAAGTTTCAACAGGTGGAGGCTTTCTTCCTATGCAGAGGTTTGAGAAGGGGGGCAGAGAAGCAAATCATCTATGTATTACATAACAGATTAGAGCCTGCAGAAAACTCTTTATCATCCACATCAGCTTTTAAGGTTCATGAAAAACTAAAAGGACTCTTTGTGAAACCCTGGGCATTATTGTTCAGATATATTTCCTTTCTTCCCAAGTGAAAGCAAAAAGATATTGGCTATCCTCATCAACTGGAATATTAAAAAGGTGTTGCGTAGATCAATTACAGTGAAAAATTTGCTTTCAGTGAGAATGGGTGTTAGTGACTATGGGGGGGTGGCTAGGAGCCACAGGGTGCCAAGAAGTAACAATGCTATTTATTGCTTGGAGATCTTAAATCAAATGTCTGTTCATGTCCTCTGCCCATTTTTAATTGGATTATTTGGGGTTTTGGTGTTGAATTGTATAAATTCTTTACATAATTTGGATACTAAGATTTTATTAGATATGTTATCTGCAAATATCTTCTCCCATTCAGTAGGCTTTCTTTTACTTTTGTTGATTGTTTCCTTCAATGTGCAGAAGCTTTTTATTTTGATGTAGTCCCAATAGTGTATTTTTGCTTTTTTTCCTCTTGATTCAGGAGATCTATCTAGAAAAATGTTGCTATGGCCAATATCATATAAATTACTGCCTGTATTCTCCTCTAGGATTTTTTATGGTTTCAGGTCTCACATTTAAGTCTTTAATCCAGTTTATTTTTTGTATTATATGAGAAAGTGGTCCAGTTTCATTCTTTTACAGGTAGCTGTCCAATTTTCCCAACACCATTTGTTGAAGAGATTGTCTTTTTCCCATTGCGTATTCTTGCCTCTTTTGTCAAAGATTAATATCCATATAATTGTGGGTTTATTTCTGGGCTCTATATTCTGTTCTGTTGATCTGTGTGTGTGTTTTTGTGCTAGTACTGTACTGTTTTGATTACTATAGCTTTGCCATATATCTTGAAATATAGGATTGTGGGACCTCCAGTTTTGTTCTTTTTTTTTTTTTAAGATTATTTTGTCTATTCAAGGGCTTTTGTGGTTCCATAGAAATTTTAATAGTATTCTAGTTCTGTGAAAAATGCTGTTGGCATTTTGATGGGGATTGCATTAAATCTGTGGATTGCTTTGGATAATATGGACATTTTAGCAATATTGATTCTTCCAATCCATGAGCATGGAATATCTTTCAATTTGTGGTGTTTTCAGTTTCTTTCATCATTGTTTTATAGTTATAATTGTAAATGGGATTGTTTTCTTAATTTCTTTTTCTGCTACTTCATTGTTAGTGCATAGAAATGTAATGGATTTCTTCTCTATATTGATTTTACATACTGAAATCTTAGTTCATTTATCTGTTATAGTATTTTGTTGAAGTTTCTAGGGTTTTGTATATATAGTAGTATGGCATCTGCGAATAGTGACTGTTTTAGATTTTTTTTTTTTTAAAGATTTTGTTTGTTTATTTGACAGGTAGAGAGCACAAGTAGGCAGAGCGGCAGGGAGACGGGAGACAGGAGCTCTCCACTGAGCAGGGAGCCCAATGTGGGGCTCGATCCCAGGACGCTGGGATCATGACCTGAGCCAAAGGCAGCTGGTTAACCAACTGAGCCACCCAGGCACCGTGTTTTAGATCTTCTTTACCAACTTGGATGCCTTTTTCTTTGTCTTGTCTGCTGTGGCTAGGACTTTCAGTACTATGCTGACTAAAAGTGGTGAGTGTGAACATCTTTTTCTTTTTCCTGATGTTAGGGTTAAGCTCTTGCCGGGGTCCAGCCCAGGCCGTCCAGGGGTTCCCTGAAGGATGGACGGTGTCGGCGAAAGGAATAAGGGAGCCAGAGGTTTCTTTCAATCACCAGGCAGGCATCTCTGCCTCATTGGTTTTTGACTCTGTATTTATAGGCAGCAGGTTACATGGCAAACAGTCAATGATTTTCTTAGATAAGGAGGCTTAGATCAACAAAAGTTTTATGTAGAACCTATAGTTTTTTTAAGACTGAGGCAGAGACAGGCTTATCTCATTTTGAACAACAAGACCCTTAACAATTTTTATGACTCTGTTTCTATGTATTGGAAAAAGATTTAGTCACGTATATCTTTTGTACATTAACCAAAGGAAGAGGGGATGACATTTGAGTTTATTATAGAATGGCCCAAGCTGTTTGTAGAAGCCCTTTTTTGCTGCTGCGTGAGCAGACACCTGGGAGCCTCATCCTGTGTATTCTTTAGCAAAGTCTGAAGTAAAACTCTATTGTCTTTATATTTAACCATTCCTACCTTATCTTATATGTACTCTCCATTGTAAGGGAATGCAGGTGTTGGTGTGGATGATGGAATGTGAATCCCAAGGGGGGAACTAAAATAGGCTGTAGATTATTAAAGGTCTGTGTAGGTTGTTGGCCTTTAAGTACCTTATCATCTCATCTGCAATAATTTGGTGGACAAACGTTGGAAGGGAGCCTCGCAGTTATCTGCTCTAATGGTTTTATGGCGGGGGGAATGGTTTGGTTGCTTTATGTAGTTCCTGTAAGGAGATCTCGGTCTGGTTAGAAGTGGGTTAAATGAGTCAGAGCCTCAACTTGAGCAAAGGCTTAGGCCAAAAAGAAAAAAGAAAAAAGAAATTCGAGTAACACAAAGATATAGGAGATACCGATCCCCGTTCATATGGCAGGAGCCGTGCAAACCTGCCATGTTCTCGCCATGACCATGTCAAACAGCAAGGTTTCTGTGGCTCTCAGCAAGCTCTGTTTTTCACCATTGAATATGATGTTAGCTCTGGGTTTTTCTTACCTATTGAGGTATTTTCCCTCTAAATTCATTTATGGTTGAATGGATGCTGTACTTTGCTGAATGCATTTTCTGAATCTATTGAAATGATCATATGGTTTTTGTCCCTTCTCGTGTTGATGTGATGTATCTTGTTGATTGATTTGTGTATGTTGAGCCACTTTTCTAGCCCAGGAATAAATCCCACTTGATTCTGGGGAATGATTTTTTTAATGTATTATTGGATTGGTTTGCTAATAGTTTGTTGAGGATTTTTTGCATCTATGTTCACCAGAGATACTGGCCTGTAGTTTTCTGTGTGTGTGTGTGTGTGTGTCTTTGTGTCTTTGTCTGGTTTGGTTATCTGGGTAATGCTGACCTCATTGAATGAATGTGGAAGCTGTCCTTCCTCTTCTATTTTTGGGACTAGTTTGAGAAGAATAGATATTAACTCTTCTTTAAATATTTGGTAGAATTCACCTGTGAAGCCTTCTGATCCTGGATTTTTGTTTGTTGGGCATTTTTTTGATGACTGACTCAATGTCATTGCTGGTATTCAGTCTGTTCAAATTTTCTTTCTTCCTGATTCAGTTTCATGTTATATGTTTCTAGGAATTTATCTATTTCTTCTAGGTTGTCCCAATTTTTGGCATATTGACATATTTCTGTGGTATTGGTTGTTACTTCTATTTTATTTCTGATTTTGAGTCTTCTCTTTTTTCTTTTTCTTTTTTTCTTTTTGGATAGTTTTGGCTAAAGTTTATTTATTTTTATCTTTTCAAAGTAGTGGCTCCTGATTTCATTGATCTGTTCTAATTTTTATTATGTCCGTCCTTCTACTGGTTTGGGGTTTTATTTGTTCTTTTTCTAGCCCTGTTAGATGTAAGTATAGGTTGTTTATTTGAGATGTTTATTGCTTCTTGAGACAATCTTCTATTGCCCTAAAATTTCCTCTGAGAACAGCTTTTGCCGCATCCCAAAGATTTTGGATAGTTGAGCTTTCATTTTCATTTGTCTTCATGTGTTTTACTTCCTCTTTGATTTCTTGGTTCACCCTCTCATTATTTAGTAGCATATTGTATTACCTCCATGTGTTTGTGGTCTTTCCAGATTTTTTCTTGTGGTTGATTTCTAGTTTAATAGCATTATGATCAGAAAAGATGCATAGTGTGCCTTATATCTTTTTTAATTTGTTGACTTATTTTGTGGGCTTACATGTGATTTATCCTGGAGAATGTTCCATGTGCCTTTGAAAAGAATATATTCTGCTGTTTTAGGATGGAATATTCTGAATATATTTATTAGATGCATCTGGTTCAATGTGTAATTCAAAGCCACTGTTTCATTTTTTATTCTGTTTAGAGAATCTATCCATTGATGTAAGTAGGGTATTAAAGTCCGCTTCTCTTATTGTATTGCTACTGATTACTTCCTTTGTTATTAGCTGCTTTGTGTATCTGAGTGCTCTCTTTTTGGGTACATAAATGTTTACATTTGTTATATCTTCTTGTGAGATTATCCCTTTTATTTTTATATGGTCTTTGTCTCTTGTTATAGTCTTTGTTTTAAAGTCTTTTGTCTGATTGATACCTGCGTATTGCTACCTCAGCTTTCTTTTCATTTCCATTTCAATGAGAAATGCTTTTCCATTCCTTCACTTTCAATCTGCATGTGTCTTTAGATCTAAAATGAGTCCTTTGGGGCGCCTGGGTGCTCAGTCGTTAAGCACCTGCCTTCGGCTCAGGTCATGATCCCAGAGTCCTGGGATCGAGCCCCACATCGGGCTCCTTGCTCGGCGGGAAGCCTGCTTCTCCCGCTACCACTCCCTCTGCTTGTGTTACCTCTCTCGCTGTGTTTCTCTCTGTCAAATAAATAAAATCTTTAAAAAATAAAAATAAAATAAGTCCCTTGTAGGAAGCATATAGATGGGTCTTACCTTTTTTTTTTTTTTTTAAATAGGCTCCATGCCCAGTGTGGAGCCCAATGTGGGCTGAAATCAAGAGTCAGATGCTCAACTGACTGAGCCACCCAGGCACCCCAGGTCTTGCATTTTATCCATTCTGTCACCGCATGTCTTTTGATTGGAGTCTTTAGTCCATTTACATTCAAAGTAATTATTGAGTATGTACTTACTGCCATTTTGTTACTTGTTTTTAGTTGTTTTTGTAGTTTTTCTCTGTTCCTTTCTTCTCTTGCTCTCTTCCCCTACAGTTTGCTGGCTTTCTTTAATGATATACTTAGATTCCTTTCTCTCTCTCTCTTTTTCTTTTTCCTTTGGTACATCTATTTCTGGTTTTTGGTTTGGTTGATTTGGTTACTGTTATGTTTATATATAACATCTTAGGCATATATCTGTCTATAAGTGTATGGTCACGTAAGTGTGAATCCATTCTGGAAGCACTAAATTTTTTACTCCTCTCCCCTTCATATTTTCAATATATGGTATCCTACTTTACATCCTTTTATTTTGTGAATTCCTTGACTGTTATTTATAGATATACTTAATTTTACTGCTTTTGTGTTTCCTACTTTTCTTACTCTTATAGTCTTTCCTTTCCATTCAAAGAGTTCCCTTTAACATTTCCTATTTCCTATAGCACTGGATTAGAGGTGATGAATTCCTTTAACTCTTGTCTGGGAAACTATTTATCTTTCCTTCCATTCTGAATGAAAACCTTGCTGGATAGAGTATTCTTGGTTGCAGGTTTTGTTCATTTGTTTGCTTTTTAGTGCTTTATTCATTTATTTTTTTCCCAAGGAAATTTTTTAGTGCTTTAAATATATCATGCCCCTCTCCTCTGGCCTGCAAAGTTTTTGCTGAAAAGCAGCTGATAACCTTATGGGATTTCCCTAGTATGTAACTGTCTGCTCTTTGCTATTTTTAAAATTCTCTGTTGACCATTACTTTTTGCTGTTTTAAATACTATGTGTCTTGATGAGGACCTCCTTGGCTTGATTTTGTTGGGTGCTCTCTGTGCCTCTTACATCTGGGTATCTGTTTTCTTCCCAAGATTCAGGAAGTTTTCAGCTATTACCTCTTCCAGCACATTTTCTGTCCACTTTTTTCTCTCTTCTCCTGGAATCCCTATAATGCAAATGTTATTATGTTCGATGGTGATTCTGGTTTCCCTTTAATCTATTTTCGTTTTGGGTTTATGTATGTGTGTCTCTGGTTCAGCTTGATTGCTTTCCATTACTCTGGCTTCCAGGTCACTGTTCCATTCTTCTGTTTCTTGTGGTTCACTATTTATTCCCTCTAGTGTTTCTTAATTTCAGTTAACGAGTTCTTATTAGAACTTAGATCAAAGAACCTGTTTCATTCTTTTTGATGTTTTGTTTCTCTTTGTTGAGGGTCTGACAGAGGGTCTTCACTCTCTTCTCAAGTCTAGTGAATATCTTAATGGCTGTCACTTTAAATTCTCTATCAGGCATATTACTTATCTGTTTCATTCACCTCTCTTCCTGTGGTTTTGTCCTGATCATTCATTTGGGACATATTCCTCTCATTTTGACTAACTCTCTGTGTCTGTTTCTCTGTGTTAGGAAAGTCAGCTGCATCTCTTGCTCTTGCAAGTAGTGGCCTCATGAGTAAGAGGTTCTGCAGTCCTCTGCAGTGCCGTGGCCCCTAATCACCAGAACCTGGTCCTTCAGGGGTATCTCCTATGTATGTTGCATGCACCCTGCTAATGTGGCTGAGCTGTGTTGGTCTTCAGACAAGTCATCTGTAATGACTCTTCTTGCCTGTTGTGGGCAGAGCTTAGTACTGGTGCTGTTAGAGGGTCAGTCTGGGGCTGCCTTTGGCTTGAGTTGAGTTTGACCAGGTGTTTTCCAGAGATGCAGTAGCATAGAACTATAGGACTTTTCCCCTTTGGTCCCCTGAGAAGTTTTGTTTGGTGGGCAGGACCACCAGATGTCTGCCCCTAGGCTTCTGCTAGGGCTGTAGTTGGATTGGTCTGTGTTGTTATCTTCCACTCTTCCAAGGGCAGGAGTCATTTTGGAGTGAGGCTGGCCCCTGTTGGGGCTGCTTGTAGGCTGCCAGGTTTGTGGCACCACTTTGGATGGGGGCTCAGGCTAAGGCTGTATTGGAGAGGGCAGTTCTGTGGGGGAATGTGGGGGTAGAATGCATGGTGCCAGCAAGGTCTGTGTTGGTCCCAAGTGGGAGAAGAGCTGCGGCCATCCAGGAAAACTGCCAGGGCCAGCCGGTTTGTGGAGGGGCAGAGCTGCAGAAGAACGTGGGGCCGAGTCACACTGTTAGTAAGCTAGATAGAGGGTGTTCCAGCAGTATTGTCTTCTGCAGTTGTCTGTGTATCTAGACTAGGGGTGGGAAATGGCGCCTACCAGCTCTTTTGTTATAAAGTCTCCTAAAGATCCCCACCCCTCCAACACACACTATTATTAAATCTCCTTCTTGTATACCTCTGGCATTTTTCAAACTGCTGCTCTGTGCAGTGTCTCAATGGGGCTGTTTAGTGTGCTGTCTCTTTAAGGGTGAGAATTCAGTTTCCTGTTGCACACCAAGCCAGCTAAGTTTTTTTTTTAAGTTCTAGGTATTAAGCCCCTTTGGTATTACTCAGATTCATGGGTTCTGAGTAAGAACTCTTGAACTTTGGCCCCTCCCATTTTCAAAGCCAAATGTTATGGGGATTTGTCTTCCCGGGGTGTCCCCATGCCTGGGGTGGAATCTGTTCCCCACTGCTACTGTACCTGTGGCCTCCCTCCCTCCTACGGACCGTGGGTCAGTTTGGTTCCTGACCGCTTACATCTCTGTCCTTCCTACCCTCTTTGATGTGTCCTCTTCTTTTATATTTAGTTGTGGAGAGTCTGTCTTTCAGTCTTTGGGTCATCAGGGCTCGAAAATAAGCATCCTTGGGTAGAGCAGTCTTATCACAATGCACTCTCAGATTTTGTTAGATGGAAAATACCTCCATAACAAGTCTCTGCCTCACGGAAAGACCCTTACCAGAAATTGCAAACCAGTCCTTGTGCCACAAAACTCCAGAGAATAGACTCTTGGGTTCATGTAGCACATCTAAAGAAAACACCAAACCATAATGGGACCTGCATACCATCTGATGACATGAAAGTAAAGATTTCCTGGAACTGATATCTGATGAGACAGCTTTCTCAAGATGTCAGGATCAGGCCTGTATACCTTTTTCTCACCGTTGATGCTTCTCTCTTTTTTTGTGGGAAGACAATGCTTCCTCTTTATTTCCCAAGCCCTTGTGGAGGGCAGAAAACTCTTCTTTTGATTATAACTTTTTGGAAATAGCTTCATCATGATCCTGGGACAAATTAGTTTACACTTTATCTTTGAAAGGTTAGAAAGTTCAGAGTTCACAAAAGTCTTTCATCTGAACTATTAACTGACTTTGGATTCTTATCCAGATTCATGGTTTCTGAGTTTGCAACCGCAGACTGTATTTTCAATAACACGTTTTTGCCCCTAAATGTTTATTTTATTTTTTCAGTGTTACAAGATTTATTGTTCATGCACCACACCCTGTGCTCCATGCAATATGTGCCCTCTTCAATACCCACCACCAGGCTCGCCCAACCCCCTACTCCCTCCCCTCCAAACCCTCAGTTGCTCAGAGTCCACAGTCTCTCATGGTTCATCTCCCCCTCTGATTTCCCCCCATTCACCTTTCCCTTCCTTCTCACAATGCCCTCCATGTTTTCCTTTGTGCTCAGGATGTAAGTGAAACCATAAGGTAATTGGCTCTCTCTGCTTGACTTATTTCACTCCACATAATTTCTTCCAGTCCCATCCATGTTGATAAAAAAAGTTGGATATTTGTCCTTTCTAATGGAGGCATAATATTCCAGTGTATATATGAACCATATCTTCTTTATCCATTCATCTGTTGAAGGGCATCTAAGTTCTTTCCACAGTTTGGCAATTGTGGTCATTGCTGCTATGAACATTGGGCTACATGTGGCCCTTCTTTGTAATGCATCTGCTTCTTT
>CM053606.1:60892369-60922363 GCA_028646535.1 Procyon lotor | reverse complement strand
TAAAGAGTATTGGCTGAAAACAAAAGAAACAAATATTTGTGTCTCTAGTCTGGGTGATATAATCATTATACATAAGTTAATTTTTATGGAAAATATATCCTCAGCTACCAACAAAGGACTTACAAATATACCTCATCTGGCTCTTAGAAGACATGAGGTGTACTTCTAAATTTGGTCTTGATTATACAACAAGGTAGCAGTCATAGAAACTTGTACAACTTTTTGGATTTGCTTGTGTTCTGATTTGTCTTTCCCAACTGGAGTTCTTTGGTGACAGGGAGTAGTTTCTTTTTGACTGCTATAGCCAGAGGACCTGGCACAAAGTATTACTTAATAAATATGTGTTGAATGAATGAATCAACAGAAAAAAAAAATTTTTTTTTTAAGACTTTATTTATTTATTTGACAGAGAGAGAGAGATCACATGTAGGCAGAGAGGCAGGCAGAGTCTGAGGGGGAAGCAGGCTCCCTGCTGAGCAGAGAGCCCAATGCAGGGCTCAATCAGGACTCTGAGATCATGACCTGAGCCAAAGGCAGAGGCTTAAACCACTGAGCCACCCAGGTGCCCCACAACAGAAAAAATTCTTAGACACATAAAAGCCATTCCAGGTTGTTATTTAAGTCATATTTATGGTTACTCCATTAGCAGAAACATAATAAGCCAGAGGCACTATACATTCCAAAGATGTAAATAAAATCTCCTTTGATGAACTCAACCAATCAGAAATCTTTTTAGGAGACAGTATTTTAGTGAAACTGATTTGATTGTGCTTTCCCTGGTCAGGTAAGACTCAAGAATATGTATCACCGGGAGTGCCTGGCTGGCTCAGTCGATAGGGTATGTGACTCCTCATCTCAGGGTCCTGATTTCAAGCTCCACATTAATTAAATTTAACTTAATTTACTTAATTCAAAAAATAAAATAAAATAAAAGTGTCTCACCAAATAAGACACATGTGAAACTATATACACTATGGAAATATTAACAGGCAGAAAAGAATTCTGTTTATCTAAACAGCTCACTTGACTGTTAAGGATCAAGCTACTTGGAAAATACAGCAAAAACTTCCCTTGTATCCTATAGCATCATGGCCAAGTTTAGAATATGCTGGAAAAAAGTTAAATGCCTCAAGCGAATCATTAGAAATTATTCTGAAGTCACAATCTGAAGACTTATTTCTGGAAGAAAACTTCTGGTTTCTTAATATATTTCTGGTTTCTGGAAAGGCCAGCACATGCATTATGTCTCTTTCACAGTGTGAAGTATACAGAGATGACAGTATTTGCCATATGTTATTCTTCAGGTTTTTAATATTTGGAAAGTCTTCACGTTAGAGTCACTAATTCATTTGCCGGTAGGAGGGGGTATGACTGTAACATCTCCTCCCAAAATTGTACTGATTCTATTCTTCTTGACTTTAACGTCTTTCAAAGGAGAGCGGCTATTGTGAGAGTCATATTGACACTATAAATCCCTGTAATAACTTTTCATCCTACTTCCTGGGTTAGTAAAGCTCGAGGAACAAACCTCATTAATCACTTAGAGAACTTAAAGTATAGAATGAATAAAAAAGAGAACTCTCCAAATTCCTTTAGATAAGTAGTTTAAGTGCCTAAAACAGCTCTTGGGTACCTATGAAACATCCACAGATGAGAAGCTAGTTTTGGTTATATGACTATGAGTGCTGGTCTAGGCGTGTTTTCAAAGTGTGGCCTTCATGTTGGCTTTTTCTGAATTATATGGGATATATAATTCTCTGAATTATATGGCATAATTCAAGTTCAGGAAGCATTAATTTACTTTGTGTTTGTCAAAGGTTTATACCACATTGTAAATAAAACATCTCCCAACCCCCAAACTGATGCCCCTTGTTCTTATACAATTGATTCATATTTTGTGCCTTTGGAATAATTTCTGTGATCTAAAGAGCTTAAGTCATATTGTAAAATAATAGATCCAGTGTTCTGGATCTGGAACAGAACCATGGTCACTTATTAGTTTGGATTATTGAATTTCTCTGGAGTCCAAGAGTCGTATTTCAGGGTATCTCATATATCAGAACTAAAATAAGCAGAAAAAATTTATTAAATATTTAAAATAAGTGTTTCATTTTAAAATAACAAATATTCTATTGGGAATGTGCTCTGAAAATAGACAATGAAGCAATTAGTGAGAAAAAGCAAATGGCTGAAATGGACATCAAGTTAAGAGGCACTCTAAAAAAAAAGGAAACACTCTACACTCACACTGTTCAATTCATACGCTAGAATTGTGCTTCAATTTTTTCTAAACTATAAGCTACTTGAGGGCAATTATGATCTATTTTTTTCTCCACAATGTTCGGCAGAGTCTCTTATGAGACTCTTAGAATTAGAAAATAGACTCTCTTAGAGTTATAAAAACAGCTAGTTAGCATTTATTGGATGTGTTTCTACATGGTAGTAAAATTAGCCCCATTTACAGATCAAGAAATTGAGGCACACAGAGATTATGTGATTTAGTTAAGATTTTATAGCATCTAGGTGACTGAGTAAAGGTCCGAACACAGAACATAGAGCCCACTGTTTCCATCATATTCATTCACACTGTCCATTTATTGAGTGGCTTAAATATATATTTGCTGAATTAACAATTGCTTTTGTGACTTCTTCAGAATAAGGATTTTATTCTGATCACAGAAATCCTTTCATTCAACTCACAAAACTGTTATTACAAATGAGCCATGAAGGAAAAATAGGAAGTTTCTATGTTAAGCAGCTGTAGTCTCATTTGTATGGCACCTCTGAATAAATTTAAGACAGTTATCTAAATCCATTTCAGGATTATTTTGTGTTCCCATGAGGAAAAGGTGTATTAAATGTAGGGAGACAAAATATTAAGACTAGAAGATACTTCCAAAATATTTTTTCAGTGTATATTTTTTAAATAAAATCTGGTTTGTCTCCTCTTGCTTCCTCCCCTCCTCATTTTTGATCTGGTTATTCCTCTTTAAATAAGCAGCATACTATTTTATGACTTTTTGCAGCCAAACTCATATGTCAGTGATTTTAAAGCTCAATATTTTTTCCTTCCTATTGTGTTGCATAAGTCAGACCCAGTTTTGTACGTAAGGATTATGGTTTTAGTTTTCTAATCACAATTCTGGACCTGTGGCTTCATAGCAGGTTTTGATAGTTTGTATTCTGGAAAGTGCAGCTTTGATGTTTTCAATATCCTGTTTAAAAGAACTTAAATGGGTGAAAAAAAAAATGTAGTACGGACACCAAACTACTGAATTATCAAAACCCTCAAGGTCAATATTGAAACATATTATTTCAAATTAAGGCAGTTTCTAACAATAAACCAAAAGGAATTCATTTGTCTCTGGAGGACATTTTCATAAAATTAAAATGAGGAATAGAGAAAAATTTAGCCACTGTGTAAACACTTTCTTGGTTTCTATGATACTCTCTTTATTCACCAAGTGAATCAGTACTTGGTCCTCTTCTCTTTTTCAGTTCTTTGTCCACACTCACTATAATGATCTGAAATACTATCTATATGCCAGTAACTCCTACATTTTTATCTCTAGTCCATACCTTTCTCTCATGCTTCATAATCATACAGCCTAGTTGACAACAACAGTTGACTACTAAGTGTCTCAAACTCAATTATTTCCAGAACTGAAATCTTGGATCTTACCCTTCAAATTGGCTCTACCTGAAGTCTCTCTCATCTCAACTGATGGTAACCCCATCTTTCCAGTAGCTTAGTTCAAAAGTCTTGGGGGTCATCCTTGACATCTCTGTCTCATGCACTTCATTCCATCATCAAACTCCACCTTGCAAAAGAAATCTGTTCATGTCTCACCACCTCCATTAAAACCACTATGGTTCTAGCCATTGTCATTTCTCTCCTCCTTTCACTTTCCTTCCCCAAGTAAAGTCTGTTCTCCAAAGAAGAGCCTGAATAATGCTTTCAAAATGTAAGTCAAGGGGCACCTGGGTGGCTCAGTCGTTAAGCATCTGCCTTCAGCCCAGGTCATGATCCCAGGGTCCTGGGATTGAGCCCCGTATCCGGCTCCCTGCTTGGCAGGAAGCCTGCTTCTCACGCTGCCTTTCCCTCTGCTTGTGCTCCCTCTCTTGCTGTGTTTCTCTGTCAAATAAATAAAATCTTTTAAAAAAAAAAAAGTAAGTCAAATCATGTTGACTATTTTCTCAAAATCCTCCAGGAGATGTGCATCTCACATAAAATAAAAGCCAAAGTTCTTACAAAATCCTACACAATCTGTTACTTCTAAACTTTCCCCCCCAACCTACTCTCCTCCTTTTTCATATTACTCCTGGCTTCCATGGTGTTATCCAAACATGATACTTAGTATCTACTAGGAGTCTTGGAATTGTATGTTTCCGTTGTTTGGACAGCTTTTCTTCTAGATAACCAGCTTTACTCAGATGAGCAGCTCTTCCCTTAAGTAACTTCAAAGTTTACCCATTAACTCTTTCAAATCTTTGCTTAATATAATTTTTCAGTGAAGTCTACTCTGACAATCCTATTTAAAAGGTGCAACTTGCCCCTTTACCCTCTGATCTTTCTTTATCCTATTCTATTTTCTCCATGCTGTGTGTTACTTTTTAGTTCACCACGTATTTGTGTGCTCATTTCAGGTCTTTTTCCAGTAGGACATAAACTTTATAGAGCAAAGGCTGTTTTGTTGCAGAATTTTGAGGGCTTGGCACGTAGTAGACGCTCAATAAAGAATTCTACAAACTCACCATTTCAGTATTCAGACAGCTGGGCAAACCCCCTATACTTTTCTCAAAGCTAAATTTCGTCACTTTTTTTTTTTTTAAGATTTTTATTTATTTACTTAAAAGACAGAGTGAGTGAGATAATGAGCAGGGGGAGGAGCAGAAGGGGAAGCTGACTCCCCGCTGAGCAGGAACCCAATGAGGGGCTCGATTCCAGAATTCCGGAATCATGACCTGAGCCAAAGGCCGACGCTTAACCGCTTAAGCGGTTAAGGCGCCACCCAGGCGCCCCTACCATTTGTCACCTTCTTAAATAAAAAATCACAAAGTAGTCCACCTTTCTCTTTAAGAACTTTCAGACACGGGAAGTAAAAGTTTAACTGAGGGCGTCACAGGGGGAAGCTATTTCCGTTTCCGTACAGACGCCGGGAGGCAAGCAGCATGGCGAAGGCCGGGGATAAGAGTGGCAGCCGGGGAAAGAAAGGCCTGAAACGGAAGGCGAGCGCCGAAGAACTTCACGAGGCTGCCGTCGGTGAGGATGGAGCGACGGAAAGCGGGGTCCAACCCCCGAGGGCGGCCGCCTTCCCCCCAGGCTTCAGCATTTCGGAAATTAAAAACAAGCAAAGGCGACATTTAATGTTCACGCGGTGGAAACAGCAGCAACGTAAGGTAGGATGGGGCGGAGGCGGCAGGGCGCATGCGCCGCATCATTCATGCGCCCAGGTGGCAGTGGGACGGGGAATAGCACTTGCGTGGTCGTGCTTGCCTGGCCTGCCCGAGGCGATATGCAGGAAAGACACTGAAGTTCTTGTGTACTAGTCCCCTCGCACTGCTTTGGAGACATTCTCTAGGTTTCAGCTTTTTGTCTGAGCGTCAGGAACTCTATTTTCAGCCTCTCTCTAGGTTCCCCCTCTGAGAATGAAAACAAGTCCCGCTCTCGTAGAAGTGAAAATACCCCTTCCTGACCTGGAAGGCGAAATTCTCCCATCTCTATGCTTCGCCCACTCCACCTAACTTTGGCTGATTCCTAGAATCTGTAAAACCGGCACTACATAAACCCAAGTGACGATTCTCTGATTCTTGGGCAGCTCTGACCTAAATTATTAATGTAAAGTTTCTAGTAGTGGTATTTATAGCGCTGCCTTCAGACTGTTCTAGGAGATAAAGCTCAAGGTCACAGTACTTATTTGTGGTTAAATTGCAGTTGGAAGTAGGCATTTGTTTATTTTTGTACGTCATAAAAGTTCACACACATAATATTCTTTTAACTTGCCTGTCTCCTCTTACTAGATACTAGATTTTTGGGGGCCGTGGATTGTGCCTTATTATAAGCGCCAAAGTGCTACTGGAGTATATAGAGAATCTAACTCATTCTAGGTGAGCGCCTTTGCGGGAAGGGTCTCCTTAAAGTCTTCTTGACACTACAGTCTGAACCTTGATGGGTGGAAGGTAGATAGGCACTGGGGGATGGGGGCCGGTGAGTACTTTCTAATGTGTGTTAAGCATTCTGTTCAGAAATCTCGAGAAGGTACAGATTTACAGTACAGTTGTAATTTACCTTGCAAATTCTTAATTTTGAATGCATATTTTGATTATAAGATTTATGGATAACTAATAGTGGTTTATTGGAAGCAATCTGAAAATATATCTTCATTCTCATTTATTTTTAGTGCTTTCCAAAGGAAGTAAGCAGCGTAGCCATGGTTTTCTTTAGAACACAACTTGTTAGGAATGCAAAATAAAACAACAAAAACTTGTTAACTTATTTAAGTATACATTTTACATTTTTACTTAATTTGAGACTTTATAGTAAAAGGTAAAGCTAGTAAAACTTTAAATATTTGAGCTTGCCAATTTAGATATTTTTGAAGGAACAAGATCCTTTATGTTTTATTGATTGGTCAGCTTATTTGGCTTACAGTAATTTAGGTATGAAACTCTGTGTCAGGATGTTTAATATATTACAAAGATTTCTCAGTTTAAGGATTCATAGCATTAGTAATGTATGTTTTCATTAGTCTGTGATATAACTTGTGGTTTCTCAATATTGTTCCTTTAAACTTTTTAGGAAAAGTTGGCAATTAAGAAAAAACTTAAGAAAGAGAGAGAAGCTCTTGGTGATAAGGTAAATAAAAGCTTTAGCCATCTGCTTTCTTATACTGAGGAATGCTCTCTGATATTTTTGTTGTATCACTATCTTTTAAATTTACTATAAAATATTCCCAGCGTATAAAAGATGTGAAAATAAAATAATAAAACAAACCACTTTCTCTTTTTTTTTTCTCCTTTCTCTTCTTTACCCAGCTTAGAAACTGTACATTGGCAAATAATATTCAAGTCTTTTGTGTGCTTCTTCCTGATTGCTTTCTTCTCCAAAGTTAACATGAAATTGGTTTTTTTTTTTTCCAATGCACTTCTTTTTTTGTGTCCCTAAATGATGAACATAATATTGGTGTTTTGCATTTTTTTTTCAAAATTTCACATAAATGGTATATCTGCTTCAATGTGTTTATCTCACCTAATTTTATGTGTTTGAGAAACAGACACTCATCTTCCTGACTTTAAAATGGGGAAGCTCCCCAGTCTAGGCCTTGCCAGACTTGCCAGTTTTAGACTGTTTTGACATGGAGAATCCTCTATCAAGCAACATTAGTCTCTTAACTCTTCAGTAATCAGTCAATTACAGCAAATATGCCAATCGCCATTTGGAAATTTCACCATTCTTGTTTCTTTGACTGAAAGATGACTTCCTAGAACTGTTTTCTTTAAAAAAATACTTTTAAAACTTAATATTTGTTTCATCGAATAATAAATAAAATCCTAAATAGTTTATCAGTTCATATTTTTTCATATCTTTGCTAGCATTCATATGTTTTGAATTTGTTTTTGTTTTTGTTTTTGTTTTGAATTTGTTTTAGTCAGTGTATACTTACAATTCTGTGTTCCTGCTCCTTAGCATTTCATTTACAAACTTTTTGGTCTAAGCTGAATATATATGTTGCCAATTCTAACAGTATTCCATTATGTTGAAGTGTTGTAGTCATTACCCTACTGTAGGATATTTGCCCTATTTGCTGTTCATTTCCACTAATAATAGTGCTACTGCATATTTCTTTATATAAATTGTTCCTCCCTTTCATTTCTTATCATAAATGCCTCAAATTTTCTAGCTCAGCAGATTTGTAGCTTTTGTTACTTATTTCTGCATAGTTTTCTGATAGATTGGAACAAAGCTGCATAGAGATATACCTTTGTACGCTTGACCCTTGAACATGGCACTTGGGTTGCAGACCATCTTCACTCCTGCACAATGAACGCCCCCAAAACTTAGCTACTAATACCCTACTGTTGATCTGAAGTCTTACTGAGTAAATAAGCAATTAATACATATTTTATGTTGTATGTATTATATACTGTATGCTTACTGTAAAATAAGCTAGAGAAAAGAAAATGTTATTCAGAAAATGATAAGAGAAAATAGATTTATAGTCTTGTACTGTAAAAAAAATTTGCATGTAAGTGGGCCTGCACAATTCAAACCCATATTGTTTAAGGGTCAACTGTAATTTTTCTCATTTCTCATTTTGTTTAATATTCTTCTTAGTGGATAATTATTTTAATTCCAGTTTCTTCTTTCAGGTACTTCTGCATGGTATTAAGTCATTTCATTCAGTTAGCCATTCTTCTAGGATGTTTATGTCTCTGCTCAGAGTTAAAAACCTCTTACTCAGTATTATTATTAGGATTGTTATAGCAATGGAAATGAGGAACAGATTTAGTTTTTGGATTACTTGGAAATTTCTGTTATTCCTCCCCAATCAGAATGCAAAATTAGTAATGTAAATTGCTTCGAAAGCTTAATTTTTTTTTCTTTTATTTAGGCTCCACCAAAGCCTATACCAAAGACCATTGACAACCAGAGAGTATATGATGAAACTGTAGTAGACCCTAATGATGAAGAGGTAATGTTACAAGTCTTAAATAAATTTGCATGGCCACGGTTGATAAATCATTTGTTCATATATCGATACTTAAAGTACTGGCTGGTGAAATTGTATAATAGACTGATTCAGCTATAATGTTGGCATATTATTTGCTATAGATGATGTCATGATTGAATTTCTCAAATATTCTAGAAAAAGGCAGTGATTACTTATTTTCTAGAGATGTGTGATATTTTATGCCTAGGTAAACTTTTTGTCATTCAGTATCTTACATAGTACTTCTGTTCTGTTGTTTTTAATATCATTCAAAAAGAATTCCTCATACTATAGATTTTTGTAGTATTAGACATTTTGATATAAGGGTAACATTTATTTGGTGGTATTTTCTGTGTCCTCATAAAACTCTTAGTTTCAAGATTATCATCCACTTGTCACTTTTCACATTTTCCCTTTAAATAGTTGGTGTCAGTTCAGTGAGAGAATCAAGGTTTTTAGACTTTTTTGTTTTTTCGTATAGCAAATTTGGTTTCGGTTATATTTGCTCTCAAACTGTTAGTGACATTCTTTAACGTTTCTAGATATAGTCATTCATTCAGTCAATCTGTCAGTCTTCCAGCAAATATTTATTGATCGCCTGCCATGTATTGGGATCTGTTTTAGGGACTTGGGATCCACCAGTGCACCAGACACTCTGCCATATATACACACAAAATATCAGCCCACGCAGAACTTATATTCTAGGGAGAGAGACCAACAATGAACATAATAAAATAAATTATGTGTTAGCAGGTGATAGGTTACTACAGTTAAAAAATAGGGTGAAAGAGGTGTGCCTGGGTGGCTCAGTCAGTTAAGCATCCAATTTGATTTCAGCTCAGGTCATGATGTCAAAGTTGTGAGATCGAGCCCCAGGTCAGACTCTGTGGTTAGCAGGGAGTCTGCTTGAGATTTTCTTTCTCTGTCTCCTCCCACATGTCTGCGCTCTCCACCTCCCCCCCCAAATAAATAAATCTTTAAAAAAAAAAACTGGATAAAGTAGATTCAGGACTACCTAGGGTAGAGAGAGTTTACAATTTTATATGTATAGGAGAGTGTGTGTGTGTGTACGTTTTATTTAGTTTGACATAATTTCAGACTTAATAGAAAAGCGGGAATTCATGTATGCCCTTCGCCTAGATTTCCTAAATTTTAAATTGTACCACACATGCTTTTCTTCTGTATTCTCTGAAATGCTTGAGATTAAATGGTAGACATGGAGCCTGTTAACTTCTATATAATCTAATGGATTTTACTTGTAAACAAGTGTGTTTTTCCTAATAAGCACAGGGTATAGGTACCAAATCACAGAATTAACATTGATTATTATCTAGTCTAGACAGCTTATTCAGATGTCTACGGTTGTCCAAAGGGTGTCATTTTTAGCAAAAGCAAAATCCCAACTCATGCATTTTATTCCATTATAGTGACTTTAACCTCCCTTAATTTGGAACAGTTCTTCAGACTTTCTTTGCTTTTAATGACATTAACATTTTTGAAGAGTATAATCCAGGTGTTTTTGTGGAATGTCACTTAATATGAGTTTGATATTTGCTCATGATTATGTTCGGTTTATATACTTTTGACAGGTATATGACAGATATGATCTTATGTTCTTTTTGGTGCTCTTATTAAGAGTCACATATTGTTGATTTTCCCATTATAGCTTCTGTTTTTCCCTTTTAAGTAAGTATTTGGCAGAGAGTATACTTGAAGATTATGTAAATGCATACTATTCTTCAAACTTTCACTCAAGATTTTGCAATTACAAATAATTTTTTCCAGTCTTATGGGTGAGAGATTGTATCTCAGTGTAGTTTTAATTTTTTGTTCACTTGTTGTGAATGAGGTTGAACTTTTTTTAGGCTTTTTTTCTTTTTAATCAATTGTTCATGTGCCCATTTTTCTGTTGATTAGGGTTGCAGTTCTATATAATGATGGTCAGGGTAGGCTTCATTGAGAAGATGACTTTTTAGCAAAGACTTGAAGGATGTAAAGAAATAGCTATTTTTGGAAGTAAAGAAATTGGCCTCCTTGCAGGTCTGCCCCACCTGTTTCTAAGGAATGGCCAGTGTAAAAACTAGTGCATAAACAGTTAGTGCAAAAGCTCTAAGGCAGGAGGAGCATGCTTAGTATGTTTTTGAAGAACAGCAAGGAACCCAGTATGCTGAAATTAAGTGAGCAAGAGAGAGTTCTAGAAGAGGTGCCTGGAAAGTATTGGGAAGAGCAGAGGCCAGAGCAAAGGCTTGGTTGACCATCGTGAGGACTGAGGCTTTTATACTTAGTGCAATGAACCATTGGATGGTTTTGAACAGAGGAATGATAATCACACTTAATTTTTTTTTTTTGATCACACTTAATTTTTAATAGTAATCGGTTGCTGTACTGAGATGTAATTAGAGAGGGAAATAGATACTTAGGAAGCTACTGAAGTAATCCAAGAGAATGATGATGATGATGATGACTTGGGCGATAGTGGTTATAATGAGTGGTGAGAATCAATTTGATTCTAAGGTTTGGGTATTTTTTCGCAGGTATATTTTGAAATTAGAGCCACTAGAATTTCTTGATAGATTGGAAGTGGGATGTAAGAGAAAGAGGATTCAAAGATGGTACTGAGGTTTTTAGCCTGAGTAATTAGAAGGATGGAATTGTTAACGAGATATCAAAGAGGTCTTGGCTGGAGATAAATTGGAATTCATAGTTATTTAGAGGCAACATATACGTGAAAATTTCCTAAATATTTACCTAGGGGAGAATATGTTGGGTCATGCATGAGGTGTGTAAATGTTAAACTTTACAAGGTGGTGCCAAAATGTTTTCCAAAGTAGTGGTTGTATCATTTTTCACTTGCATCGAGGAAGGGCAGTGTTTCTGGTCATCTACATTCTGACCAATACTTTGTATTGATGAAGGACTATCTCATTGTTGTTTGAGTTTGCCTATCTCTGATTCCTAATGTGACTGAGCATCTTTTCATGTATGCACTGTGTTTTGCTAAACTTATGCCACCTAGTGTCTTTTGCCCAGTTTTTTGTTTTTTTTTGTTGTTGTTTTTGTTTGTTTATTTGTTTTTTAAAGATTTTATTTATTTGACAGAGAGAAACATAGCGAGAGAGGGAACACAAGCAGAGGGAATGGTAGCAGGAGAAGCAGGCTTCCCGCCAAGCAGGGAGCCCGATGCGGGGCTTGATCCCAGGACCCTGGGATCATGACCTGAGCCGAAGGCAGATGCTTAACGACTGAGCCACCCAGGCGCCCCTTTTGCCCAGTTTTTTTATCCTATGGTATATTTTACTGATTTTTAGAATTTTTTATATTTTGGACAGTAATCTTTTATATATAAGTATCTTCCAAATTGTGGATGCTCTTTTTACTTTTTCAGTGCTCTCTTTGGTGAATAAAAGTCCTTAATATAGTTGAGTTTAAAAGTTTTTTAATATTTAATGTTTTTTTGGTTATATTTAAGAAATCTTTATCCTGTGATCATATATTCTCATATTTTTTCTTAAAAATTAAAGAGTGGATTTTTACATTTATGTGCTTAATCATCAGGAATAGATTTCTTTGTTTGGCATAAGAAAGAAAACCAATTTTCCTTTCTTTTCCTGCCCCCATCATATGTAACCAGTTTCCCCAGCACCATTTTTCCAGTAGTACAACCTTTCCTACAGTGAATTATAATGCTGTATCTTAAGCATTTGATTACTGTTAGAGCAGAATACCCCTCTCCACCCCCATCCTATAATCTCTCTTCAGAAACTGAACTTTTGGTCTGCCATATAAAATTATGTATAAATTGTGTTAAAGCAGATAACTTAGGGGTTCTATTTATATATTACTTTTTTTAGGTAGGTCTTCTGTACTGAAAATGCATTTCAGTACAGAATTTTATAATTTTCTTCGTGCAAGTATTATGCATAAATCTTATTAGAGCTATTGCTGGGTATTTTGTGGTTTTTTATTAATCACATTTCTGAAAATTGTTTTATTTGCTGATTTATAAAAACGCCATTGAGGGCACCTGGGTGGCCCAGTGGGTTAAAGCCTCTGCCATCGCTCGGGTCATGATCTTAGGGTCCTGGAATAGAGCCCCACATCAGACTTTCTGCTCAGCAGGGAGCCTGCTTCCCCTTCTCTCTCTGCCTGCCTCTCTGCCTTCTTGTGATCTCTCTCTCTGTGTCAAATAAATAGATAAAATCTTTAAAAAAATAAAAATATAAAATAAAATAAAAAATAAAAATGCAATTGATTTTTGGATTATTCTTCTAAACCGCTTACCTAAATTCATTTCTAATAATTGTTTAAATATTGTTTTCATTTTATATTAGCTAATAATTTCTGCAAATAATTTTCAGTCCATTAATAATATATTTATTTTGTGCTGACTAGAACATCCAGCATGTCAAATACATAGAAATAGCAATATGTTGTCTGTGCCATGTTCCTAATTTTAAAGAGAATACATCTAACATGTCATCATTAATGTTTGTGTCTTGAATGGTAGATTCTCCTTATGAGTTAAGGAAAATTCATTTATTTTTTGCTGGCAGAGTTGTTTGTTTTATTATGAACAAATATAAAATGTTATCAGATGCTTTTTCTGCAGATGTTGAGATAAGTATATGCTTTTTCTGCAAATATTGAGATGAGTATGCAGTTTTTCTCCTTTATTGTATGAATATGGGAAATGACATGGATTTACTAATGTTAAATCTCTTTTGCATTCTTGGGATAAATTCAACTTAATTAAGATGTTTTATCTTTTTCACATTGTTTTGGTTTGTCTACTCTATTTAGAATATGTATATCTGTATATATTAGGAAGACTGTAGTAATGCTCCTTTCCATTCCTAATATTATTTATTTGGGCTTTTCACCAGATATACCTATTTTGTTAACTCTTTTCAAACTACTTTTCTGATCATCTTTATTTTGAAACTTTGTTTTCTAATTTATATCTCACCTTATCTTTATCATTTATTTCCTATTACTCTCTTGAGTTTATTTTTATTTGATTACCTTATTTTTCAACTTCCTTTCTATAATGAGCAATCGAGGCCACAAAATTCCCTCTAAGTACCACTTTTTGTATATCCCTCAAGTTTTAAGATGTGTTTCCGTTCTTATTGTTCAAATCTAAGTCTCTTGTGTAATGAAAGATTTATTGATTTCTTCTTGTAATTTCATCAGTTTTGGTTTGGTTTGGTTTGGGTTTTGCTTGATGTGTTTTATTTCATTAGTTTTTTTCCCCCAATCCTTATTTCTTTTTTTTTTTTTAAAGATTTTTTTATTTATTTGACAGAGAGAAACACAGCGAGAGAGGGAACACAAGCAGAGGGACTGGTAGCGGGAGAAGCAGGCTTTCCACAGAGCAAAGAGCCCGATGCGGGGCTCGATCCCAGGCCCCTGGGATCTGACCTGGGCCGAAGGCAGACGCTTAAGGACTGAGCCACCCAGGCGCCCCCTTTTTTTTTTTTTTTTTTTTTAAAGATTTTTTTATTACCAATCCTTATTTCTTTTCTTCTACTTACATAAGGTTTCATTTATTCTTTTTCTAGTTTCTTAAAATGGAAGCTTACATTACTAATTTTACACTTTTCTTTCTTTTTAATATAATCACATAAAGCTATGGTTTTCCTCCTAAGCATTGTGTTAGCTACAGCCCATACATTTTGATGTTTGTTGTGTTTTCATTTTCTTTTTTTTTTTTTTTTTTTTTAAGATTTTATTTATTTGAGAGAGAGAGAGAAAGTGAGGGCATGAGAGGAGCGAAGGTCAGAGAGAGAAGCAGACTCCCTGTAGAGCTGGGAGCCCGATGCGGGACTCGATCCCGTGACTCCAGGATCATGACCTGGGCTGAAGGCAGTTGCTTAACCAACTGAGCCACGCAGGCGCCCTGTTGTATTTTCATTTTCATTCTGTTGAAGATATTTTCTGATTTCGCTTGTGATTTCTTCTTTGGTTCGTTGATTATCAAGAAGTGTGTTGTTCAGTTTCCAAATATTTGAGGATTTTGCAGATATATTTCTATTGTTGATTTCTAACTCAATTTTATTGTGGTTCGGGAACATACTCTGATTTTAGTCCTTTTCAAGTAGAGAGACTATTCTGTATTCTAGGGCAAGATCTATTCTGGAGAATGTTCTGTGTTCCTTTGGAAAACGTGTATTTTGCTGTTTCGAAGTGGGTTATTAAGAGAGTTGTTTTAAGTTGGTTGATTGTGTTCCAGTTTTCTGTATACTTGGTGAATTTCTAATTCTATCAGTTACTGAGAAGAATATTGAAATCTCTAATTATAATTTTTTAATTACTCATTTCTTCCATTCCTTTCAGTTTACTTGATGTCTTTGGGGGTCCTTTTGTTAGGTACATACATATTTTTAAATTTTTTTGTTTTTATTTTCCTTCAGGTATGAGTCCATTTGTAATTATTTTCATAATGTATTGACTCATAATTCAGTGTCCCTTGTCCCATCCCTTAAATTGTTCATTGCAACATTTCTTGACTTTATGTCTGTTTTGTCTCATTTCATATAACCCCCTAAACTCTCTCCTTTTTTTTTTTTTAAAGATTTTGTTTATTTATTTGACGGAGGGGGGGCGGGTGGGAAGCAGGCTCCCCTCCAAGTGGAGAGCCCAGTGCGGGGCTGGATCCCAGGACTCTGAGATCATGACCTGAGCCGAAGGCAGAGGCTTTAACCCACTGAGCCACCCAGGCATGCCACCACCCCCCACCAAACTCTCTTATGGTTACTATTCATATGGTGTATCTTTTCTCATGCTTTTAATGAGTTTGTATCTTTGAATTTAAAATGTCATAAACAGCATATGGTTGGATAATGCTCTTTTATTCAGTCTGACAATTAGTATTTAATGTTAATTATTGATGTAGTTATATTTACATCTGTCCTTTTGCTTTTTTTAAACATTTTATATATTTTAATTCTATTCCTCTTTGCTTTGTTTATTTTATTATTATTTTTAAAGATTTTATTTATTTGACCGAGAGATCACAAGTAGGCAGAGAGGCAGGCAGAGAGAGAGAGAAGGGGAAGCAGGCTCCCTGCTGAGCAGAGAGTCTGATGCGGGGCTCGATCCCAGGACCCTGAGATCGTGACCCGAGCCAAAGGCAGAGGCTTTAACCCACTGAGCCACCCAGGCGCCCTAACTGCTTTGTTTTATATTAAAAAATATTTTTTAGTATGCTATTATAATTCCTCTTAATCTTTTGTGTTATATGTTTAGGATTCTTTTAGCAGTTTCTCTAGGAATTACAGCATACTTTAATTTATCACAATCTACTTCAAGTAAATACAGACATGATGCTGGTAAAGTGTAGCAGGTTTACACCAGTATAGCTTAAGGGTTTACACATACACACTCAAAAATTATTTTATGGTTACCTTTGTATTTACCATTTGTAGTATTCTTTCTTTTCCTTGGAGCTGAGTTTCCATCTGGTGTCATTTTCTTTCAGCTTGTAGAATCTCCTTATGTTTTTGTTTTTATAACAGATCTAATAGCTAATTATCTCATTTTTTAAATTTGAATATATGCTTATTTTGCAAATTACAGAATTCTTGGTTGACTTTTTTTCTTTTAGTATTGGGAACATATACCGTTACATTTTGACCTTCATAATTTCTGGTGAGAAATCAGCCATTTTAATAGTTGCTCCCCTGCACATGATTTTTCTTATTTCTTTCAAAATGTTCTGTTTTTGGCTCTTAGCAGTTTGACTTTGATGTGTTTACATTATTGTTTTAAATTTTTTTCACCCATTATTTCTTCAAATAACTTTTTCTATCTTCTCTTTCCTTCAAAGACTTTTTTTCCTTTTAAGATTATTTATTTATTTATTTATTTATTTGAGATAGAGAGAGAGAAGGAGTAGGGGGAGAGGGAGAAGCAGACTCCTCACTGAGCAGGGAGCCTGACAAGGGCTTATTCATGACCTGAGCCAAAGTTAGACCCTTAATGGACTGAGCTACCCATGTGCCTTAAAGACTTCCTTTTCTTCCTTTTCACGCACTATTGAAATCGCTAGCACAATCCTACAGGTTTCTTCAGTTTTGTTCCTTTTTTATTGATTGTTTTCTCTGTTCTTCAGATTCGATATTTATTAATCTAATTTCAAATTCATTGATTCTTTTGCCATCTTAGATCCACAGTGAGTTCCTCTTTTAATTTCTTGAATATATTTATTATGGCTACTTTGAAATTTTCACTAAATTCAACATATAGGCCCACTCAGACAGTTTTTATTGGCTGCTTTTTTTCTGATTATGGGTCATACTAAATACCTAACTTTTTGGCTGAAAGCTAGACACTCTGGACTGTTTTGTTTTTTGAGTTGTTGATTTTTTTGTTCTAGTAACTTGCCTGGGTTTAAATTGTGTAATGAATCTGTCTCCCCAGTAGCACTGTCAGTACAAGATGAACAAATCATTTAGAATTTCTATAAAAAAAAAAAAAAAGAGAGAGAGCCCAGTTGAGGACAGCTGCCCAGGATATACGCTCTTGACAAAGAAGAGTACTCTGGAGAAGGAAACCCAAATATATATAGGGTTATATATGTTTTTTGTTACATCAAAAGTTATAAATCATCATGACAAAAGACGTTCAGGAAGTTACGAATTTCATCCTATGCTTTTAGTATGTGCAAGGTTGAAAGCTTTGGAGGTATGGAAATGGAACTTAGGGAGATTTTTACTCATCTTTGGTTTAAAATGTTCTTTTAGAAAGGTATTTGTTAACAAAGCAGATACACAGCATGTGTTTGGGGCAGAGAGCCCATGCTTTGAAGTTTGGTGAAGTCATTCTGACCTTGGTAAAAGTTTGACTTCCTTGGGAGCCCAGGAGCAGGACCCACAAACATTAAAAGTTGAATTTCCTTTATCAGCACTGTATGTCTCTCTACTTGGTTTTGTTTGTTTGTTTTGTTTTTAACCTGCCTTCCAAGAGATTGTCCCTGTGTTTGTGTGGCTTAATGGTAAACCAGTGATTTGGTGGAGACTGTTGAGATACCTTGAGCTTCTAAACTTCTATCACCTGAGCTGGGTGTGGGGTTGAGGATTGCATTCAAAGTTGCAGCCAGTTCTTGAGTCTTCCTGGCCTTTCATGTGAATTGGTTTCTTAGAACTCTCCCTTGTGTGTGTAGTTCAGCTGTCAGCCAGGGATTTTGTGGAGATTACCTCAGCCCCTCTATGGCTCTTTCACTTCCTTAACTCTACATTTCTGGCTGGTCCACACCTACCCTGATCTGGCCCAGTAACCTTGGACTAGCAAAGCAAGGGTTTTAAACCCACCTATCCCCAATCCAGTGTACCACCCTTGGATTTGAGATTGCTGGTTTTTGCCTACCATCAGACCTAAAGTTAATAAAATTACTATTTTCACAGCCATGTTGATGAAAGAAATGGAATAGTTCTAAGCAAGATTCCTGATGTCTTTGCCCATAGCCCTAGCCATTTTTCAAGAATGAACACAGCTCAGGGCACCTGAGTGGTTCATTTGGTTAAGCACCTAACTCCTGATTTCAGCTCAGGTCATGATCTCAGGGTCATGAGATCAAGTCCTGCATTGGGTTCTGGTCTCAGTAGGGAGTCTGCTTGAGATTGTCTCCCTCTTCCTCTGCCCCTCTCCCTGTTTATACACACACTCTCATAAATAAATGAATGAATGAATGAATGAACACAGCTCAGTTTGTGTCTTGAAATTGAAATTGTTTTTTGACAGTTTTTTCCAGTTTTATACTTGTATTCTACAAATAGAAAATCATTCAGCCTCTTCATGTTGCCATTAATTTAAGTCCCTCTTGGCTTTCTTTAAATCCTCTATCACCAGGAAGGTAGTCAGTGCCATAGAATCTTGCTAGAGCTACTTTTAAAATTTTAGCCTAGTAGAGTATGTTTGATATAAAATTGTATTTTTTTCTGGGGCGCCTGGGTGGCTCAATGGGTTAAAGCTTCTGCCTTCAGCTCAGGTCATGCATGATCCCAGGGTCCTGGGATCGAACCCTGCATCAGGCTCTGCTCAGCGAGAAGCCTGCTTCTCCCTCTCCCACTCCCCCTGCTTGTGTTTTCCCTCTCACTGAATCTCTCTCTGTCAAATAAATAAAATCTTTTTAAAATATTGTATTTTTTTCTGTTCACAGGTTGCTTATGATGAAGCTACAGATGAATTTGCTTCTTACTTCAACAGACAAACTTCTCCCAAGATTCTCATCACAACATCAGATAGACCTCATGGGGTAAACATATCAATCAATATAGTTATTGAATTCTTAATTTTCTTACATTACTTAGACTATTTAAAAGAACTCCTTTTAGAAGATCTGAGTTAAATTATTTGTAATTGTAATAGATAATACCTATGAGTAAGGTAAATAAAATTAGTACCTTGATGTGATACAGGAGGTTATCTAAGCATGATTCTTCGGGGCAGATTTACCAGCCTCAGCACAATTAGCATTCTGGGCTGCATAATTTTTTATTATGGGAGTGGTCCCCTTCATTATAGGATGTTTAGCAGCATGCCTGGCCTCTGTCCACTAGACCACTACCAGCCACTACCACTGGTTAGAACCATTTTTGCCAAAGGTTCTCCAGTGGGGCATAATCACTCCCAGTTGAGAACCAGTGCTTTAGGATGATCAGCCTTTAATAAAGGATTAAACACTGTTCAGATTTCATTCTTTCCCTACCCTTGCCCTTTATTAATAACACATATTAATCATTACTTTCCTTATAAATGTATACCACATGAGACTTTTATTCCTTTTCACTGTCAAAGATTTCTGTTATTTTGTTTTGCAGAGAACAGTACGACTCTGTGAACAGCTCTCCACAGTTATACCAAACTCACATGTTTATTACAGAAGAGGACTGGCTCTGAAAAAAATTATTCCACAGTGCATTTCAAGAGATTTCACAGATCTGATCGTTATTAATGAAGATCGTAAAACACCAAGTATCCTTTCTTTTAATTAAAGAAGTTTTCCTGTCTCACCTTCATCCCCTTTTAAAATGCATTTGAAAGAATAAGGAAATGTTTTCTATAACTTGAAGAACATAATTTTTTAAGCTAGAAAATTTTCTAAATTTTTTGAGCTAGAAAATTATGTATCTATCCAAGATTCTATGAACTAATTTTTCCTTTTCATTTAGCAGGTATTCATCAAGTAAGTGCTACAAGTAAGACATTACTTTAATCCTTAGTAAAAGATGGAAATAGAAACAGGGGCTTCAGGGAGTTCTCAGCAGTAGTAGGAGAAAATAGATAAGTAAACTAACAAAATGTAGAGTGGATAGTTAAAGGGAGAAATACAGGATATAGTACACGCTCTAATAAAATCTGCCCTTGGGATATCAGAGAGGGAGGGACTTGACAGAAAAAGATGCTTTAAGCTCAGTCAGGGTGAATATGGGTGAATAAGATGAATAAGATGCCCAGTGTAGATACACTATTGGTAAAGGCAGAGGCCTGATGGAGCTGACCCACTTGGGGGTCTGCAAGTAGTCTGATATGGCTAGATTTTATGTTACCAGAGGTGGTATCACAGGGTTACATTTTCGAGGTAGATATTTGAGCCCATATTATGTATTTGCTACTGTTTCCGATGCCAAGAATACTCTGTCCTTTTTCTGTGAGTCTCAGATCTGAGGTGACTGTGTCACATGAACCCAAGAGAGCACATAAAGATGCCTAGATTTTTGTTGTTGCTGTTGTTTTCCTTATTTTATCAAATGGTCCTTCTGAGCTCATTAATGTTATTTAATTTTTTTTTTTTTTTTTTTTTTAAAGATTTTTATTTATTTGACAGAGAGAAACAGTGAGAGAGGGAACACAAGCAGAGGGAATGGTAGCGGGAGAAGCAGGCTTCCCACCAAGCAGGGAGCCCGATGCGGGGCTCGATCCCAGGACCCTGGGATCATGACCTGAGCCGAAGGCAGACGCTTAACGACTGAGCCACCCAGGCGCCCTGTTATTTAATTTTTTAAGATTTATTTATTTTTAGAGAGCTTGTGCATGAAGCAGCAGGAGGAGCAGAGGGAGAGAGTGAATCCTTAAGCAGATCCCCCGCTGAGTGCGGAGCCTGCCATAGGGCTTGATCCTGGGATCTTAAGATCAGGACCTGAGCCAAAATTAAGAGTTGGCAGCTTAACTAACTGAGCCACCCAGGCTCCCCTATGAGCTCATTCATTTTTAAGATGATCATTTGCATGGGTCAGATTATTAAAATTATTAAGGATTCATAAAGATAGGACAGGATTGTCCTGCTGCCAGAATAACATTTTTTTTTAAATCAATGAACACTGCTTTTTTTTAAATAATAGTTAAAAGTTTTGTTTTAAAAACCTACTAAATAGCTTGTAAGGCCTTATTATTTTTAATATAAGTTAAAACATTATCCACTTACGTGATTTGCTTTCCAGAGACTAAAATAGACTAAAACTAGCTTTCTAATGTGATATTTTGTTGGCCATATTACAGAAATTAGATTGTGGGCTAATGTACCCAAAATAAACTAAAATCTTAAGAATACTTAACTATTCCAGAAGGGATGTTTTGTTTTTTTTTTTTTTTTTTAAGATTTTTTTATTTATTTGACAGAGAAACACGGTGAGAGAGGGAACACAGGCAGAGGGAATGGTAGCGGGAGAAGCAGGCTTCCTGCTGAGCAGAGAGCCTGATGCGGGGCTCGATCCCAAAACCCCGGGATCATGACCTGAGCCGAAGGCAGACGCTTAACGACTGAGCCACCCAGGCGCCCCTTCCAGAAGGGATGTTTTTAATGTAGTTACTGCTTTCTTAAAACTGTCCCCCAAAATAAAGTGGCAAGGTCCATGTTCCTCTCTGGTTTTTGCCATTAAAAAACTATTACCATTTTAAGGCTGCTAGCAGGCATTCATCAATTCAATAAACATTGTATCCTTGTTTTAGTTGAGGTATTTTATATAGGTACTAAGTTTCAGTCAACACCATCTATTGCCTTTAGAAAGCTTATGTTCTCTTTTCCTTATAAAATTGTATTGTCTTTTTATCCAAAATGTATTAATAGCTTGTAGGGTAAATTCAGATCATTAAGGTACCATCAGTACACAGACCACATTTATATTAAGGAGTAACTAGACTAATTAATTCAAGTGTAAGATTATATTCCTATACACATAAATATATGCACACACACGTGCATGCTATGTGTATCCCAGGATTGTAAGTTTTGAGTATAGAATTATGCAGTTTTTAAAAGTCCTAATTAGTAGAATTTTTATAAGTATAATCTTGCCTGGATGTTGATTTTTTTTTTTTTTTTAAGAGACCGATAGTATCAGAGATAGCGAGAGAGAGCACAAGCTGGGAGGAGAGGGAGAAACAGGCCCCTGCTTAGCAGGGAGCCTGAAGTGGGGCTCAATCCCAGGACCCTGGGACCATGACCTGAGCTGAGAGCAGATACCTAACCGACTGACCTAATCCAGCCACTCCTGGATGTTGATTTTTATAAATTTAAAGATACTTCATTTTCTCTTGTAATTGATACGTAGTAATGTAGCTGATGGCAAAGTGCTGGAAGAAGCTAGGAAAGCAGACCTCCTAAATCGCTTTTGTGTTCTCTTAACAGAATGGTCTTTAAGACTAATAAGGACATTAGTAAGGGGCATTGGAAGCCCATCTTGGTTAAAAAGATTATAAAGCCTAGAAACTCTGAATAAGGTCACATATTCTGGTTTCAAAGATTATCTGCACAAACTTGTAAGTGAGACTTTGCTACTCTGAGCAAGATATAAGACAGGCAAATGGAAGAAGCGGGAAAAAGGACTGCTGGTTAGTATTTGCCATGATCCAGAAAAAAACATGGAGAATAATTTAAAGGAGAATAATTTGTAGGCACGTAATAGAAATGGTAGTGGGATTCCTAGAGGCTAAACATGGGCTTACAAATAATAAGTCATGATTCCTAATGATGACACACTTGGAGAAAAGTTGAAAGAATTGAGGATATTTGGCCTGTGGGAAATTAGAATATGGGCACATGATAAGATACTGGAAGGACTGCTGTAAAAGAGTAGTGCCACATGGAGGAAATTTATGGAGATAGAAACTTGGATTTCCTCTAGAAAAGAGCTTTGTCAACTGTAGGCTAGTGGCTTCGGGTCAGGCAGATGTGATGTCAAATACAGACTTCATTACTTGCTGCTTTTGTAATTTTTGTCAAGTTTCTTGGCTACTCACTTTTCTCATATTTTGAAGTAAGAGATAGTACCAGATCTTTAGGGTTCCCACAAAGATCACATTAGATGTATGTTTCCAAGGCTTAATGCCTAGTGTGTTGTAGGCATTTTAGTAAATGCTGTGGTGTAGGGAAAAGCATGGAAGTTTTTTCTGGAGAGACCTACATCCTCTATTCAGTCTTGAACTAGGTAAGTCTTCGTGCTGTGCTTTGGAAACTTGTAGGCTGTTTTGCATTCTTGGCCTTTGGGTAGGTAGTAAAAATTTCACCTCAGTCTTCATCATAGTATGATCCCACCCTTAAGGTCTGCCACCTAGTTCTGAAATTTGGGCTAATCTGCCTAACCCATCTTAACTCCTTTTCCTTGTTACCGAAATAGGCATAATGACTCCTATTCTTCATGGTTTATGTTAGGAATTAGCAGTAACATAAAGAAAGCTTTTTGTACAGTGCAGGTACTTAGGAACTGATGATTTTGGATCTTGTAGTTTTCTTTTGACAGAAACCACAATTTAGTGGGAATGTTCTAGGAAGGATTCAAGTCTTGATTTAGGTTTGAGGAAATAACCTTTACTTTTCTTATCATCCTGAGATTTCATGACTTTTTTCAGTGTGCAAATGATCCAGAAATACTTTTTGGCTATACCTCATGGAATTTGAGAAGTAGGAAAGAATTCAAATATTAATGGTAATCTGCTGTGTAGTAGGCACTAGTATTTATCAGCAACAAATCTGTCTTCGAAGAGTTAACACATTAGTTGGGAAGAAAGTTATTTACATGATTATAACTCAAATAAGTGACAAGTGCTAAAGTTAAATAACAGTGACAGCTGAGATTTATTTATAAAGGAGAGAAAGAAGTTTTTGTTTTTTTTTTATAAAGATTTTTATTTATTTGACACAGAGATCACAAGCAGGCAGAGGGGAGAGGGGAAGCAGGCTCCCTGATGAGCAGAGAGCCCGATGCGGGGCTCGATTCCAGGACCCTGAGATCATGACCTGAGCCGAAGGCAGAGGCTTTAACCCATTGAGCCACCCAGACGCCCTGACAGCTGAGATTTAAAGCTTAATTTTAACTGTGTAAAAAGAGGTGGCATTTGAAGTGGGCCTCAACAGTATTGCCCTTCTTGATCAAGCTTGCCTCAGTCCCAGCATGGCAAGCCCGTTCCCCAGAAGACCAGCACCATGTCTCCTGACTAGATCTAGTTCTACAGGACTTCAGTTCTAGTGGAAGTAGTGTCACGTCTCATTTCACAAACAGATCAGAGCACACCTAGTTAAAACTCACCACAGTCTGGCCAAGGACCAAATATCTCCTTACCCACAGCAGGCAAGGAGAGCCTCTGCAGACATCTGGCCTAAAGGACAGAACAGCCAAAACACAACAGTAGAGCACATGCAGCACACACCAGAGACACTCCCTAAAGTGCCAGGCCCTGGACCCTGTAGGACCTCTACTTTCTAAAGCCATTAGTCTCTGAAGCAGGAAACATAATGGGCTTTTCTAACACAAAAGAAGGCAGAGACTGACTAAATGCCAAACGAAGAAATTTATCCCAAATGAAAGAACAAGATAATGTCACAGCCAGAGATATAAGTGAAACAGATATAAGTAACATGTCTGATAATTTAAAGCAACAATCAAGGATATTCGTTGGGCTTAGCAAAAGAACGGAAGATTTCAGGGAGGTCCTTACCACAGATTAGAGTCAGAAATGAAAAATGCAATAACTGAGATTGGAAACAGGCTAGATACAATGAAGGCTGGAAGAAGCAGAAGGATGGATAAATGATATAGAAGCAAAATAATGGGAAATAAGCTGAACCAAAGAGTTATGGAACATGAGAACAGATTTAGGGAATTCAGTGACAACATCAAACATAATAATACCCATAAGAGTGCCAGAAGAAGAGAGGGAAAGGGGCAGAAAATTTGAGGAAATAATAGTTGAAAACTTCCCCTAAACTGGGGAAGGAAATAGACATCCACATCCAGGAGGCACAGAGAACTCCTAACAAAATCAACAAAAGCAGGCCAACACCAAGATACACTGTAATTAAAATTTCAAAATATAGTGATAAAAAAATCTTAAAGAGCCTTACTACTTTTAGAGCCTACTTTTGCCTTATGAGGCAAAAGAAGTCCCTAACTTACAAGGGAAGGCTAGCTGCAGATTTTTCAATAAACTTGGCAAGCCAGAAGGCAGTGGAATGGTATATTCAAAGTTCTGAATGGGAAAAATCTGCAGCCAGTGATGTTCATTTTATCCAGCAAGGCTATCATTCAGAATAGAAGGAGTTTGTGACCACTAAACCAGTCCTGCAAGAAACGTTAAAGGGGACCCTGAGTTTAGAAATCTCCAGAAACAATGACAAAACAAGTAATAAAATGGCACTAAATGCATATTTATCAGTAATTACTCTGAATGTAAATGAACTAATGCTCTAGTCAAAAGATATACAGGGTTTCAGTACGGATAGAGAAACAAGACCCATCTATATATCTATATGCTGCCTACAGGAGACCCAGTTTAGACCTGAAGACAGCTGTAGATTGAAAGAGGATAGAAAGAAACATTTATCAAGCGAATGGATGTCAAAGTTGGAGTAACAATGCTTATATCTTACTTAAAACCAGACTTTAAACCAAAGACTAACGAGATGTAGAAAAGCACTGTACATAATGAAGGGGACAGCTGAAAAGAAGATAAGACAATTGTAAATATGCACCCAACATAGGAGCACCTGAATATATAAAACAGTAACAAATATAAAGGAATTCATTGATGAAGTGGGCCTTAATAGATGAGTTAAATATTGTAGGTATTTGAAATAGCATGAACAAAAAATACATAGTAGGATTAATATGTGTGGTGTAGAGAGATTGTGTCAGTGCCTACCAGTTAGGAAACAGGGAGGCATAAAAGGAGACAAGTGATTTGGGGCCATATGAGAGCTGTACTTAACGTCTTTGTTCTGTAGATGACCAGTGGTAAGGGTAGTTTGAAATTAGCTAGAGCTGTCAAGACTCAAGGTATATCTAGTTTGTTTTTCACTTAGCATGAGAAACCATGGTACAGATAAAATGACAGTTGCATCCCATGCCTTATTACGTATAAACTTGATTTACAGTCTTAGAAAATGTACTTGGAATGGTGAGAGAGGTCAGACCAACTGTTTTAATGTAGGTGGAAATTCTCAAGGGCCTCAACTAAGAGAATAGCAGGAAGGGTAAAGTGGAGGCTATGGAAGTGAGTTTATGAGAGTAAAAGCAATAAATAGGATTTGGTAAGGAAGAAGTTGAAGATAACCCATGGGCTAATGGGAGAATGTTGATGCCTTTATAAAAAGATGGCAACGTCTGTTTTGTAAAACTGTGCAGATAATTTGTAATAGTCTGATTCTGACCTCCTTTTTTTAAGGTTCAGTATTTGGAAGAATCAAATTGTGTTACGAAGGCTTGAATGTTGTATAGGTAGCTGCATTCCAGACTTTTAAAGCCCTTGGGCTGCTAACCCTGCCACTTGAGGCATACTTAATTTATAGTTTAGTGTGTCTGGCAGAAGTCTGTTTGTGGTAGACAGTCAGCAAATGTTTATTAGTTGATTTTAATTTGTGGCACAGTAATCCCAAGAATAAGAGCTTGTCTTTTGAAAAATTAATAACTTTGATTTCAAGAGAGCTTAGGAGTCTCTAGTCTTAAGGACAGTATTCAAAGCTGACCGTGTATACAAATCTATGAAAAATATACATACAAATGTGTGTATATGTTTACATATGAAAGTGCATTTTTAGCATTATAAGGCCTCTGAACATGGAGGTAAACTTTTGTTTGCAGTGCTGAAACTATGCTAGAATCCCATCTTGTCTTATTCCCGTTAGGGTAGTAAACATAAGCTCTTTTCACCTGGTTTAGTTGAATACCCAGCATACCCTCTTCAGGGTAATGAATCATTTGTCATATTCTGAAGAGAAAAAGTGGGACTACTATAATCTGTTATTTATTCTTTTGAAATATTTGGGTTGACTTATGGGGCTTTAGCTTTGAGTACTGTAAGAAACTTTGTTAACCCAGAGGCATACACACACCCACCTATTCACCGAACTACAAATTTTAGGAGCCCTTGGACAGAGGACCATTTATACAATGTAAGATTTAAATCAGAGTTCAATGTGTTCTTAGCTCTCTAACAGATGGATTAATTCTAAGTCACTTGCCAAATGGCCCAACTGCTCATTTTAAAATGAGCAGTGTTCGTTTGCGTAAAGAAATTAAGGTAAGTTTTATTTTATTCATTCCTTAATTGGCTTTGGTCTGCTTGCAGTATATGCTTAGTCAACTCTGTAACTTAAAGACTTTTATAATGGCTTTTATCCTGCTTAAAGCAAGTTTTATCTACTGGCAGTTTTCTTATGAAATTGTAATTGAGTATGGCAGACAGGCATTGGCCTTCATTACTATGAAACAAGTTATTTTCTAGTAGGACTTTTTGGTACAGTCACTACAAATAATTTGAGATATATTTTATTTCATGAGACTGGTAAGTCATATATGTGGTAGTTTGTCATTAAGAAAGATACGTTTAAAATTTTTCAGTTTTATCATGTAAATTCTGAAATTTGAACTCCCAATATCAGGATATAGATTAATTCCTTGTTGTGATTTTTTTCATTTTTCCAGAGAAGAGGCAAGGACCCTACAGAACACATACCTGAAATAATTTTGAATAACTTTACAACGAGGCTGGGTCATTCTGTTGGACGTATGTTTGCATCTCTCTTTCCCCATAATCCTCAGTTTATTGGGAGGCAAGTTGCCACATTCCACAATCAAAGGGACTATATCTTCTTCAGATTTCATAGGTGAGGAAGGTACTTTAACTTCTTAGACTTTGACTTAAATCATGAAATATTTTCAATGTAAACATGTTTTCTAATGTATTGTGACAGGCATCATAGATGAGAAATCTTCTTTTGAACTCTTATCAAAGAAATTACATTTGATTCATTCAGACTGTTTTCCCTTAATTCTTTCATTTATCTTTGAAGGTACATATTCAAGAGTGAAAAGAAAGTGGGAATTCAGGAACTTGGACCACGTTTTACCTTAAAATTAAGATCTCTTCAGAAAGGAACTTTTGATTCTAAATATGGAGAATATGAATGGGTCCATAAGGTATGTGCCTTATTTCAAAAGCCACTATATCAATAAGAATGGAATGAGAAGAAAACCATGTACTTTGTGTTTTGAGTACTTATATCTCAAGTTATGCTTCTGACCTTCATAAGTTCAAAAGAACCAATCTCTGATAGGGTATTTTGGTCTGGTGATGAACCCTGATTCATTTGAATTATCCTAAAGATCAGTCTTGATCTTTAGGTCCTCAAAAGTCGACCAGCAGCATCACCTCGAAACTGTTAGGAAAGCAGATTTTTGGGCCACAGACCTACCAAATCAGTAACTTAGGGAGTGGAGCCCAGCACTCTTTTTATAACCTAGTGTTATGCTTATTCTCTATGTTTTAAAACTGTTGCTATAGAGGTTTTGTAGAAGTTTAAAATCATTTTAAATAAAAAATGAAAACTTCAACATTTTAAAACCCACCTCTTTTCTAGTAAGCAACAATTAACCTGGGTATGATTTTTACTTCAAAATTTTATATATATTAGATACGGTATTATTAGAGCGGTAATTTATAATACCTTTATTAGACCTAGACGATTCAGTCTCTGAAATGGACCCAGAAGGGTTGGTGTTGCTTTTGTTTGTTTGTTTTGGCATTGTTACCTATAAATTGTTTATTCCCCCCCTTCTAATTTTTAGCCCCGGGAAATGGATACAAGTAGAAGAAAATTCCACTTATAAAATACTGAAGGAATAGTATTAAATTGTGCTCAACAGGCCTATCTTGGATTTATGACAGAAGATCCTTTTCAAAATGTCATTTACTGGTTTCATAAACCTTTTCGTGTCTGGACAAAATGCCAAGAATTACCATTCACTGTCGATGGAGCAAATACAAATAAAAGTCATTTTGGTGAATTTAGAAGTTGCAGTTTATCCTAAAAATTCTCTTATTTCTAGGTAACTGTAAGTTGGAATCAAGATTCAAACTAACTTTCCCATGTGTACTTTCATGGAACATATGGTCTGGAGAGAAAATACAGTCCTTGGTAGACAGTTATCAGTGGCTTTCTACCAGACTAATCTTGGATCTGTCATATAACTTTGTTTCCTGTATGAATATATATTGGGAGGCCAGGTTTCTGGGATGTTTTAGTATTTCCTTACATCTTTCAGAATGGTAAAAATCTTAAAGCAAAAGGTTTACCAAGGACTTAACAGTTACAAATTACTGAAGCTAAACTTTTGTTCTTTTCTTGGTCCTTTGTACCTCATTACATTGTACTATAGTATTCCACTCAAGAACTGTTTAAAACTCTGAAGTTTTTCTTAACATCTTCTAATGGAATTCCTATATCCAGTCTTTACTGTCCTTACTAGGAGAGCAATCTATTAAGAAGTAATTAACTTAGGTGTAATGGTAATACCCTACACAAGAGTTTATTAGAAATATTTATTATTAAAACAAAATTAATCCTGCAAATAAATGACGAGTAGAAACTAGTATCAACAGCTTCCTCCTGACCTTGAAAAGATAAAGTCTGCAACTTCCCTATAATCTTTCAAATACATGTATGGCATAAAATTATGTGAGATGAGTTGGTAGGAAAAAGCAATAAACTTAACCCCTTCTTAATAACAATGGGAAATTGTCATTTATCTTAGGTATTCAAAATAAAGTAATACATAGCCTGTTTAATACCAGTAATTAACCAAAAAACTTCTACATTAAGTATTTTATTGTATGCTGCTGCCAGTGTATATAAAATAATTACCCTTGTGAAATAGAAATTTATGAAAATTCAGAGAGGTAGATGTTAAGGACTGACAAAAGTAGAAGTTTATATAGTATGGCACGTGTTACAGGGATAAGCTTTTGTACAGGCTTCGAATTTAGTTCTCCTTTGAATATTCACTGGTTC
>CM053606.1:60876169-60891869 GCA_028646535.1 Procyon lotor | reverse complement strand
CTACATTAAGTATTTTATTGTATGCTGCTGCCAGTGTATATAAAATAATTACCCTTGTGAAATAGAAATTTATGAAAATTCAGAGAGGTAGATGTTAAGGACTGACAAAAGTAGAAGTTTATATAGTATGGCACGTGTTACAGGGATAAGCTTTTGTACAGGCTTCGAATTTAGTTCTCCTTTGAATATTCACTGGTTCATGAAAAGTGGTTTAGAAAACCTGAAATAGAAAAGAGTGAATTAGGGTAAAGTACCAAAGCACAATAGTTTTTTTCTGAAAATTAACACATTTTATATTACTTTAAGGACATTCGTTTACATGTCAGCTTATAAAGTACTTTCAATTAAACTTACCATGTCTTATCTTTTAAAAATATTTATTTATTAGAGAGCGAGCACTGGCTTGCTTTCTAGTGGGTTGGGGGGGAGCATGGGAGAGAATATCCAAGCAGACTCTGACTTGGGGCTTGATCTCAGGACCTATGAGATCAGGATGACTGAACCACCCAGGTGCCCCAAACTAAGCCTGTTTATTTTTGTTGTTGTTAAAAGCAGACATATCTCGGGGTTTCTAGGGGAAAAATGATGAAATAGGAGATCTCTGTGGCATATAAAACTTAACTTCCTCTTAATTTTCATAACCACTCTGTAGTACTCATCATTTCTTGTTTATAAATAACGGACTTAAGATTAACTTGCCAAGATCACTCCCAGAGATACTCTGTCCTAATTTTTAAAAAATTAATATAAAAATCTCTAATTCAGAAAAATCTGAACATCCCTAGAAAATGAGCAGTTAGCATTGATGAAAGGAGTTTGGCTATATCTACTAAGGTAAAGGTGCAATCCCACTTCTATTTACCTAGAAAAACCTATACATAAAAGAGAAATGTACATGGCTATTGACTGTATCCATGTTTTAACAACATGGTGTTTTAACAACAAAGAACTAGAAATAGCCTAAATGTAACTCAATAAGGAAATAGATAAATAAACTAGGGTTTATACATATTGTTGAATATTATACAGCAGTTAAAACAATTTACATGGATCAACACAAATCTCAAAAATAATACAGCAGTTATTCCTTAAGAAAGAGAGTAAGATCTATATTGGAAAGATAGAAAAAGTGTATCTTTCTAAAAATTTCTTTTTGATACACTGTTCTACTTATTTGAAAATTTCTGATATTTTATAACAAAAATGTTCAAGAAGCTTTTACAGAATCAGTGGTGAAAAAACAAAATGTTTAACCTCAATTAACATCTGCATTAGTGCAAATTTAAAACTGGATAGGCAGAAAATAAGGAACAGCCTGAGGACTCTTTAGCAAGAGCTCAACAAAAGCATTCTCAAGGTCCAGGTGGAAAGCCTATTCCTAGTTATCAAGTGTTACTAAATTTTAAATGTCATTCTTTATTGAATAATTTTACTCTTTTTTTTTTTTTTTAAAGATTTTATGTATTTGAGAGAACAAGAAGCAAGATAGCATAAGCCAGGGGAGGAGAGCAGAGGGAGAGGGACAGGCAGACTCCGCCCAACAGGGGGCTCATTTCCACAAGGCTGAGCTCATGACCTAGGCCGAAATCAAGTCAGAAGCTTCCAACTGAGCCACCCAGGCATCCCTAAATAATTTTACTTTTAAAAATTTATCATAAACAGGTAAACTATATACATAGGAGAATCAAGATACTTGCCTCAGTGTAGCTTCCAGCTTGGAAACCTCAATATTTAATGATGTTTAAGTTATAATACAATTGAAAATCTTGTTTACAAAGAATTTTTAATGAAAATAAGAAAACTCAAGTATTTTTTTTAAAAGCGGAATAAAAACTGTACATACTGTGATCCTCAGTGTCTGTAAACCAGCCTATAAATATTTCTTCCTCTTAAAAGGAAGTCTAACCTATTATATTCTACTTTATTATAATATTAATAGTGATTGTTTCTAGGTGTGCTGATCATGGTAATTTCTATATTCCTTGTACTCTACCTATTGCTAAATTAGCTATACTGTCTTAAATTATAAAAACTATATATTTTTAAAAGATGTGAAAATAAAGACTGAAATGTAGATTCTTTGCATCCAGGCCGTTACACTGTGGGCCATCCAGGACCACCAGCATCAATATAACCTGGGAGTAAGAAATGCTTCACCCCTAGAATTCAGACCTATTGAGAATTTGCATCTGAACAAGGTGATTTGCATACATTCAAGTTTAAGAAGAAATATTTTTACATCCAAATGTCCTTTTCCTGTTTCAAATCACATCTACAAACTTATTTCATTATACTGCCAGGATTAGTAGCAATTATTTTATTTTGAAACCTGGGTTCTTACCCTAGCTATATTTATAACTGTGAGCAAGTCATTTAAATACCTATCCGTAGACTTGTGAAATGAAACTGTTAAGAGCCAGATAAGAAGCCAGGCTTCTTAGTAATATCTTGTATCAAATGAAAACAAACCACTTTGTAAAATGAATACTAGAACAGAGGTTTAAAAAGAATCTTTAATAAGCCATAAAAATATGAAATTTCCAAAAACTGCCATGAAGAACTAATATTGCTAGAGGCAACGAACTATTAATTATTCAAAATGAAGGTGCTAAACTGTTAAAAAGAATTACTTCCTCATGGAAAACCTGTTACTCAAAGGTGGTTTCTGGTGTTTCAAAATCTTAACCAATTTAACCATTTTATTTACTGGAAACACGCTGACTTCCTGGATACTACCAAATCTACAAAGCTTAATGAGGGAGGGCACAACTATGTAACATGGTATTTTAGGAAGCAGCTTCCTGAACTTTGAGGAGTTACAATGTTTGTAAAGGGTGTGTGCCACATTTTTTTTTTTTTTTTTTTTTCCCTTAAAAGCACTACTAATTTAAGGTTGGTTTTCATAGGTCAGTACTAGTGAGTAAACCTCTGACTAAAGTACCATGTATTTATAAAAGGCAGCACTCATGCATTACATTTTAAATTCTCCACAGCATGTTTTTTGGTCACATTTCTCTTGGGTTAACATGATACATTTTTGCACACACTGACATTTGATCTGGAAGGTACAGATTAATATATAGAAACATGCCTTAAACTAGCAAATTAGTTTCTTAATCTGAAATCATATCCACTGCCTGCCACCATGAACTCATACACTTCATTTCTCTCATTCTATCTTTACCTAACAAGAATGAAGAGTAAAACCTGTTATTCCCCACTACAAATGTTGACACCATGTCAGTTTATTCAACGATCTCTTAAACTTTCTCTTGCATTCCCAACTCCCAATTCTTTGCTATGCTGCACTGTAGCTGGGTTCTGGTAGAGGAATGACATCAGAATTAATCCAAATCAGTTGGTATTATTTAAAATTCCCCTTAAACACTTCAGATCTTATTTAAACTGTCTAAATATTAAAGGAAACTTACCATCCAAAGACTCATTTTACTACAAAAAGGAACAGACTTTCTGGGGTCTGAAGGGATTCGTACTTGAAGACACACCAGTTAGCAAGGGGTCGTGTTGGGCATTCTGCAAACAGAATTGTTTCAAATCTGCAGCTGCCTGGGAAACCTGTAAAAGACAAAAGGAGAGGGTAGTGTGAAGAAGTGAGAAGGTTTTAATGAAGGTTTTCTCAAATCTTCGAAATACCTGCAATAAACACTTTTTTATTTTAAAAAGATTTTGAGCCACCCAGGCGCCCCTATAAACACTTCCTCTAGGTCAAAAGAAGATATATACTAATTGAAGGTCAACAGTCATATATATACATATATATATATATATACTGAGCTCATACTCAAAACACTACATGTACAGAGAATTAGTTTATAGGTTTTCTTTTGCTTGCTTATTAGAAGCATCAAATGAATCAGTACAACTGCAAAATAAAACCTATCTTGCTAGTTTATTAATACACTTCAGAGGTATTCCACCTTCAGGCTACTCAACATGTTGCTTTTTATTTATTTATTTTTTTTTTTAAAGATTTTTTTTTTTTTTTTTTTTTTGACAGAGGGAGGGAGATCACAAGTAGGCAGAGAGGCAGGCAGAAAAAGAGGGGAAGCAGGCTCCCTGCTAAGCAGAGAGCCCGATGCAGGGCTTGATGCCAGGACCCTGAGATCATGACCTGAGCCGAAGGCAGAGGCTTTAACCCACTGAACCACCCAGGCACCCTTGTTGCTTTTTATTAAAAACAGTAAACTCTATACAAAAGGTGTTAAAATTCTAGCCAACGGTTACTTTGCCTTGAAAGCAACATTACTGGAAAAATGCTACCGTGAACAGTATGTTCTAAATCGGAAGCATTCAGTTCATTGCTTTGGTACTATGTACCATCTTCGGTTTAAGGTTACAGAACTGGACAGTGACAGCTTTCTGCTTAGTGTCATGCGACTGAAAGGCTGATAGCAAACTTCGAATTATTTTAATATTAATAACCTCACTGAGCAGCCTGCCTTAAAAAAGCAGTGTATTTGCTTAAATGTGAATTTAACAATTTTCATATACATATGCAGTGCCACTCAAACAGGACTTAAGGAATTAAATATCACTTAAACATCTACTATTTGTATATATCCTGATAAGGTGATGTAGGATACCAAAATAAAGAACCGAATGGTTCAGATGTAGAACAGGAATAACTAAAAGATGCCCCAAATGAATACAATATCCTCAAACTTGAGGTTTAGGAAGATGGGAAAAATAATCATTTATTTTCAGTTTCAACTATCCCCAAGGAGGGGGAGAGCAGGTGTCCAGTCCAGCTGGGCATTTGCCTTTGAAAGGGAGGTAAGAGCATCACAAATGCTCTCTATAAGAAATCCTGCAGATTACTGCTGTAGCCCAGACATTTACCCAGTAAAAGGATACACGATCCTGACATCTCAAATCTTGAAATCTAGTTGTATGTTTGGCTTATACACAGTCCAGAGTAATAATGAGTTCCATAAGTTTATTTAGCAATTGTGTAAAGTAGTATGTAAATACCTGGTACAAAGTGCTACAAAAAATGGCCACCGTGTTTACCCATCAAAAGAAGGTATAGTTAAAGTGAGGGGTATGCATGGTATCATTTTGCACAATCTTAAAACTTGGTTTCATTCACCTTAATTAGCAGTAAGGATAAAGTATCTATTAACTTTCTGCCTAAAGGGAGGCAGCTCTAATTTAATTCCCTTTCACAAACTCCTCAAGAACTAGTATTACCAAAAATATACTCTAGGCACTGAAAATACCTAACAACTGCCAGGTCCTTGTTATAGAGGTGACAGTTCAGGGGAAAATACAAACAAGGAACTCTTTGGAAAAGAGTGGTTAGAGTGTGCCTTAAGGGAAGGTGTCTCTGGGGAGGCGACATTTAAACTGAGATCTCAATGACAAGACAAACAGCCAGGTAAATATCAGTAAAAAACCAATCAGAATTCAAGCAGTGGGGAGAACTAAGACAAAGGTTCTAAAACTCAAACAAGCTGTTCCCCCTAAAGCATTATAATAATCACCACCCAAGAGGTCGAAACCCTATAATCCTGGCATAATTATTGGTGCCCTCTTTCACTCTCAGAAGTGTCCTGGGTTGGCAATACAATGTATGGTCACCCTACACATGGTAGAGTTTGTCAAGCATTTCTGAAAATTTCTATCAACTGTACTTAAACAAAGATTTAACAGTAAACCTGTGCTAGTTTAAAAGTAAAAGATCACCAAAGAAAAGCATCTAGAACAGAGTCATGGATAAAATAGGTACACAAAATAAAATCAAACTAAACACACTTTACAACAGATTGAAAGAAAAGCTCATTGAAAGTTCCACAGTGAGATTCCCTCCCTTCCTTGCTATAGCCCCTAGCAGGAGATGAAATGAGAGCTCTAAAACCAAATCGCCTGTGGTGCCTTTAAGGCTCCTGACCAGAAGCCTCATGAAGAACTCAAGTATAGGGAGCAGGCATCACTCTGTGGAGAGTTACGGGAGTAGCTGGGATTTTCATGGTAAAACCCTCAGAGTACTTTAGTCTGAGGACTTCCATTTCAGTTCCCAACAAGGACTAAGTACCCCTACTGAACACTTAACTGCTTTCAACCAGCCCCCCCCCTTTTTTTTTTGCCCCCTCACTCCTAATTTTCTTTCCTGAGCCACTCCAACTATGATAAAGGCACACCCATATGCTAATGTAAAGATTAAGAAACATGATTTCAATTTCAGAGTTAAATCCAGCCAAGACTGACCATAAACCAGTCGGATAAGGATATGCGAGAAGTGGATTCCAAACAGCACTTAAGCCCAGGATGGGAGGGGAATCCCACACCAAAACTGATGGGAATTTCCCTTCCGTCCTGAGGTGACCACAACTGAGTAAGCTAGGTCCCTGACACTTCTATTTAAGGAAATAGGTAAATGGGAGACAGCTTACTCCACAAAACATTTCAGGAGAGGTAAAGACTAGCCTGATAAGTGAGTACATATTAAGCCATCTTGGAAATAGGCTGTTTCTTAAAACTGAGCGCATGATTTATATTGTTTCTTTTCTTAATTACAAGAAGTGTTTCGCTTGTAAGCTTACCTCCGCCAGAAAGAAGCCAATCTATTAAGGATATTTAAAAATCAGGAGAAACTTGGAATAGCATTTGAATGTCAGGTTATCCTACCAACACACAGAAAAGGTTTCTTCCCCCCAAAGTAAATGCCCAAGGTCAGAGTTAACCAGACAGCAAAACAAACAAGACTTGTCCACTCTGATCACTAAGTTATGGTAGCAGACCAGTAGATATTCCCAAGGTCAGATGACAACAAACTGTGCCAAATAGGTGTGAAATGCACGCTTTATACGAGGCTGTACAGGGCACCAGTGGTAATCTTAGACACTGGGACGTTTTGAAAACAAACTTGCTTCTTTAACCTAAAGTTTGCGTTTGCAAAATTCGTTTTCAAGTATGTGTTCGGCGGGTAAGAAGAGCGGGAGGTAAGAATCTAGTACTAAAAGGAGTGGGTTTGGGAACGTTGTGACATGAAAAGAAAATAGGTTCTGTTCTAAATTAAAAGTCAGATAAAACTGTCCAGTGAAAAGAAAGGGTGGAGTCTGGTAAGCTAACGACTGGAAGGGTGCGGACGGCGCACGGAGGAACAGCTGTTGCCCCAGCCAGCTACGGAGTCACTGCGGAGGGAGGGAGAGAAGGCGACCAGAATGCGGAAAGCCGCATTTCAGCCCCGGGACCAGCCGCCTTGGAAAGCCCAGGCCGCGGAAGGGCGCACTAATCGGCCCCCCAAGCCACGGCGCCGACCCGCGCCGCCACTTCTCTAAAGTTGGCCGCTCCCAGACTGGGGAGGGCGCACACTCCCCAAGCGAAGCGGGAGCAGGACTCGAGGGCCGCGGGTCCCAGCTACCTCCGACGCCCGATCCCACCCTCCGCCTCCGCCCTCCCCTCCCCCTCGGCCGCCCGCCCGCCCCCGCTCACCTTCACGCGGTTGAGCCCGGCTTCCAGCCGCAGCTGTTGAACCACTTTCTTCATAGCGGCAACGCTGGAGGAACCAGACATGGCGCTCTCAAGAGCGGGGCAGATTCGTGCGTGCGTGGATCCGTCGGTTCGTGGGTCCGCAGGGCCAGACGGTGGGGCAGCGCGGCGGGGGGCGGGGCTCGGAACTTTGTCTCTTAAGTTTCCGGTTCTTTGCCCAGCGGCTCCACCCGCGGCGCGCATGCGCGCTCCTCCTCCGCGCTCTGTTCCAGCACCACACCCCCGGGGGGAGCGGAGCCTGAGGTAGGGTGGAAGGGAGCGAGAAGGGGCGGAGCGGAGTGTGGGCAGAGTAGCTACGGGACGCGAAGGCTACGGGACGCTCATCTTCTCCTTCCTCTCCGGAGAGGCCAACTTAGGAGAGGTAAAAAGAAAAGTTTGTTATTAGCCGCTAAGGCCCGAGGGGGACCCTGAAGAGGACTGGTGAGGGAAGTCAGGGGCTTGAGGGAGTTGGTAAACGGTGTGGTGGCGGGGTGACAAGGAGGTTCTAGCTTTCCTGACGGCGTTGGTGGCAGAGAGTGAGGGAAGAGAGGGGCCCAGCCAAGGTGTGGGGGAGCCAGAAGCACCGGGCGCGAGTCACTGACACCCTGTCTCCTTGGAGACGTCTCTAAGTGACTCGAGTTTGTTCAACGGGCGGCTGGTCTTCAGCCAGCTTCCCGCCATCAGACCACTGAGGCCGAAAGAGGGCACGGAGGTGGCTGTAACTGACCGAGGGGGTGATGGGTGGGAGTGGGGAGCAGGGGTGCTGGTTTGCTAGGGGAAGGCGCTTCTCAAGATTTGGCTTCTTTCTCCTCTTACCTCCTGGTTTTCTCAAAGAGGTTGTGAACAAGCCAAGGTACTTGATGAAGATCACACACGTCTCCTTTTGTTACCCATTTCATTTGGGGGATTAACGCTTATTATGCCTTGACAAATAAAACATTTTTGTGTTTCGGGAAAGTTCTACATTTCAGTTGTAACTGATTACGTGCTGCCTTGAAATTGACCTTAAAAGGAGTTTCTGGAGAGAGAAACAGTAGGATCTAATCAAACAAAATAGGCTCAGCCAAAGTGTGTTTCACCCATGGAAAGGTATTTATTATGACACAGCATTTAGGGCAGGTGTTTCCCATTCAGCGATTCAAGTACATCAACAAATGCCCTGATGTTTTCAATAAATGTGAATAATTTCATCACTAAGACATTAGATTTTTTTGTATGGCGAGAAAATCCACATATAATTTACCCCAATTGAAAAATAAAACCTAGGGGCGCCTGGGTGGCTCAGTTGTTAAGCGTCTGCCTTCGGCCCAGGTCAGATCCCAGGGTCCTGGGATCGAGCCCCGCATCGGGCTCCCTGCTCTGCAGGAAGCCTGCTTCTCCCGCTGCCATTCCCTCTGCTTGTGTTCCCTCTCTCGCTGTGTTTCTCTCTGTCAAATAAATAAAATCTTTAAAAGAAAAAGAAAACCTAACTTCTTTACTAAACAGTTTAAACCATTTCACAAAAATGTACAATGTGCTTTAGCATATTAAGTCATACGATGTAATGACTAGGGTTATAAACCAGGGTGTAAATTCTAGCACTACCACTTACTTACCTCAGTAATCCTAGGTAAGTTTGCTGAACCTCTGTTTCCTAATTTTTTTCCCTAAATATTTTATTTATTTATTTGACAGAAAGAGCACAAGCAAGGGGAGGGGTAGGGAGAGGGAGAATCAGGCTCCCGGATAAGCAAGGAGCCCCATGTAGGGCTCTATCCCCAGATCCCTAGGTATCTGCCATCTGAGCTGAAGGCAGACCCTTAACCGACTGCACCATGCCGGTACCCCTGACTCATTTCATAATGAAATAATAAAGCTTTCCAGAATTTTTTTAATTGACAACTTTTCATTATGCTGTGCTCACAAGTATAGCTTCCATCTTTCACCCTACAGTGCTATTTCAGTACCATTGACTATATTGCATGCTGTACCTTTCAGCTCAGAGAATTATTCATTCCATAACTGAAAGCTTGTACCCCCCACTCCCCTTCATCCATTGTGCCTGTCCTCCCAACCTCCCTTCCTCTGGCCACTGTAAGTTTGTTCTCTAAAATTATGAATCTGTTTTTGGTTTTGTTTGTTCCTTTGTTTTTTAGATTTCACATATAAGTGAAATCATATTGTATTTGCCATTCTCTGAATTATTTCACCTAGCATAATATCCTCTAGGTCCATCCATGTTGAAAAGGGCAAGATCTCATTCTTTTTCATGGCTGAGTAATATTTCATTACTGAGTAACATTCTACATTTTCTTTATGCACTTGTCTATTGGTGGGCACTTGGTTCACTCATACTTTGGCTATTGTAAATAATGCTGCAATAAACATAGGGGTGCATAGGGTTACCTGGGTGACTCAGTCAGTTAAAAGTCTACCTGTGGCTCAGGTCATGATCTCAGGGCCCTGGGATGGAGCCCCACATCAGGCTCCCTGCTCAGGGAGAGCCTGCTTCTCCTCCTCCCTCTACCCCTCCCCCCTCCTCGTGTGAGCACATGTGTGCGCTCTCTCTCAAATAAGTAAATACAATCTTTTAAAAAGCATAAGGGTACATATATCTTTTCAAATTAGTTTTATTTGTTTTCTTTGGGTTTTTGAAGAGCCTGCATACTATTTTCCACAGTGGCTGCACAAATTTATATTCCCACCAATAGTGCATGAGAATTCCTTTTCTCTGCATCCTTGCCAACACTTATTTCTTATCTTCTAAAACTAGCCATTCTGAGAGGTATGCAGTGATATCTCCTTGCTGTTTTGATTTCCCTAATAATTAGTGATGTTGAACATCTTTCATATGTCTATTGATCATTTATGCATCTTCTTTGGAAAAATTCATGTTCAGGTTCTCTGCTTTTTTTTTTTTTTTTTTTAGATTTATTTGAGAAAGAATGTGAGCAGAGGAAAGGACAGAGGGAGACAGAATTTTTTTTTTTTTTAAGGTTTTATTTATTTATTTGAGAGACAGAGACAGATACAGGAAGCAGAGGGAAAGGGAGAAGCAGGCGCTCCCTTCTGAGCCAACCAGGAGCCTGATGTAGGGCTCAATCCCAGGACCTGGAGATCAGGACCTCAGCCGAAGGCAGATGCCCCAGGAAGAATGAATCTTAAGCAGACTTCACATCCAGTCGGGCTCAATCTCAGGACCCTGAAATCATGACCTAAGATGATATCAAGAGTTGGACGCTTAACTGAGCCACCCAGGCACCACTCCTCTGCTCATTTTTTGTATCAGATTGTTTTTTGTTGCTGAAGTGTAATTAACATACAATATTATATTAGTTTCAGGTGTATAACATGATTCAGCAATTGCATATATTATTCAGTGCTCACCACAGTAAGTGTACTCACCATCTATCACCAGTGTTCTCACAGTATTATTGACTATATTTTTCATGCTGTACTTTTTATTTCCATGACTTATTTTATTTTTGGAAGTTTGTACTTTTTAATTTAATTCCCTTTATTTCACTCATCTCCCTGTGGTCTTCTGGCAACCATCAGTTTGTTCTTTGTATTTAAGCATCTGGTTTTTTGTTCATTCGTTTTTTAGATTCCACATATAAGTGAAATCATATGGTATTTGTCTTTCTGTGTCTGACTTATTTCACTGAGCATAATACCCTCTAGCTCCATCCATGTTTTTGCAAAGGGCAAGATCTCATTCTTTATCGTGGAGTAATATTCCATTGTGTGTGTTTATACCACATCTTCATCTATTAGTGGACTCTTGGGTTGCTTCCATATCTTGGTTATTATAAATAATGCAATAAACAATAAACATAGGGGTGCATATATCTTTTTGAATCAGTGTTTTTGATTTCGTTGAGTAAATACCTGTTAGTGGAATTACTGGATCATATGGTGTTTCTATTTCTAGTTTTTGAGGAAAAAAATAGTGTTTTACGGTGTTTTATGGTGGCTGCACCCACTTGCCTTACCACCAACAGTGCATGGGGATTGTTTTTCTCCACATCCTCACCAACACTTGTTTCTTGTTTCTTTGATTCCAATCATTCTGACATGTGTAAAGTGATATCTCATTGTGGTTTTGATTTGCATTTCCCTGGTGATTAGTGATACTGAATATTTTTTCATGTGTCCGCTGCCATTTATACGCAGCCTTGGGAAAAACTGGTCTATTCAGCTCCTCTGCCCATTGTTTAGTTGGGTTACTTGTGGTTTTGGTGTAGATTGTGTAATTTCTTTATGTACTTTGCATATTAACCTCTTATCAGATATATCATTTGCAGAAATCTTCTCACATTCAGTAGATTGCCTCTTCATTTTGTTGATGGTTTCCTTCACTGCAAAAGCTTTTTATTTTGATGTAGTCCTAATAGTTTATTTTTTCTTTTACTTCCCTTACTTGAGGAGACATATCTAGAAAAACGTTGCTAAGGCTGATGTCAGAGAGATTACTGTCTATGTTTTCTTCAGGTCTCATATTTTGAGTTTATTTTTGTGTATGAGTTTGAGACAGTGGTCTGGTTTCTTTCTTTCTTTTTTTTTTTTTTTTTTTTTTGGTAATTGTCCCACTTTCCCAGCACCATTTGCTGAAGAGACTGCCTTTTCTCCCATTGTATATTCTTGCCTCCTTTGTTGTAGAATAATTGACCATATAAGCATGATTTTATTTCTGGGCTCTTCTGTTTCATTGATCTTTGTGTCTCTTTTTGTGTCAATACCATACTATTTTGATTACTACAGCTTTGCAGTATATCTGGAAATCTGGGATTGTGATCCCAGATCCCAGATATTCAAAATCCCAGATTTTGTTCTTTTTTCTCAAGATTGCTTTGGCTATTTCAGATCTTTTATGGTTCCATACAAATTTCAGCATTATTTGTTCTAGTTTTGTGAAAATGCTGTTGGTATTTTGATAGGGAATGCATTGAATTTGTAGATTGCTTCTGGTGGGTAGTATGGACATTTTAATAATATTAAATCTTCCATGAGTATGCAATGTCTTTCCCTTTGTGTTGTCATGTCTTTCATCAGTGTTTTATAGTTTATAGAATATAGGTCTTTCATCTCCTGGTTAAGCTTATTTCTAGGTATTTTACTCTTTTTGGTGCAATTGTGAATGGAACTATTCTCTTAATTTCTCTTTCTACGTCATTATTAGTGTATAGGAACACAACAGATTTCTGTTTATTAATATTGTATCCTGGACCGTTACTGAATTCATTTATCAGTTCTAGCAGTTTTTAGTGGTGTCTTTAAGGTTTTTTAGGTATATTATCATGTCAGCTATATATAGTGACAGTTCTAAGTTCTTCCTTACCAGTATGGATGCATTTTATTTCTTTTTCTTGTCTAATTACTGCAGCCTGGACTTCCAGTGTTATGTTGAACAAAAGCAATGAAAGTGAGTATCCTTGTCTTGCTATTGAGCTTAGAGGAAAAGCTCTCAGTTTTTCACCATTGAATATGATGTTAGCTATGGCTTTTTCATATATGGCCTTATTATGTTGAGGATGTCTCTCTAAACCTATCATGTTGAGAGTTTTTATCATGGATAGATGTTGTACTTAAATGTTTTTTCTGCATCTATCAAAATGATCATATTTTTTTTTATACTTTTATACTTTTATAAAAGTTTTTATACTTTCTCAATGTGACTTATTATGTTGATTGATTTGTGAATATTGGAGCACCCTTGTAACCCTAGAATAAATCCTACTTGATCGTGGTAAATTATTTTTTTAATGTTGAAATTTGTTTGCTAACATCTTGTAGAAGATTTTTGCATCTATTTTCATCAGAGATAGAGGACTGTGGTTTTCTCTCTTATGTGTTGTCTTTGTGTGGTTTTGGTATCAGGGTAATGTTCGCCTGGTCAAATGCATTTGGGAGTTTTCCTTCATCTTCTGTTTTTTGGAAAAGTTTGAGAAGAGTGGGTATTAACTATTCTTTAAATGTTTGGTAAATTCACCTGTGAATCCACCTGGTGTCCTGACTTGTTTGTTAGGACCTTTTTGATTACCGACTGATTTTTGTTACTAGTAATCCGTCTGTTCAGATTTTTTTCTTTTTGATCCAATCTTGGCATATTGTATGTTTCTATAAATTTATTTCTTCTAGGTTGTCCAATTTGTTGGCATATAATTTCTCATAGTTGTCTTTTATAATCCTTTGTATTTCCGTGATAAAGCTTATTACTTCTCTTTCATTTCTGATATTAAGTCCTCTCCCTTTTTTTCTTGATGAATCTAGATAACAGTTTATTAATTTTGTTTATCTTTTCAAAGACCCACTCTTAGTTTCATTGATTTTTTTTTTTTTTTTAGCCTCTATTTCACTTATTTCCACTCTGATTTGATTTCCTTTCTTCCTACTTCCTTTAGGCATAAGATTAGATTGTTTGAGATTTTTCTTGTTTCTTGTGGTAGACTTGTATCACTGTAAACTTTCTTTTTAGAACTGCATTTGTTGCATCTCAAAGATTTTGAGCCATTGTGTTTCCATTTTCATTTGTCTCATGGTTTTTTGATTTCCTATTTGATTTCTTTATGGGTTACTAGTTGTTTAGTAACGTTTCAAATCTCCACATGATTGTATTTTTCCGTTTTTAATTTGTTTATGTATTTTGTAATTGATTTCTAGTTTCCTACTGTTGTGATCAGAAAAGATGCTTGATTTTATGTCAGTCTACTTAAATTTATTAAAACTTATTCTGTGGCCTAATGTCATCAGTCCTAGAGAATATTCCTTGTGCACTTGAAAAGAATGTATATTCTGCTGTTTTTGAATGGAATGTTCTGTATATCTGTTAAATTCATCTGGTATAATGTCATTCAAAGCCAGTTTCCTTTTTGATTTTCTGTTTGGATGATCTATCCATTGATGTAAGTGTGATGTTAAAGTCCCCTACTATTAATTGTATTACTGTCAATTTCTCCCGTTGTGTCTGTTCATATTTCTTTTACGTTAGGTACACAAATATTTACAACTGTTAATCCTTTTCTTGGATTGACCACTTTATTATTACATAATGTTCTCTGTCTCTCGTTACAGTTTTTGTTTAAAGTCTATTTTATCTGATATAAATATTGCTACCCCAGCTTTTTTTTCTATTTTTAACTTCCATTTACATGAATATCTTTTTCTATTTCTTTACTTTTGGTCTGTTTAGATCTGAAGTGACTTTCCTGTAGACAACATATAGATATGTCTTGGTTTTTTTGTTGTTGTTGTTGTTTTATCCATTTAGTCACCCTTTGTCTTTGGTTTGGAGCATTTAGTCCCTTTACATTTAAAGTAATTATTTTAAGAGGTATATACTTACTGTAATTTTGTTCATTGTTTTCTGGTTGTTTTTTTTGTTGTTGTTTTTTGTTTTTTTTTTTTTAATTTTATTTATTTGACAGAGAGAAACACAGCGAGAGAGGGAACACAAGCAGAGGGAATGGTAGCGGGAGAAGCAGGCTTCCCGTAGAGCAGGGAGCCCGATGCGGGGCTCGATCCCAGGACCCTAGGATCTGACCTGGACCGAAGGCAGACGCTTAACGAATGAGCCATCCAGGCGCCCCTGTTTTTTGTTTTTTAAACATTATTTTTTTTACTCTGATGTTATAGAGGGTAAATTCTTGATGCCTTGTTTAAAATGACCATTTAGCATTAACCTATTCCACCCCAGGCACTCTGCTTTTGCATTTTTTATCTTATATAATTCTCACAATAACCCCATATAAGAGTAATTATTATGTCATTTTTATAAAAGGTGATTGAGTCTATGAGGTTAAAAAAGTTCAATTATACAAGATTAATAGAGCAAGAACTAGATGTCATTAGATATAATTTAAACATAGTTCCTGACATATAGCAAGTACTGAACATCATACATTATTATTAATATTATTTCTAATAGGTTTTATAATCCATAGCCAATGTTCTTTTTTTTTTTAATTAATTTTTATTAACATATAATGTATTATTTGCCCCAGGGTACATGTCTGTGAATCGTCAGGCTTACACATTTCACAGCACTTAACAGCACATACCCTCCCCAATGTCCACAACCCAGCCACCCCATCCCTACCCCCCTGCCTCCCAGCCACCCTCAGTTCGTTTCGTGAGTCTAGAAGTCTCTTATGGTTTATCTCCCTCCCCATCCTGTTTCATTTCTCTCCCCCTCCCCCCAAACTCCCGCCTTGCCTCTTAAATTCTTCAT
>CM053606.1:60859194-60875669 GCA_028646535.1 Procyon lotor | reverse complement strand
AAGGCAGACGCTTAACGACTGAGCCACCCAGGCGCCCCAAGATTTCCTCATTTTTAAAAATTCTTTTCTGTTTTGCTGTTCAGCTTCGGTATGTTTCATTACCCATCCTCCAGTGTCTTCAGGATTACTGATCCATTCTTTTGCATCCCTTAATCTACTATCATTTCCCTCTAGTCTATTTTTCATTTCAGTTATTGGATTCTTCAACTCTGATTTTTTTTTTTTTTAATATCTCTACCTCTTGAAACTCTCACTGGGTTTATCCTCTTGTCTCTGGTCTGGTGAGCATCTTTATGACCATTACCCTGAACTCTTTATCAGATAGGTTGCTTATCTTCATTTCATTTTGTTCTTTTTCTGGTTTTGTCTTCATTTAGGCAAATATTCCTTTCATTTAGACCATATTCTTCTGTCTTCTCGTTTTATTTCAGTTTCTGTGTTTGTTTCTGTGAATTAGGTGAAACAGTAACCTCACCCAGCCTTGAATGATGTTGTGTAGGAACCTTCCTTGTGTAGACTGCACGTGCCTGGTGGCTTTGGCTGGCTGCCTGGAGCTGGAGTGAGAAACAAACTGGAAGTTTTGTAGCTCTCTGCACTAGGGCCACCTGGTGGAATGGCTAGTGCTGAAGTAGCATGGACTGGCAGTTCTCTGGGTTCTCAGCACCAGGTCACTGAGTATCAGAAATTTTTAAGGTCAATTTTTTAGTTCTGCTACTCACTGCCAAAATCATTTTGAAAAAATGCCGAGAAAGCATAATAGATGGTTTTCTAAAGTACAGATTAGATAGATTGAAGTTGGCAGGTAGGTGATATATCTACTAGCACCTACTCCCTCTCAAAACCATACTTGACTATGTTAATCTATTTTTGAGATATTGAATCCTGAGTTTTCCAGTTCTAATTCCTAAGGGTTCATCTTTTAATGCCATGCCATTTTATTGTCTCTGGCCTGCCAGGACTTGGTCTTCAGCTTTGATCCAGTCATAAATGACAAAGAGAGTTGTAATTTAAAACGTGGTTTCTTTGCTATTCCTTTAGAAGGGATAATGTAGTGGGACAGTTTACTTGACCCACCCAACCAAGCAAGGCTTTGTTGATGTCTTAAGTTTGCTTAGTAAAAGATTTGTTCTAAATGAAAATGTCAAATTTTTAATATAGCTGCAGAAATTAACAATCCCAGCCTCCCAGTTTTCATACCAGTACCAATTTGCATGCCCATATACTGTAATTCTTGTAGGTTATTGCAACTAATTCTTATGTAATGAGGATGTTACCATGAATGTATCTGAGTTGTGTTTGTTTAGGTTCATGATATAGGTTAATATTAGTACAATGGCAGAAAGAGCCTTTAGATAGGTATAGAAATGGAAATACCTAAATGGTTTTTTAAAAAGTACTGATGTAATTTAAATAGTGTTTGAGGTGGTTCAAATGACAAATCACATTTTGAGTTTTAACTATTGTAATAAATTTACATAGGAAGTAATGTATGAAACTCACTCGATTTAAAAGATGTTATGGTGTGCCTGAGTGGCTCAGTCAGCTAAGTGTCCAACTCTTGCTTCCAGCTCAGGTCATCATTCCAGGGTTGTGGGATTGAGCCCCTCATCAGGCTCTGTGCTGAGTTGTGGCACCTACTTAAAATTCTCTGTCATCTTCTCTCCCCACCCTTCCCCATTTGCACATACTTTCGCTCTCAAAAAAGAATTACAATTAAAAAAATAAAAGATCTTTGTCCCAGGATAAAATTTTTAAATTTCAATACCACTAGAACAATTAGTGATCTTTGGTATGATTTCATAAAGCTTTAATCAGTACCAAATCACAGAAATTTTGCATTTTGTTTGATTTACTCACTAATTTCATACAAATCAAGGTGGAGCAATGCTTTGAAATCTTGAAAAGGCTTCTGTTCTGGTATTGGTATCTTTTTGTATCCTTAAGGATTGTCCAACTTTGATCATTCTTTTTTAATAGTAATTCAGCTACTTTATTTTTTTTTTAAGATTTTATTTATTTATTTGACAGAGCACAAGCAGGCAGAGGCAGGCAGAGAGAGAGGAGGAAGCAGGCTCCCCGCTGAGCAAAGAGCCTGATGCAGGGCTTGGGCTCCATCCCAGGATCCTGAGATCATGACCTGAGCCGAAGGCAGAGGCTTTAACCCACTGAGCCACACCAGCGGCCCTCAGCTACTTTATTTTTTAATTTTTATATATTTATATAATTTAAATTTTACTGTGTATTCTTGTAAACTGCTCTAAGTCCTCTGAGAAAAATACAGAAAACAACACACAAACATAGCTTAAAATATTTCAAGACTGGCATTTTCATCTGGAATAATCACATTTACTATTGAGTTATCCAAGCCTAGGAAGAAATAGATGGAGTAAAATGGTTTTCATTATTCTATAGCCATATTCCACTTCCAGAAACACAATTCTACTACATGTAAAATACCATATGTATTTAACTTTAATTTTTAAACTTGAGAAAATGAATTGTTTAGAATAGTAAAATATGCTCTGATCACAAGTCTATCATAACTTAGCACTCTATTTAGTTGTATAGGATATATGTTCATTTCATTGCATTACCAGTCCTACTTACTAATAATATGTCTTTTTAAATTACTATAATAAGAGTATATAAATCCCTAAATTTTCACTTTTGGTCTATTTTAAAGCCTTTTGTGTTTTTCTTTTTACTTTTCACATGAATCAGAGACCAGAAATGAGTGGAATGCTATCTTAAAGAAGTCAAAAATCTGTTAAAACCTTTATAAATACTACTTAAATGAAGAAAGATAAAAAAATCCACAAAATTCCAACTGATAATTACCCCATTCAGACACTGGTGAATATGTCCCTCAGTCCAAGCCGACCTTCCTCCTCAGAGGTAAGAAAATCTTTTAAACTAAATTATAAGAAAGACTTGCTTAACATTGCTTTTGAAGAGTTCCGAGAAAGAGAAAATATGGATTATATAAAGTTTTAGATAGTAACTCCACTGTGTATCTCATTGTCTGATTATAGTTACTTTATTACAGTTCATTTATCTCTAGCTTATTGTACTGGAACCCCCAGTGCATTGATCCTATCACTTTTTTTTTTTTAATTCTTCACCTTGTAATGCCCTCCATAGCTTAAATACCATAGAGCATAGAGCAGTCTTGATTACTCTCTTGCTCATACTTTTGACTCTTTACCTCTCTCTCATTTTATCATACTGCTTGGCAAAACAAAAACCCTGGTTTATTGAACTCTTCACCTATGCTATACCTATGCCTACAATGGAATGTGGCTGGAAAAAAAAAGTATACCAACATGAAGCATGTTATCACTTTAAATTCATGACCATGAATCTAAACTAGAACCTTTTACTGGTAGTCAATCAGACTGTCTTCCACTCACTCACTTTTCTGCTATTCTAGACAAGTGTTTCATACCTTTTCATACCCTCAGTACCTTCTCCATTTTCTCTTTAAACCAACTATAATCACTTTCATTCCACTATTATACCAAAATTGCTCTTGTTAAATGTACTTTTACATTACTGAATATGTTGTTTAGTTCTTATCCCACATACTCCCGTCTATCTGTGCAAAACAGTTGACACTATTGATCACACTTCTTTGACATAATTCCTTCATTTGACTTTTAGCATACACATATCTTGGTTTTCCTTCTACTTTCCTTGTTGTTTTTCAGTCTTTTTTGCCAGAGAATTTCAGGGGCCAGCTCTTTGTTCTCTTCTGTATCTGTACTCATTCTTTGATGATCTCATTCAGTATAATAGCTTTAAATAGCAACTTCATGCTAAGGATCCCCAAGTTAATATCCTCAATCTAGTCTTCTTTCCCAAACTGCAGATGTGTATTTTCAGCTGCCTACCTGACATCTCCACTCAGATGGCTAGTAGACATCTTAAGATTAGCATGTCTCAAACTGAATTATGGATCTTTTCCCCCCTCCCACAAACATGTTCTATTTGACTTTCTCCATCTCAGGTGATGGCAAATCCATCCTTTGAGTATCTAAAGCCAAATGCCTTGGAGTTGTAATTCTTTTTCAAACTTCACTTCCAATGTACTACTTTAGCTTCAAATTATATAAAAAATCTGACCACTTCCCATCATCTCTACTGCTAATACATTGGAGTGAGCCACCATCTTCTCAAACTTTAATTATTCAGATAGCTTCATAACAGGTTCCATTTTCTTATCCCTTATAACCTAGTCTATTATCTGTTTAATAGTTATTACATATAGCAAAATTTGCAAGTAGGACATTATATATGTCCTAATGTGAAGCAGTATGAAATACAGGGCACCATATATAAAGTATTCTTGCTCCCAGGTAATTAATTTGCATCAGTTGAAGGCTATACAGCTAACTGTTTACAAGAGATAGAGGACATCATTTCAAAACTGCTTGTGAAATGAGGTTGGGTTGGAAGATGGCGGAATAGGAGGGCCCTAAGCTTACTTCGTGCCATGGATACAATCATGTCAGTGTAAATAAACCAGAAAATGATATGAAAAAGACTGGCAGAACAAACTCTGCAACTAAAGGTAGGGAAGAAGCCACACCAAAGGAATTAGGAAGGGCAAAGACATAATCCTAGAGCAAAATGGACTATGGCCATCTTAGGTGGGCAGAGAACCAGTGTTATGGAGAGAGACAGAAAATAAATTTTCACACCAGGGAGGCCACAAACAGGGAGGACGAAGCCCTGTAATATTTGCCTTTATAAATGAGAGAAGCTGTATTTCTTGAGTTCTAACAACCAGTGAAGCTTAAAGCCTGGAATTTTAAAAATCAGCAGGCTCTACTCTGGGAGAGGAGGGAGGGCAGGGGGAAGTGGAGTCCCTGCTCATAAAGAGCTCACAAAACAGCCCATGCAGACACAAAGTAGAACCAGCAGTTTGAAAATGCTGGGGGGAGGAGAGTGATTTGCTTATCTCAGAGCATAGCCCAGAGACACAGGGATCACTAGAGACGCTTCCAGGAACAAAGGGTAGGTGCCTTTTACCTCCCCCATGCCTCAGAATAAACAGTGGCCACTTGTAGGAACCAGTGTGGTGCCAAAACTTGCTTGCACCAACCCCTGACTCTCAAGCTTTGGCATATCATCCCTTCCCAGTCCCACTTGCTTCAGTTCTAGTGCCCCAGGTTCCTCCCCCAGAAGACTGGTGCAAACCTTGCCAACACCAAATCTGCTGATCCATGCATATTGCAGGGCCTCACTTCTGAAAGTAGCAGGAGAGGGTCTTGTTTCATAAGCAGATGACCACATACCTTGTTAAAATGCACCCCATTCCTGCTGGGTACAAAATGACACAGGCAAAGAGAACTTCTGGAGATAACTGACTCAACAGCTGAACACATGCAACACACATAAGAGAGACTACCTGAAGCTCCAGGCTGTGGGGAATGGGACACTGCACTGCAGGGCACTATAGGACCTCTTCTTCATAAAGCTATTACTGTTAAGAGCAAGAGAAGTAGCTGACTTTCCTAACACAGAGAAACAGACACAGAAAATCAAACAAAATGAGACAGAGAAACCTCTCCCAAATGAAAGAACAGGACCAAACCATTAGAAGAGACCACAGTGAAACCTATAAGTAATATACCTGTTAGAGAATTTAAATTAATGATCATAAACATACTTCTGGACTTGAGAAAAGAGTGGAGGACATTAGTCCTCTGTCCAATCCAGGACAGAGAAAAGAGTAGAGGAATTCAGTGAGTTCCTTAACAAAGAGATTTAAAAATAATCATCATCATCAGAGATGAAGTACACAGTAAATGAAATTAAAAATACATTTAATGGAATAAATACCAGGTTAGATGAAGCAGAGAAATTATTGACCTGGAAGACAAGTAATGGGAAGTAACCAAGCTGAACAAAGTAGAGAAAGAAAAATTATGCAGATTGAGAATAGTCTTAGGGAACTCAGTTACTCCATCAAGCATAATAACATTTGCATTATAGGGATCTCAGAAGAAAAAAAGAAATAAAAAATTACATGGAAACAAATGAAAATGAAAACACAATGATCCGAAATCTTTGGGCTGCAGCAAAAGTGGTCCTAGGAGGGAAATTTATAGCTTACAGCAATACAGGCCTACCTCAAGAAGCAAGAAAAATCTCAAACAACCTAACTTTGGACCTAAAGGAGCTAGAAAAAGAAAAACAAAGCCCAGCAAAAGGAAGGGAATAATAAAGATTAGAAATAAATGATAACTTAAAAAAATAGATCAATGAAACCAGAATCAACTAATTGATAAACCTCTAGCAAGAGTCATTTAAAAAAAAGACCCAAACTGGGGCACCTGGGTGGCTCAGTGGGTTAAAGCCTCTGCCTTCAGCTCAGGTCATGATCTCAGGGTCCTGGGATTGAGCCCCGCATCGGGCTCTCTGCTCAGCGGGGAGCCTGCTTCCCCCTCTCTCTCTGCCTGCCTCTCTGCCTGCTTGTGATCTCTCTCTCTCTCTCTCTGTCAAATAAATAAATAAAATATTAAAAAAAAAAAAGATCCAGATAAACAAAATCACTAATGCAAAAGGAGAAAAAACACCCCAGAAATACAATTGTAATAGAATATTATGAAAATGTATGTGCCAACAAATTCCTAGAAACATATGACTTACCAAAACTAAAGCAAGAAGGAATAGAAAATTTGACCAGACCAATTACCAGCAATGAAATAGAATCAGTAATTAAAAAAACTCCCGGCGCCTGGGTGGCTCAGTCGTTAAGCGTCTGCCTTCGGCCCAGGTCAGATCCCAGAGTCTTGGGATCGAGCCCCGCATCGGGCTCCCTGCTCCGCAGGAAGCCTGCTTCTCCCGCTACCATTCCCTCTGCTTGTGTCCCCTCTCACGCTGTGTTTCTCGCTGTCAAATAAATAAAAATCTTTAAAAAAAAAACAAAAAAAAAACTCCCAAAAAACAAAAGTCCAGGACTAGATGGCTTCACAAGCAAATTCTACCAAACATTTAAAGAGTTAATACCTTTACTTTTCAAACTACTCCAAAAAATGCAAGAGGAGGGAAAACTTCTAAATCCAATTTAGGAAGTCAGTATCAACCTGATACCAAAACCAGATAAAGACACTATTAAAAAAAAAAAGGGTGGGGGGGAGAACTACAAGCCAGTATCTCTCATGAATATAGATGCAAAAATCCTCTGCAAAAGTAAAGTATTAGCAAACCAAATCCAACAATACATTAAAAAAATATCATACACCACAACCAAGTAGAATTTATTCCCGGGTTGTAAGGATAATTTAATATTCCCAAAATCATAAACGTGATATGTAATATCAATGAGAAAGGATAAAAAAACCATATGATCATTTTGGTAGATGCAGAAAAAGCTTTCAACAAAGTACAATATCCATTCATGGTAAAAACTCTGCAAAGGAAATCTAGAGAAGAAACATACCTCAATATAATAAAGGCCTTATATGAAAAATTCACAAGCAACATCCTGCTCAATGGTAAGAGCTTTTCCCCCAGGGTCAAGAATACAATAAAGATGTCCACTCTTACCACTTTTATTCAACATAGTACTGGAAGTCCTAGCCATAGCAATTAGACAACATAAAGAAATAAAAGACATCTAAATTGGTAGAAGGAAGAAGTAAAATTTTCACTAATTGCAGATGACATACTCTATATAGAAAGCCCTAAAGACTTTGCTAAGAAGCTTCTGGAACTCATAAATGAATTCAGTAAAGTCACAGGATACAAAATCATTGTATAGAAATCTGTTGCTTTCCTATAAACTAATAATAAAGCAGCAGAAAGTGAAGAAAATAATCCCATGTACAGTTGCACCAAAAACAATAAAGTATCTAGGAATAAACTTAACCAAGGAGATGAAAGACCAATACTCTGAAAACTGTTAAACTCTGATGAAAGAAATTCAAGACAACACAAAGCCATTCCATGCTCATGGGTTAGAAGAGCAAATATTGTTAAAATGTTTATACTACCCAAAGCAATCTACAGCTTTAATGCAATCCCTGTCAAAATATCAGTAGCATTTTTCACAGAACTAAAACAAGCAATCCTAAAATTTGTATGGAACCACAAAAGACCTCAACTAGCAAAAGTTATCTTGAAAAACAAAACTAGAGGAATCACAATTCCAGATTTCAAGTCATTTGACAAGGCAGTAGCAATTAAAACAGTATGGTACTGACATAAAAATTGACATATCAATGGAATAGAACAGAAAACCCAGAAGTAAACCCATAATTATATGGTCAATCTTCAATAAAGAATAAATGAATATACAATGGGAAAAGACAGTTTCTTTAACAAATGGTGCTAGGGAAACTGGATAGCCACATGCAAAAGAATGAAACTGGGCCACTTTCTTTCACTATACACAGAAATGGATTAAAGACCTAAATTTGAGACCTGAAACCATAAAAAAATCCTGGAAGAGAGTAATTTCTCGGACATTGGTCATAGCAACATTTTTCTAGATATGTCTCCTGAGGCAAAGAAAATAAAAGCAACTATTGGGACTACATCAAAATAAAAGGCTTCTGCACTGTGAAGGAAACAATCGACAAAACTGAAAGACAACCTATGGAGTGGGAGAAGATATTTGCAGATGACATCTATGTTAGTGTCCAAAGTATATAACTAATAAAACTCAATACCCCAAAACCAAATAATCTAGTGGAAAATAAGCAGAAGACATGAACAGACATTTCTCCAAAGATATTCAAATGGCCAACAGACACATGAAAAGATGCTCAACATACTCATCATGAAGGAAATACAAATCAAAACCACAATATCACCTCACATCTGTCAGTATGGCTAAAGTCAAAAATAACAAGAAGCAAGTGTTGGAGGGAATGTAGAGAAAAAGGAATCTTATTGCACTGTTGGTGGGACTGCAAACTGGTACTATGGAAAACAGTATGGAGATTCCTCAAAAAATAGAACTACCCTTCAATCCAGTAATCACACTACTGAGTATTTACCCAAAGAATACAAAAACACGAATTCAAAGGAGTACACGCATCCCTGTTTTTTACAGCATTACTTATAGTAGCCAAACTATGTGAGCAGCTCAAGTGTCCATTGGTAGATTATTGGATAAAGAAGTTTTTATATATCTTTATATACAATAGAACATTATTCAACCATAAAAAAGAATGAAATCCTGCTAATTGCAACAACATGGATAGAGCTAGAGAGTATAATGCTCAGAGAAAGAGAAATAGTATGTGATCCTACTCATGTGGAATTTAAGAAACAAAGTAAATGAGAAAAGAGGAAAAGGGGAGAGAGACAAACTAAGAAACAGACTCTTAACTGTAGAAAACAAACTGATGGTTATCAGAGGGGAGGGATTTTGGGGGAATGAGGAAAATGGGGGATGGGGATTAAAGAATATACTTTTCATGATTTAAAAAATGATTTTAAAAAGAAACTATACTATATTTAAAAAAAAATGGAGAATTAAGTGAAATGACATCTTGAAGTTATAAGGTAAATTCAGAACGGAAAACATTCTTTAAAACAACTGGCCTAGTCTCTTCAAAAAGTTAATGCCATGAAGAGGGGGAAAAAGCATACAAGTCTGGAAGAACTTGCGGATTAAGATATTTAAAGATGTGACAAACCAAATGCAAAGTGTTATCCTTGATTGGATTCTAGATTGAAAAAGCATTGAGGGCAAATGGACAATTGAGGAAATTCAAATATGGAATGGATATTATTTTACATAAAGGGATTGTTAATTTTCTTAAATGTGAAAATCGTACTGTGATTATTTTGGAAAAATCCTTATTTTTAGGAAATGGCTGCCAAAGTATTTAGGAGTATATTTTCACAACGTCTGATTTACTTTGAATGATTTACTGTTTATCAAGAAAGGGATAGAGGATGTGAGGACAGTCTGTGACATCTGTCAGCCCATTGATCACCAGGATTGATTTGGCTGATCTGGCTGGTTAGGGGGATGTCCTCTTCCTCACAGCTTCATGTGCATCCCTCCCAAAGCTGCATACTGTGTTGAAGAGAAGGACCTTCCCCAATGAAAGAGGACCATTCTTCAGTCTAGGGTATAGGAGCAGCTACACTCCCCTGCCAGAACCTCCCAGCAAGTTCTCAAGGTCCATCTGTAGGAGAAAGTAGGGTAGTCAAGCTTCCAAGACTTCAAACACATCCAAATAAGGCACTGCATGTGGCAGTCTGCCTTTAAAAAAGAGAGAGAGAGGGTGAGAGAAAATAAATGTGGGATGATGTTAACTTTTGAATCTACGTAGTAGGTATTTGGGTATTCAGAGTATTACTCCTTTTATTTGTATGTATATTTAGAATTTTTCATATTAAAATAAAACTATAAAATGAATGTCAGATATTGTCCTTCTATTAAAACCCTGTATTGGCTTCCCATTTTCTGAAATGAAGATCTTACAATGGCCTGGAAAACCCTTTTTGTTCCTTGTCCTCCTCATTTTTCTTATTTTATTGCTTACTGTTCTCTGCTGCAATCATACTATCACTCTCTCACCTTAAGACCTTCATTTTGGGGGTGCCCGTGTGGTTCAGTTGGTTAAGTGGTTAAGTGTCTACCTTCAGCCCAGGATTCAGCTCCCTGCAAAGCGGGGAGTGTGCTTCTTCCTCTGCCCCATCCCTGCTCATGCTCCCTCCCCACCCAGACTGCTCTCTCTCTCTCTCAAATAAAATCTTAAAACAAAAAACACATTTGCTTTAGCTTTTCTTAGAACTCTTTCCCTCTATGTCAGCACTTGGCTAATTGTTTCCTGCCCTGCAGTCTTTACTTAAATCTCACCTTTTCCATAAGACCTACTGAGGCTATTTAAAACTGAAAACTACATCCCCTTTTATTGTTCCAACTTTCCTTGCCCTACACTTAACCTTTTCCCCAGTACTTACCCCTTTCTCAGGTACTGTATAACTTATTGGTTTATATTTATTGTTTATTGTCTGTGTCCCTCATGGGCCTAGGACTAGTCTGGGGCAAATGAGTCATTTGCCTTGGGTGCAAGGGCACACACACAAAAATCTCTCCATAATTAAGATAAAAATTCAGGATTTTTTTTTAAATGAAAACTGATGTAAGAAGTCCGTAATAGCAACATTTTAAATGGAAATAGAATCTGATAGTGCCATGCCTAGCCATTTTGGAGCCTGAGGCAAAAGACAAAATATATGCCCATAAATATACATTTTAGTATATTTTTGAATGGTTAATAGTTTTGATGAAAGTATTACTGATGAGCTTCCATGAAAGCCAGGAAAGTAAAATTATAATAAATTCATGTTTTGATATAAATAGAATATTTTAGCTTAATGTGAATTTTAATATGTCTTTTTGAAATTTTCAGTATATTTTCCAACTGTGTTATTCTGAAAAAAGTGGACCATTAGGAAATATATATATATTTTTAAGAAACATGTATTGAAGTTCATATTTTTCCTTTTTCCTCAGGCTCTAATAATAGTATTAAATTCTATATTTAAATTTTTTATATTTTGTTTATCATTAATTTTTTTGCATTGAGTAGGTTTTTTTTAATGTTATTTGTCTTGATTACTGAGGTTTTGGTACAGCCTTAAATTTTATACCTGAGGTGAGTACCTCACTTGCTTCACCCTTCTTGTCCTAATAATCTCATTAGAATGTAAAACTATATGTAGACAAAGATCTTTGTCTTACTGACTGCATATTCCTAAAGCCTAGACCTGTGCTGGCAAATGGTAGACACTCAGTAAATATTTGCTGAGGGAACGAATAAACACAAATTCACTATAAATTTTGTTAAAGAAATGTTTTATTAAGTATATTTTCTCTGTATTGCCTATTCATTCAATTATGGAATTAAAACTGTACAAACACTTTGAATTATAGTTCATGAATTATAAAAAATATTGACAGAATTTACTTGGTTTATAGAAAAAATAGAGTGAAATGCTTAGTTCAATAAATATTTTTTTCCTGTAAATAGTAATGCATCTATATAAAGGATAAGGTCATATTTACTTGTCTTCTGAAGGTTTTGCAAATATTTAATTGTGTAGCTATTAAATATTTTAGTATTAATAGTATAGTGTTAGCTATGAATAGTATAGTATAGCTAGGGAATTATCTTTTAAATGCTCTGGTGTTCAAAATACAGCATATGGCAAACTTGACATCAGAGCTATACATATATCAAATGTATAGAAATAATTTACTTGGTCTATAAAAACAACTTGAGCAAAATAGTTAAAGTTTTATCTCCTAAAAAATTTCTAATTTTAATGATAGGTTATATTCAGCTTCTTAAAGGTTTTCTCAGATATTTAATATTGTAGAGTATAATCATTTAAATTTTAATATACAATGAATAACTTCCTTAAAAAGATTGGAATATTTGCTGTAATTGTTCTGTTTCTGTTGTAGCAATCTAAATATTCTTCTAAACAAAAGTATTCTAATTGAGATTTAACAAAACAATATAAAAGAAAGTGGTATTTATAAGCACAGGCAAGCTAAGCTGACAGACATGACCTATGTAAGAACAACCATTTCCTTCCCTATCACCGTCAGGAATAGGTTTTTCCTAGAATTCTGGGAAAAATATTTCCCAAACCACAGTATTCACACTTTTGCAGTTACTGAGAACTAGCAATCATCACAACTATGTTAGGGAGACAATATGTAAAGTATAAGGATTCCACAAGATCACCCCAACAGAACTGAGTAGGTAGGGATCGGGAGAGGAAAAGGTTGGTAACGGGAAAACTGATCTTGGGGGGCTGGTACTCTTACTTCAAGCCACAAAAGGAAAATTGCATGTCAGGAGATGTTAGGATACCCTAGGACCACATCTAGGACATTATTTCTAGGGAGAACATGTGCTCCAAGTCCAAGTAGCCAATGAACCAAAATTTCTGCTCTTCATTTTATTTTCCGTGTCTGTTCAGAAGAATACATGTATTCCATGTTTATTTCAGTTGCGTTTATTAAGCTTAAAATTCTAGAGGAGATCGGTTGATTTTTTTTCACTTTGAAAATATTTTAACTGATGTTCTCCTCAATTTATTCAGTTGGTGGAACTTCATGTTTTTTATGTCCCTGAAGGATCGTGGAACTATAAGCTAAATACCATTTCAATAGAAGTTGTTAACAAATTCATTTCAGCTGGATTTATAAGGCAAGTATTTTGTGGTCGTGTTATAATGTGCCTGAAAAAGCAATCTTTTTTTTCTGCAGAGAAAAATGTTTTTTTGGAAATTTAAGATATAAGTGAAAAACTCTGGTCCATGTGATGGATCCAGGCTCTAACTTATAATGCTATATTACAGTTAATAAGTACTAGAGAAACAGATGTCCCTGCCACTCAGATAAAAGAGTATAACTGGTTTATTACTATTGTTACACACAAAGAGAATTAGAGAATTAAGAGAGAAATTATCTAAAATTGGAAACCTATTGAAGAGCTGTGAATAGTGGTTAAATCAGTATATCCACAATGACTTTTTTACTGAACTGTTTAAAAATGGAAACAGAAACTATATGTGTATATACACTTACATATACGTACATGTAAGTATATGTACACATATGAAGCACACATGACATTATTCCTTATCTTCCCCATCGCTTCAAGCACACTAGCCTCATTTTTGTTTTGGAACACATCAGACATGAATCTACCTCAAGACCCTTGTACTTGCTGTTCTCTTAGTCTAGAATGCTCTTTCTGCCCTTACATATCCTATCTCTTCTTTAGCTCTTTACTTCAATATTTTTTTTAGATCTTCTCTGATCACTATATTTGAAATTGTAGCTATCCTCCCTCCCTGCTTTATTTTTCTTTATATTACTTAGCAGTGTCTTATGAATTATTTTTTCTATTTTTCTTACCCATCATTAGATTTATGAAGTCTATAAGGGCAGAAATTTTTGTCTCCTTTGTTGATTGCCATATTCCCATCCCTTAGAACAATGCCTGATACATAGTGGGGGCTCAAGAAATATTTTTTGGTTGAATAAATTAATTATATAATGTTTCCCATGAGATCCTAGAAAAATAAAAACTCAAAACAGTAGCATAAATGATGGCTTTCAATTTTAGATGTTGAAAAGTGAAGTATTCCTAATGAGCAAAGATGTGGAGTCTGACAGTATTTGATTATCAAATTTTTAAGCACTAGATCATCCTATCAAACTTCCAAACTAAATATTTGTGGGTAAATCATTCTTTAATATATGTATAAAAGTATATAAATTCCATAGCAAAGTTTTTTTAATAATAGTTCAGACATAGATGATAAAAGTAGACAAGCTTTTCAGTACAGAAAGGACTTTTATGAACAGGATTTATTTGTATAATCATTTTATTTTTTTAATTTCCTGAAGTTTTATAAAGTGCCAGACAATATAAAAACACAATATATTGAGCTCTATATGATACATTAAATTAGTATTTATGTTTGAGATAGCTGACTGTTATAGAATTTGTAATATAGCTGCAACCTATTTCATTTTACATTATAAGGCAATGTCATGATATTTCAGAGTATCTCCTCACCTTACTTTACAAGCCCTGAGAGAACGACTTAGTGAGTTCCTTGGTGAAGATGCTGTTGCAGAAAAATTTTTATTTCTGAAATGCATTGGAAATAATCTAGCTGTGGTAAGTTTTCTTAATTTTTTTCCTTTTGATTAAAGAAAAGCATAACTTAACAAATTATGCTTTTTAAATGCTAGGAGCGCCTGGGTGGCTCAGTGGGTTAAACCTCTGCCCTCAGCTCAGGTCATGACCTCAGGGTCCTGGGATCGAACCCTGCATCAGGCTCTCTGCTCAGCAGAGAGTCTGCTTCCTCCTCTCTCTCTCTGCTTGCCTCTCTGCCTACTTGTGATCTCTCTCTGTCAAATAAATAAATAAAATATTTAAAAAATAATAAAATAAATGATTGTCAACTCAGCTTCTTGTAAATTCAGCTTTTTTTTTCTTAAGATTTTATTTATTTATTTGACAGAAAGAGATCACAAGTAGGCAGAGAAGCAGGCAGAGAGTGGGGAAAGCAGTCTTGCTCCTGAGCAGAGAGCCCGATGCTCGATCCCAGGACCCTGAGATCCTGACCTGAGCCAAAGGCAAAGGCTTTAACGCACTGAGCCGCCCAGGCGCCCCTCAAGTTGACTTCTATAAATGGGATAAATAATATCAATCATAACAAAATGAAAATATCACTAAAGACATAGATCATCAAGAAAAATATGGGTCTTACTGGCATATTATTGGGCACTAAAATGATGGAGAATATTTTTGGTTGTGCATTTCCTTGGGAAGAAAAGGAAGACAAAGTTAAAATGTAATTATATAAGTAATATGTATTTTTAAATTTATATGTATCTAAAAGAAGTTTTTTTTTTTGGAGAGCACATGCATGTGTGTGCATGAGCTGGTGGGGGGCAGAGGGAGAGAGAGAATCTTAAGCAGGCTTCACAGTCAATGTAAGCATGACATAGGCTCAATCTCACAACCCTGCACCCAAATCAAGAGTCAGCTGCTCAACCGACTGAGCCACCAGGCACCCTCTAAAACATTTAAGTAAGTACTTATGTTCTGTACAAAAATGGATCCTCATTGTTTGGGCCACAGCTAGCCTCATTTTATGTGAAATGATAGGACTCCAACAATTTTTGTTTGTTTCAGCTATTATCTGTTGAACACTCCTATTTATAGTTTCTGTGGTTTAATGGCTGGATTTTCTAAGTAGAATTTTCCTAGTTGAAATTTTTTTTTTTTAACTTTATTTTTTTTTTAATTTTTTTATTTTTTATTAACATATAATGTATTATTTACCCCAGGGTAAATGTCTGTGAATCATCAGGCTTACACATTTCACAGCACTTAACATAGCACATACCCTCCCCAATGTTCACAACCCAGTCACCCTATCCCCACCCCCCGCCTCCCAGCCACCCTTAGTTCATTTCGAGAGTCTAGGAGTCTCTTATGGTTTGTCTCCCTCCCCATCCCCTCCTATTTCATTTCTCTCCCCCACACCCCCACAAACCCCCACCTTCTTTATATCACAGAGATCATGTGATACTTGTCTTTCTCTGACTGACTTATTTCACTTAGCATAATACCCTCCTGTTCCATCCACGTCATTGCAAATGTCCAGATTTCATTTCTTTTGATGGCTGCATAGTATTCCATTGTATATATATACCACATCTTCTTTATCCATTCATCTGTTGATGGACATCTAGGGTCTTTCCATAGTTTGGCTATTGTGGACATTGCTGCTATAAACATTCAGGTGCATGTGTCCCTTCGGATCACGACGTTTGTATCTTTAGGGTAAATACCCAATAGTGCGATTTCTGGGTCGTAGGGTAGTTCTATTTTCAACTTTTTGAGGAACCTCCATACTGTTTTCAAGAGTGGCTGTACCAGCTTGCATTCCCACCAACAGTG
>CM053606.1:60824303-60858694 GCA_028646535.1 Procyon lotor | reverse complement strand
CTCTTAATATATCCTACCAGTCCTTTCTGGCCTGCTAGGTCTCTGTGGATAGGTCTGCGTTGGTCTAACATTTCTGCCTTTGTATGTTACAGACTTCTTGTCCTGAGCTGCTTTCAGGATTTTCTCTTTGTCACTAAGGCTTGTAAGTTTTACTATTAGATGCTGGGGTGTAGACCTATTTTTATTGATTTTGAGGGGGGTTCTCTGTGCCTCCTGGATTCTGATGTTTGTTCCCTTTGCCAGATTAGGGAAATTCTCTACAATAATTTTCTCCAATATACCTTCCGCCCCTGTCTCTCTTTCTTCTTCTGGGATCCCAATTATTCTAATATTGTTGCGTTTTATGGTATCACTTATCTCTCGAATCCTCCTCTCGTGGTCCAGTAGTTGTTTGTCTCTCTTTTTCTCAACTTCTTTATTCTCCGTTTTTTGGTCTTCTATATTGCTGATTCTTTCTTCAGCCTCATTTATTCTAGAAGTGAAAGCCTCCATTTTTAATTGTACCTCGTTAATAGTTTTAATTTCAACTTGGTTAGATTTTATTTCTTTTATTTCTCCCGAAAGGGATTCTCTAATATCTTCTGTGCTTTTCTTGAGCCCTGCTAGCATCTTGATAAGTGTCATTTTGAACTCTATTTCCGACATATCACTAATGTCTGCATTGACTAGGTCTCTAGCCAGCCATACTGTCTCTTCTTTTTTTTTTGTGGTGAGTTTTTCCGCCTCGTCATTTTGTCAAGGTAAGAGTCGATGGGTGAGAGAGAAAGATTCTCTGGAGTTCCGCAGTTTTCACTGATTGGTTAACTAGGTCTCGCTGGATATTCTCGCTGATCTTCTGGGGGAGGGGCCATTGCCGTGGTTCTCAAATGTCTTTGCCGGAGTCGGAATTGCACTGCCCTTGCTAGGGAATGGGCCAAGCACTTTGCTCAGGTTCGCTCTCGGGAGTCTTTTTGTTCCCTGAGTGCTTTCTGTACCACCCTGGAGTGTGGGAATGGAAATGGCGGCCTCCCAGTCTCTGGCCCAGAGGAGCCGAGTGCTGGGTGCTGCGCTCCTCCACACGCCCTCAGAGGAAAGTGGTCAATCACTGCTGTCTCCCTTGTTTTCGTCCCGTGCTCTGTGCTCAGCTAGCCCGTGGTGGAGCACCTTGATTTGTGGCACGCGGCCCCGGCTGGAGTCCCCAAACCCAGCAAATTCCTGCTGCACACTCCTACACCACTCCTCCCAGAGGAGGAGGGCGGGGGTGTCTCCGGAGCTGCCTCCCATGGGGTCCCCACTTGAAATGCAATAGTCCAACCGTGTCTCAGTTCATGTAGTCCAAGGTAAGCCTGAGCGGACACAGCGTTGCGCAGCTCCTTCTCTGCCACTGGCTTCTCTGCCCCAATACCTGGGAGCTCTGCCACACTCGGGCTCCCTTGGTCCCTTAGTGACCCCACAGGTCCTGAAAGCACACTGTTCCCGTGAGGGCTCAACCTCCGGTTAGCCTCCGGAGTGATGTCCCTCAGTGGAGCCGACTAAAAGTTCCAGATTTTTGTGCTCCGTGGCTCTGCAGCTGCGGTGAGTCGGCTCTTCCCCCCGGGGGTCTCTCTTCCCGTCGCTTTGGATTCACTTTTTCCACATGTCCTACCTTTCAGAAAGTGGTCAATTTTCTGCTCCTAGAATTGCTGTTCTTATTCTCTTCTCTCTCCTGTTGTGTTTGTTGGCTTTTAGAGTGGCTTTGTGCTCTCTAGCTGAACTTCTGGGAACCAATGCTTTCTCTGCCTCCTACACCTCCACCCACCTAGCCCTCCTAGTTGAAATTCCTAATCTAGCAAGCCATCAGATCTCAAAGTTTCTGGGTTCTCTTGACTACATGAGGTTTATTTCTTTAATCAAGACTTTCTATATTAAGAGAAATGCAGTATATTCCTGTTCCACTCTAGTTAACATATTATATCATTAGTAGGTGTTAATTTATGTGATTGTTTATTTAACATCTGATTCTGCCATTAGACTATTACTCCCTGTAAGCAGGGACTTTATTCACTATTGTATTTATAACCAGTGCCCAAAATTAAATTAGAGGCATTTCAGTGTTGATTGGACAAATTAAATAATGAATGATAATGGGGAAAATAAAGCATTTCCCATCCAAGTAGCACTATAAATGAATTTGCTATATGGAATTCTCACTATCAGCAGCTAGATATGAAGTGTTTGTTATTTGAATTCTATTCAGTATGATAAAATATCAATTTACTCATCTTTAAGATTTTCTCAAAGAAGAAAAAGGAACAATTCTTTTTGTTCTTTTTCATAACATCGAAAATACAAAATATCAATCACAGAATCCTAGATTGGAAGAGACCTAACTAAAGATAATTTAAATCAAATTCTGAAGTCTTTCTAATATTTTTTTTATTTTTAACAAATATTTATTGATGTTTTTCTATGAACAAAATGAGAAAAAAGAATTAGATATGTATCCTGTCCTTAAAGAATATTCACTGTAGCAATGAAGAGAAAATACATAAATAATTAAAACAGTGTATTTTGTGTATTCAGAAGAAAAAGGGATTACTTCCAGCAGAAGAAAAAGGGAGACAGAGAACTTTGAGAAAGCAACAATACTATTTGGATCTTGAAAGATAAATATTTAACCTTACAAAAATGTTAGTGGGAAAAGCTTTTTGAGCAGAGAAAATAGGATGAGCACAGAAGTGGAAAAATGGGCAAGAAAGAGTAAATGTTTCCCTTTTTATTGGAATATAGTATAAAATGAAATAGTAGGGAACAAGTTGTAAAGTGATTTGTTGAAGATCTTAAATGCCAGATTAATGAATTTTGTTTATTTCAGAAGCATTGGAGTTTTGGAGCAAAAGATGACACAATGAGTGCCTTCAGAGACTAGAGGGAGGGATTGTAACTGGCAAACTTTAACTAGGAGACTTGTAGTGGTGAGGCCAGAGATACAGAGGGCTTAAAGAATAGGCTCCTTCTCAGGTTTCATCTGTTGCTATTTTTCTTCTTAGTTCTCCAAACACAAAAATCTTTAGTCCTCAAATACAAAAAACTCCTTTCTGGTTTATGTTCTTTGCACTTACCTGGAAATTACTTCCTTATGATTTTCAAATACCTTGCCTTTTCATAATTCAGGTCTCAGGCTCAAGTATTATATTTTCGAAAGGGCCTTCTCTGACCACCTAGTTTTTGGATGTTCTTTCTCTTTAGTTACTCTCTATTACATCAGGTTTTTGTTTTCATAAATCACATTTCACTATCCAAATCATGTTTATTTAACATCTGTTCTCCTAAGTAGAATATAAGCTACATGAGAGCAAGGACTTTGCCTTATTTACCATCATATCTCCCACCATTTAGAACCCAATAGTTCTGACCCATAGTATGGGTCTGCCTGACCCATAGTATGGGTCTGCCTGACCCATAGTATGCCCTCAGTATTTGTTGAATGAATGGATGGATGGATGAATAACGAATTCTATGGGTTGTATATTTAGGAAATAAAGTTTACAATGTTGGACTCTGGAGCCAGTTTATCTGGTTTTGCATCCCAATTTGGAAAATTCCTAGTTATAAAATCAAGTTATGGGCAAGTTATTTAACTTCTCTTTCCTCAGTCTTATTGTCTAATATGTAATATGTATGCCTGTCACATGGAATTATGGAGATTAACTAAGCTAACATATGTAAAGCACTTAAAATTAGTGCTTGACATAAAGTGAGACCATGTAAGTGATAGCCATGATTATTACTATTAAACGACAAAGAATTTCTTTTGTTTTGTACAGTGAATAGAAATAGGATTATTTTCTACATTTTCTAGGCTAGCCTTAGTTATGTTTTTAGATTTTATTTTTATGTCACAGGCATGTGCCTTCTGCAAAAAAAAAAAAAAAAGAAAAGAAATAAAAATATTTGAAAAATACAGAAGCTTTATTTTTTTTGTCATTTATTTCTAGGTGAAAGTAAAGCAAGAATCAGAACTGAAACTCAAATCATTTGCTCCTCCATATGTATGTAATGTGACATTTTAAACTTACGTTAATGTTTTAACTTACTGTTTTTTAAATTACAAACTAATTCTTTAAAAATTTTCTATATGTTTTAGGCTCTTCAGCCAGAATTATATTTGCTACCTATAATGGATCATTTAGGAAATACTTATTCGGCATCAACTGTTTCTTTAGATGGGCGGCAGACTAATAATGGTGTTGCTGAGGCTGATGGAATAATCCACAGACCACTTAGTGTAACTTTGTTGAAGGAAGAACCTGGAACAGATCCCAGTTTTTTAGTAAACGCTTTGAAAGAGCTTCTTAACAAGAATCAGGAAGAAGGTGATTTCAACTGGAATGGGAAAAACAAAGAGGTTATTATAGTACGTTTTAGTAGTCAGGTCTGTGAGCAAATTCTGGGCAAATCTAGCCTTACAAATGTGGCAATATCAAACAAAAGCTACAATTCTATTTGGGGATTTTAAAAAATAGTTTCACCAAGTAAGAGAAAAAAAAAAACAACCTAATTACTATGTTAAAAGCCAAATCAAAATACTTATCACACTTAAAGAAACTCTACTACTTTCTTTTATAATAGTTTCAGATAAAGTTAAGGCTAAAGGAGAAAGTAAGTGATCATTGTGTAGAAGCTTGGTATTATTACTGTGAGAGGATCTTAGCCACAATAACTGTGTCAAACCAAACCAAAGCAACTTTAATACTGGGAGACATTAGTATTTCAAAGAATCACAAATTTTTATATGACTACATTCATCAATTTACTGATAGTTCAGTTCCTAAAAAGTGGTAGATAATTGGGGTGCCTGGGTGGCTCAGTCGGTTAGGCATCTGCCTTTGGCTCAGGTCATGGTCCCATCATCCTGGGATCCAGCCCCATATTGGGCTACCTGCTCAGCTTCCCTGTGCTTGTGTTCCCTCTCTTGCTATCTCTCTCTCATAAATAAATAAATAAAATCTTTTTAAAAAGTGGTAGAAAATTAAACATAAATAAAGCTGAAACTATAAGAACTTATGGAAAAATATTGCATAAGGAAATAAACTGTTTATGACAGAAAAGCAAATATACTAAACATTTATGAATGAACCCCTCCAACTAATGACAACATAAATTACAGCTGCAAAATATACATGTTCTTTATCAGTTGCATTTTTTTCCATCTTCAGTTATAGTCATTTTTACATTCTAAATTAATGCTATATCCAATGATAGTTTAAACTTAGCACCTTCTTTAGTATTTATCCTTCTGATGTGTTTTATTATTTCTGATGAGACATGTGAATGAGATCCACCTATTTTATTTGATGCCAGTGAGATACTCAGAATCTTTACCTCCTCGATCTAGGCTTGTCTCTGCTACAGTGGTAAATATTGCTATCTAGTCAGGGTATTACTTAAAGGTTAAAGGAAAAAAATGCCTGAGGGAAAAAATTCAGAGTGGAATCCCAGCATTCCTGAAAAGTACAAGGTCAAATGGCTAATGAAGTGGACAACTGTCCTACATAAAGCTGTGAGTAGTGTCATATTTCATATCCTGGGCTCTACTGGGCAGATATTTGCACAAAACAAAAAAATCCTTAGTGGGAATATTTAACCCTTGAATTTTGTGAAAGTGTAGTTTTTAAATTGTATTAATTTCTTGGTGCTTTCCTCCAAAGAAAGTATACTGGCCAGCATATTCTCTTTTTTTTTTTTTTTTTTTTTAAGATTTTTATTTATTTGATGGAGAGAGAGCATAGGTAGGCAGAGTGTCAAGCAGAGTGTCAAGCAGCTAATGTTTGAGCTGTCAGCTCAGCTCCTCTGCTGAGCAGGGAACGCGATGCAGGACTTGATCGAGGACCATAGGATCATGACCTGAGCTGAAGACAGCCACTTAACCCACTGAGCCACCCAAGTGTCGCAGCATATGCTCATTTTAGAAAAGTTCTAGAAACACCAATAACTATAAAGAAAATTAAGATTAAAATAATTCTACTAACCAGAAATGGCTTCTGTTAATATTCTGGTATATATTCTTTCAGTTATTTTTTTCAGTTCTTGTATATAATATTTTTAGCTTTTAAAAATGAGGATACAAACACTCTGAGAGTCTGTTCATGTATTTTAGAATATATTGTAGATCTTTCATATCAATAAATACAGATCTACATCATTATAGAATTCCTTGTGGTATAATTTATGTACCCAACCCTGTTTTTGCTATTATGAATGGTGCTGCAAGCAACATTTTTCTAAGTGCCTTGTGCATTTTTCCTGTTATTTGTTATTTATTAATTTTTTTTTAGAAGTTTAATGGCTGTTTCTAAGGCTGTGTTTTGGTAGTTATTCTTTTTCTTATGAGAACTTTTCAACATTGTGTGTCTTTCTCTGGTCACATCCTCTTTCTTCCTAGAGATAACTACTACTTTGATTTTTTTGTGATAATTATTTTCTTGCTTTTCTTTACAGTTTTACAATCTGAATATGTATTCCTTAACAATAGTTTAGTTTTTGTATGTTTTGAATTGCTTTAAGATAGAATCATATTGAAAGTATTTTATTTTTTACTTTCTTTTGTTCAAAATTGTAAGATTCATGTTTCACATAAAATACGATTTCATTTTTTCATTGTTGTATAATATTTCATTATATGACTACTATAATTTACTCTGCTAATGGACATTTGGTTTGTTGCTAGTTTGGGAGTATTACAAATATACTTTTATGTACATACTTGTACATAACTTTTAAATATACATGTGGATATCAAGAGAGTATACCTAACCATTGGCATTGTTTGTACATATTCAGCTTTACTAAATAATGTCCACATGTTTTCCAAGGTGGTTGTACCCAGCAGCAATGTCTGAAAGTTCTATTGAACTATAACTTGCCATTCTATCAGATATTTTCTGTCTCCTGTTTCTCCGCTGTACATTTTGGATAATATCTGTGGATTTTTCTCCCAAATCTATTTTTACTGATTCTCTCTTGAGTTGTCTTATCTATTAAATCCTTACACTGAATTTTTAATTCCAAATGTTTGATTTTTCTTTTCTAATGGTTTCTTTGGTTGAACATGTTTTCATATGTTTAATGGCCATTGGGATTTGCCTTCATTCAAATGTTTCGCTCATTTTCTTTCTTTTAAATATTGATTCATTTTATATACGTATGTATTTTTTCCACCATATATGTGTGTGTGTGTGTGTTTGTTTGTATATTTAATAAATTGTAATTTAATTTAAAAATATTTGTTATATTTTAATTAAAAATAATTAATATTTAATAAGTATAATATTTATACTTATTTAATAATTGTATATTTAGATTTTAGTTCGTGACTTGTCTTTTTATTATTTTTGTGATTCTTTTGATGAAAGGAATTCTTAAATTCTTAAAATTACGAGGATTGTGTTGATGTCTTCAGCTCTTTATCAGTTTTGCTTTATACTGAAGCTATTATTAAATGCATGCACATTTACGATTATTGTCTTCTTGATGAATTGACCCCAATATGATTATGTAATATTTCTGGTAATAGTTTTTAAGTTTACTTAGTCTGATATTAATATAGTCACTCAAACTTTCTTTTGATTAGTGTTTGCATGGTATATCTTTCTCTATGTTTTTTATCTATTACTGAGTATCCAAAGTGGGTTTCTTATAGACAGCATATATTTAGATCTTTTAAGTCCAATTTGACAATCTGTGCCTTTTACTATGAATATTTAGACCATTTACATTCAACTTAACTAAGGATGTGGTTGGTTTTGAATCTACCATCTTGCTATTTGTTTTCTATTTGTCTAATGTTTTCTATCTTCCTAGTTTTTCCATATTCTTGCCTTTTCTGGATTGAGAAGGTTTGTTTTTTTTAAGATTGATTGATTGAGTTGAAAGATTTTATTTATTTATTTGACAGAAAGAGAGAGATCAGAAGTAGGCAGAGAGGGAGACAGAGAAAGGGGAGGAAGTAGGCTCCCTGCTGAGCAGAGAGCTCAATGCGGGGCTCAATCCCAGGATTCAATCCCAGGACCTTGAGATCACAACCTGAGCCAGCCGAAGGCAGAGGCTTTAACCCACTGAGCCACCCAGGCACCCCTATTTATTTATTTATTTGACAGAGAGAGATCACAAGTCGACAGAGAGGCAGACAGAGAGAGGGGGGAAGCAGGCTCCCTCCTGAGCCGAGAGCCCAATGCGGGGCTGGATCCCAGGACCCCAAGATCAAGACCTGAGCCAAAGGCAGGGGTTTTGACCCACTAAGCCACCCAGGTGCTCCAAGAAGTTTTTTATGATTAACTTTTATCTCCACTATTGGCTCACTATTTCTCATTTTAGAAAATTGTTAGTGGTTGGTGTAGTGTAAAGGTAAGCAAATACCTATATTTATACTTAAAAAAAATTTTTTTTTAATTTTTAAATAATCTCTACACCCAACGTGGAGTTCAGTCTCTCATCACAAGATCAGGAGTTGCATGTTCCACTGACTGAGCTAGCCAGACACTCCTATTTTATTTTATTTTATTTTATTTTATTTTATTTTATTTTAATCCATGCCTATGGCTTGTTTTTTATAAGTAAACTTTTATTGGAACACAGCCATATCCATTTGTTTACATATTTTCAATGACTGTTTTTATACTATAATGACAGACTTGAGTAATTATGATAAAGACCAAATGGTCCATGAGCCTGAAATATTTAACATCTGGCCCTTTAAGAAAAGGTTTGCTCTAAGGTATACATTATACACTTTTAATTTGAAGTCTACTTTCAAATTATATAAACTTCATATATAAGAAACATACAGCAGTATTACTTCTATTTCCTCCCTCAATTCCTTTGTGCTGTTGTCATACATTTTACTTCTGTGTATAACTCCACAATACATTTTTACCATTTTTAATTTACACTGTTATCTTTTAAAGAAATTAAAAGTACAGGGAAAAATGACTTTTTATACTTAGGATAGAGTTTTCCCCCCCACCCATTGGTAGTAAACCTATGCTTTGTATCAGTGCATGATCCTGGGCTCGAGATGAGCCTTACGGCTTTTGTTCCTACCCTTCCTTTAGGTCTTGACTCTGACTGGAGATGAGAGGGGTTTCTATCCCCTCTGCAAAGACTTTCCAAAGCTATATTGTTGGAAGGAGAGTCACCTGATCTTCCCTTCAGAGCCAATGGCTTTTGCCTCTATTCCTCCATGAGAGCCAACAGATTTTTGCGTGTGTTCTAAGATGGGAGAGTTTCCTGTTCCTTCCCCCAGTGGCTTAGTCTTTTGCTTTGTGTGAAAGAATAGCGTTGAGAAGAATGGGGTTTCACATCTATGTGCCACTGATGGCTTTTTAGGTTACCTGATCTACCCCCAGTCTTTCCTGTAAGTATAATACAGGCACATGGAAAGGAGCTTGCTGTTAAGTACTGATGTCCTTTGTGTCTGAAGATCCCAGAGATTCCAAACTATCCTGGTAGCCTATCTTGGCCTTTAGAACCTTAAAATTTTAACTGTTTTCTTTTTATTTCTTTTAATAGTAGTTATCCCTTCCTCCTGTGCTCTGCCAAAGATGAAATAATTTTCCTCTAGGAGGGAACTAGAATTCAACTCCTTGCAACTATAATTCTCTAATGAGCTCAAGAAAAGTTATTATTTTATAGGTTATTTACCTTTTTCTCCTTGTTCAAGTGGGAGCACTGTCTCATCTTTCTATAATTCTAACCAGAAATGGAACTACAGTTCTTACATTTTAATATAATCAAGTTTATTGGCATTTTCATTTATGGGTAGTGTTATTTATATCTTTTTAAAAAAAAATCCCCTTTCTACCCTGGGATGTATTATCTTTCAAACATTATATGGTTTGCTTTTCCAATGTAGTTTATTAATCTACCAGGAAGTAATTTTTATATGTGATGTGAGATAAAGTTCCTTAATTTTTTCCCCTATGTACTCTTCCCATTTGATTGTTGTGCAGTTTCTTAAAAATGCCAAATTACTCTTCTGTGGTGCATGAGAATACAAAATATCTGAGGTCTAGCATTATGATATTATCAAATATAACTGGTAAGAATGTACATAGTATGTTTTACAAGTTCTTTAATGAAGGAGAGAAGAGTAATGCTATACCCATTTTCATATCAAAATCGGTATTCCCTTCCATTAGATACCTTCTGTTCTTTCCCATGGGTCTGTGCTACACACCTCTACATTTTTGTGCCTCAACTTTAATGTGTTTAATACTTGACTTCATTTTTGCCTCCAAACAAGTATACTTTCTTGACTCCTTTGGTTTCATCATTCTTCTAGTTGTACAGACTTTAAGCTTTGAAATATTCCTCACTGTAGAATAATAGGTTCTTTGAGTAAAGGAACCTTGAAAACCATTTTGTAGCCTCCTTGTTTATATCTGCTTTCCAGTCTATTCTCCAGAATGTAGTCAGCATCATTCTTCTTGTTACAGGCTGGGTTATTTTTCTCCCTGCTTGAAAACCTTTGAAAGACTCATTGATTACACTTAAAGCCCAAGTTCTTTAAGATGGCATAGAAAATGCTTTGCACTCTGACTTCAAACCCAGGGCTGCAAATGTTTGGCCTTGCAGATCATGCACTACCTAATGCCTGAAGGCTTCCTTCACATAGATCATGATACGAATGGAGCTTTCAGGATTCGCTTAATGTGGTAGCTGGTTCTGTAGCTTTTAGCTATTACTACTACTACTACTACTACTACTACTACTACTACTACTACTACTACTACTAAAGTTTCGGGGTAGAAGAGGAGGAAGAAATACCATGAAGTACAGCTGGAGAAGTAAGTAGGGACTTAAACTGCAAGACCCTTGGTTCCAAAACTAAGGAATTTTTAGGCAATGAGAAGCCATCTGAGCTTGTGTTTGTTTCAAGTTTTTATTTAAATTCCAGTTTGCATACAGTGTAATATTAGTCTCAGGAGTAGAATTTAGTGATTCATCATTTATGTATAACACCCAGTGGTCATCACAAGGGCCTGCCTTTAATACCCATCATCCTTTAACCCAGCTGCCCACCCACCTCCCTTCCAGCAACCCTCAGATTGTTCTCTATATTTAAGAGTCTGTTTTATGGTTTGTTTGCCTTCCCTCCTACCCCCTGCCATTATCATCGGTTTCCTTTCTTGAATTGCACATATGAGTGAAATCATATGATATTTTTCATTCTCTGTCTTATTTCACCTAGCATAATACACTCCAGCTCTATCCACATTATTGCAAATGGCAAGATTTCATTCTTTTGATGGCTGAGTAATACTCCACTATATACATATATTACACAGACACACACCACAGCTTCCTTATCCATTCATAAGTTGAACATTTGGGCTCTTCCCATAGTTTGGCTACTGTTGATAATGCTGCTATAAACATCGGGGTGCATGTGTCCCTTCGAATCGGTATTTTCATATCCTTTGAGTAAATTCTTAGTGGTATACAATTGCTGGGTTGTAGGGTAGTCCTGATTTTAATGTTTTGAGGAACCTCTATACTGTCTTCCCAAGTAGCTGCACTAGCTTGCATTCCCACCAAAAGTGTAAGAGGGTTCCCCTTTCTCCACTTCCTTGCTAACATCTGTTTTCTATGTCATTCATTTTAGCCATTCTGACAGGTGTGAGGTGATATCTCACTGTAGTTTTGATATGTGTTTCCCAGATGATCAGTGATGTTGAGCATATTTTCATGTGTCTGTTGGCCATCTGTATGTCTTCTTCAGAAAAGTGTCTATTCATGTCTTCTGCTGATTTCTCAATTGGATTATTTGTTTTAAAGGTGTTGAGTTTGGTAAGTTCTTTACTGATTTTGGATACTAACCCTTATCAGACTTAGCATTTGCAGATATCTTCTTCCATTCCAAAGGTTGCCTTTTAATTTTATTGTTTCCTTCTGTGTGGAAGTTTTTTATCTTGATGAAGTCCCAAAAGTTCATTTTTGTTTTTGTTTCCCTTGCCTCCAGGGACATATCTAGTAAGAAGTCACTACAGCCAATGTCAAAGAGGTTGTTGCCTGTGTTCTCCTCTAGGATTTTGATGGTTTCCTGTCTCACATTGAGGTCTTTCATCCATTTTGAATTTACTTTTTGTGTATGGTGTAAGAAAGTATCCAGTTTCATTCTTCTGCATGTAGCTGTCCAATTTTCCTAACACCATTTGTTGAAGAGACTGTCTTTTTTTTCATCGAATCTTTCCTGCTTTATTTTTAATGGGAGTAACATGATTGAATTTCAGTTCTGGGAAAACAACTTAGGTTACATTATGGAGAATAGACTCAGGTAATAAGACCTGAACCATGAATGCAGTGGAATAGAAATCAGAACCTGAAATCAAGAGACTTCTGAGGATTGGGTACTGTGCTGCATACTTTACATGTACTCTGCCATTTTAGGAATAAATAAGGAGATTTGGGTTAGAGAATCAACACCTGCTGTGACAGTGCCAGAACTTAAAACTCCTGTGTGTTTGATGAAAGGCCGTGCTTTATAACACTGTGCTAGAGTCATACTGAACTTTTTACTGTTGTCAAAAATGCTGCATATATTAGTATACAGTATCTTCCAAATGCCATTTTCTTTGCTTAAATTCTTCTTACTCTCTTTGTCAGGCAAACATCTCACAGTTCAAAACATAGTTTCACAGTTATCACTTCCTTTTCTCTGAATCTGTAACATTTTATGCATATATTACTATAGCTCTCAAAGCACTATTATGATTTTTTCAGAAGTAAATAGACCTTTATGTTTTTAAATTGTATAGGTATTGAATGGTGCAGTCATCATGCTCTAAACTGTTACTAGGAACGAGATCCATGTGCCATATCCCTCTGCTGAATTTTGCATTGTTGTTTCTTTCTTTGGGTGGATGGCGGGGGGCTGGTATTTTACTCTTAGCTTTTAAACAAGTGATATATCTGGTTTTTGTTCATTTTGCATTGACTATATCCTTTAGAAAGTCCCTGTTTGTTTTTCTAAAAAGGCTTAAAAATGTGCATTTGAAATGTACATTCCAAAGGGAAATGTAGCAGCTAGATTTTGTGGCAACCCTTGTAAAGGACTTTTAAATTATTAACATGACTCTTTATTTTTTCTAAATTAAAAAATTTGATTTTTCCAAGGGGAAAATATCTGTATTAACACTTCCAGGTTCATGGATCTATTGTTCATATAGATCCTACAGAACATTAATGTTAACATTTTAAAGACATTGCATAGTTTTCCTATATGGGGAAATTTTGTTAAAATGAAGGCAGGTTTTATAAATAGAAAGGTATGTGAAATAACAAATGACATTATATGTTCTATTATACCAGCATTGTCCAGAGAAGTTTCCTCAATACAATTTCAAAAGATGCTTTTGGCAAAAGCTTTCTGAAGACAATTAAGTTAGAAGAAAACCCAATTTACCCCCCTCTTGCAGATTCACATTGTACATAAAAACAGAGAAATTTTGCAGGTGTATGTGTGTAGGAGGGAGAGAGTTGTATTCCTGGTAGGGTTCCTTAATTTGTTTTTTCCCCCAAACTGAATTGTACAAAGGATTCTTCACATAAACTGTTTCATGAAATTCACTTTGGAAATTGTTACCTTATATTATGAATAGTAGAGTTCATGGAGATTCTAAAACATGGGACAAGATTATAGTATGTACATATATATACATATTTGTACAAAATTTCATTTTACTATTTTCTTAATATTATGAACTTTATTTGCCATGGATGAACACTAACGTCAGCTGGGGGAAAAGCCACTCCAAAAGAAAACCAGACTGGAAAAAATCAAATTGAAAATTCTGAAGTTCCAGGATCATTGGAAGAATTAAATAATGATTATTTTAGCAACAAAAAAAGGTAATTAGTACAGATGTTGATTCCACGTGTCATAGTCATAACTATAAGAAAGAGTGAGATATCCAGTCCTAATTATAAGGACTTCTAATTAGAACAAAATGAGTGAAATCAGTAATATTTTAATAAAAATGATTGAGTCTAGTCTCTACTGTTATATATGAAAATTCCTCTCCAATATAATGAATAATTTATCACTTAAATTTATTTCCATTGTAATTATTTTATCATTAGGGGCAGTGTAATGACAGAAAAATTTGTCCTTATTTGATTTTCTTAGAATTAATTTTTCTGCCTTAGATTCTAGGTTATGGGTAAACCAGCCAATATGCTTGAGTTTCATATGGAATCATTTCTTTCAGAATTATAGTACTTAGACAACAGTTTTGCATAGTCTTTTGAAATTAAGGGATTTTATAAATAATCATTCACAAAAGAACTATAAATGTTTCCAAATTTTTAGTTATTTTATTTTGCTCTAGATATTGCAATGTGATTTGAATTTAGCTGTAAAAAATATGATTTTCTTACTCATACTAAACGTAGTTTATGTTGATCACTAAGAGTTTGAAAGATAATATGCCAATTGTCTTAGGCTTTTTAAAGTTTTAATGTTACATTTGTGTTTACAGAATATCAAATAAGGGGGTGACTCGTGGCTCAGTGGGTTAAAGCCTCTGCCTTCCGCTCAGGTCATGGTCTCAGGGTCCTGGGATCGAGCCCCGCATTGGGCTCTCTGCTCAGCGGGGAGCCTGCTTACCCCTCTCTCTCTGCCTGCTTGTGAGCTCTCTCTCTGTCAAATAAATAAATAGAACTTAAATAAATAAATAAATAAATAAATAATCAAATAAGCTATGTAAAATGCGAAAAGCTAATATAGAATCATTTTTTAATATGATTTTAAAATCTGTCTTTCCCTTTAAGTCAGTTTCTTTGGAAAAATGAAGATGATGAAGTTAATATCATTAGAACAGAAGACAATCAGGTATGATTTTAAAGTTTTTGTTTAAATGCAGTATTGCAACAATAGTTATACTTAAATTGAAACTAAACTGCAACTTGAAATGTTCAGGGTTAGAGGATGGGAACTAAGACTCAAGAAAGTTCAGGAGTCTACTATTTCAGTGACATTTTTGGGTGTTCCATGGAATGGGTGGGATATATTGAGGTACGCCTTTTAAAGTGAAAGCCAGGTTTGTATATCTTGCCCCAGTTCTCACTGAAAATGAGTCACTCGATGGACCTCTTTGGAATCTCGAGAAAGATTTGCCACATTTGGAAGTACTGCTTCAGTTTTGGGTTTTTGTTTGTTTTTAAATCAAGTAATCTAAAAAACTGCCACCTTTGGGCTCAAAGCAAGAGAAGGTTCAAAAGGTGATCTGAGAGACATTGCACGCAGTATTGCCCTTGTGTCTCAAAGGCCAGGTCATACAGTGCTGCCTGATGTATAGTAGAGTGGAATGCTGAGTGGAATCTGAGGCAAGCCCCAGTAGGAGAATCACAGCTCAGAGCCCTTGGGTTTTAGAGGAAAAGGTACACCATCTTCAACAAATAATTGTTCTGTTGTTTCTGGATATTAAAAAAACATGCTATCTTCACGCTTTAAAATTTTTGTCAGTCTGGTGGATGCTTGATGCTATCCATGGTTTGAATTTTAATTTCCCAGATTATCCGTAAAGTCGATCATGTTTTAATATTTTTATGGACTCCATTTTGGTAACTTTTTGAAAGTACCTTTGCAAATGTTTCTTTTGAGTTGTTTGCTCTATGTTTCTGATTAGCATGTTTTTTTAAATATTCTGGAGATACTTCTTTGATGCTTATGCTATGTTGCAAGTATCTTCCCCTACTCTGTGCCTTGCATATAGTCTATTTTGATGAATGCCTTAAGTATTCCATGTCCTTATTTTTTCCACATTCTCTTGCTATGTCTTAGACTGAGAATGCTATATTAGAATTTCTTATTATTAGTGTTACTCTTTATCCTTACATCTCTTGTGCTTTCTGATTTATTTAGATTTCTATGTTATTTGGCACAAAGTTCTTATTTGAATATTAGGGTCACTTTTGCACTTTTTTTGACTCATTTAATGCTTTTATTTTGTTTGTTTGTTTGCCTGAATTCTCTCTTATTGCCTATCAAGATACTAACCTCCTTTCTTTTTGTATACATTTGGCATACCCTCATCTTCCTTCCCCATTTTTTTTCCAGCCTTTCTGAATTGCTTTAATATGTCTTTTTTTTTTTAAGATTTTTATTTATTTGAGAGAGAGAGCAGAGCAAGAGACAACATGAGCTGGGGTGAGGGACAAAGGGAGAGGGAAGCAGACTCCCCATTGAACAGGGAGATTGATGCAGGGCTTGATCCCAGGACCCTGAGATCATGATCTGAGCCAAAGGAGGATGCTTAACTGACAACCACCCAGGTGCCCCTAAGTATGTCTTATATGTACAGCCTAGGTAGAGTTCAGTTTTGCTTTGTGAGACAGTCTGAAAATATTTTTCATTTAGTAGATGAGTTATGTTTACTTACGTTATTGATAGGACTGATGTGTTTGGATTATTTGCCATTTTATTTTATGTTACTATGAGTTACTATGTAGTTTATTTGTACTTTCCCCCCTCCTTTTTGGGAAAGTTGTATTTTTGTTCTAGTGTTTATCTTTACACTAATACGTTGATGCTAGTATTCTTAGTCTGCCTTTTTCCTTTTTTAAAAATGTGCGCTTGCGCTTTTGGTTTGTTGCCTCTAAAATTATCCACTGATTCCTGTCATATTCAGGACAATCAAAAAAATGTCCTTTCTTCTCTCATGTATTTTTAGTTGTGTTATTTCTACTGTGTCAAAGAATATCACATTTATATACCATACTTCTAGTCTTACCCCCTCACCTTTTTTAGTCTCAGCTCTGTAGTTAAATATATTCAACACTTACTGCAGAAGATTTTTCAGTCATCTCTTGGTTGGTTTAAGCTCAATTTAAAAAAGCACCTCACGGAAATATTCTCTTCTCCCACATTAAAAACTTTGAGCAGAGTTAAGTAAACTAGGGCCTGCAGACTGTTTTGTAGGGCCTTGGACCTAAGCATGTTTTCTATACATTTTTAAGGAATTGAAAAAAAAGAAAAATTATGACAGACCAGATGTGGCCCACAAAGTCTAAAGTATTTACCCTTTGGCCCTTTACAGAATGTGTTAATCCCTGCTGTAGAATTTTGATACCTGAAGGATAGCTTGATTGGATATCACATCCTTGGCTTAACATCTTTTTTCCTTTCAATTTCTTTGAAATGTTGCTCTACTGATGTTTTGTTTTATATGTTACTTATAAGTGTGGTGACTGGTTTTCTTCTCTTTGTAAACTAGCTTGCGTTTATGTCTGGAAGGCCAGAAGATTCCTTTAATGTGTACTAGTTTTACCAGACTGTATTTCAATTGAGAAATCTAGGTCAGGTTTTTCTGGGTACACAGTGGATCCTTGCAGTGTGAAAATCAGGACTTCTTTATATCAAGAATGTTTTCTAAAAATATAATTTCAGAAAACAATTCACATAGCAGATCCATTCTATTGTTTTCTTTATTCTTCCTTACCTTTTATATATGTTACTTTCTCTAACATATAAAATAGATATAAAAATAGTAAAATTTTTTTGTTTCATTTTCTTTGCTCCTTTTATTTGTATTCTCCACTATTTTTTTTTTATTTTGACCATATTTATTCCTTCGTGGATACTTGCTAATTTATTCATTTTTAAGACAATTTTGTTTTTTTCAGTTCAGCCAACTTTTGCTTCATATCTTCCTGTTTTTTTTTCCTATTTTATTCTGAGTTTTAAAATTCCTAATTTATTGTGTTTGTTGGTACTTGCAAATAATTATATTTAATCTATATTGGAAGTATTGTTAAGTCTTTCTCTGCTTCATGTCAGCCTGTTTTGTCTTAATTCTGTTTTGAGGGTTTTAAAGAGCAAATTTGTGTGGATGCTAGATTATTTTAAGATATTGTTCATGTTTACTTGTGTTGGATTTTTCCACTTAAGTAATAACAGGTGATCTTATAGAGGAACAGGGAGTGCTGTTTGGTGGTTTCTTTTGCTGCTTAGATCAGGAGCTCCCTCTTCTGTTGATATAGTGAAATGCAACTATTTTTAAGTGGGGTCTTTCGTATCTATTTTCGTCGAATTCTCTTCTACTAATTTAATTCAGCAGAGCTGCTATCTTGGCCACTTTCTCTTCTCTTACCTCCTGGCCGTGAGGGCACACCTCTTCCAAAGTATTTTTTATCTCATCTAGAAGCTGTCTTCCCATGATTACCACCTCTGGCCCTCTACATTTTATAATCCCTTTCTTTTGGCTTCTTCATCAAGTGCTCTGATTTATAAGATCTTATCCTTATTCTCAATATTTCTTCTATGCACATGGGGTCCTCTCCTTCAAAACTAAATCATGGTTGTTTATTGTATTATCTTTGTATAGTATAGTATAGTATACTACTTTGTATAGTAGTAATGCACAATCCACATCTGCCTATAGGATCCTGAGCACACACTCCTCATCTAGGGTGTTTATTTCCCCACTTATATGTGAAGTAAAGTATGTGTAAATTAAAGGAGTCTGTGTCCTACTTATGCTGTAGACATACGTTATGGGTAATTTTATTTGCTTTCCTTTTATAGTAATTGGGAAGATATATGGAGAGATTGTAATGTAAGTGGTTGCCATTATGTTATTGGAATCTGAACAGTAAAAACTAGAAAAAGAACAATAAAACAAAGGAGGAGTAAGGGCTTAATGAAGATGGGAGAAACTAGGAAGTTACAAAAGTGAAAAACTTAGCAGTTGAAAGCAACTCAAGATCTAGGAAGTGCTAGTGGGAGAAACATCAACATTGGTAAGGCTCAAGGTAGTTTATCATAAAAGGGTGGTAACACAAAAGTTAGGAAAGGTGAAGGTGATACAAACACAAATACAGAGCAGATAAAATATATGAGAATAAAATATTTGCTAAAATTTGAAAATGCATTGTCTAATTTTCAAAGCAGAATATAAAGGATCAAAGTTGACCCAATTTAAAAAAAGTCAATAATCATCTTAGAAAAATTTTAAAGTTATAATAAGTAACCAAGAAATCTTGGAAGGAAATCACGTTTAGGAAGGATTAATGGATTCCTCTTTTTTGTTTTTTTTACTCTTAAGTGCCTTGGTATAATGTCCAAGGAATAGTGGAATGGAGAAACTGTATAAATACAATTTATTTATATATTTATTATATATAATTATATATAATATATAAATTATATATTTATACAGAAACTGTATAAATACAGTTCGTCACCATATAAGTAAAAAAAAAAAAAATGCATTGCTGTTGTGAATTATCAAATGCTTACAGATAGGTGAAAAGTAATGTGTCATCCTACCAGATCCTACTGATTTTCATGTTTGCTTACAGATAGGTAAAAAAGAGTATATCACCCTACCAGATCTTATTGATTTTCCTTCACTTCCTTGTCAACCTGCTCTTTCTCCAGGAATAACTGATATATCTTTATTACAGATTGAAAGTAAGTATGTTGACACTACAAGTACAGATGATTCTGTGAGGTAAAAGTTAAATATTAATGGGAAGTTATTGCCTAATGGTAGAGAGATTCAATTTGGGAAGATAAAGTTCTAGAGATGGATGGTGGTGATGGTTGCAAAGCATTGTGAATATACATAATACCACTGAACTGTACATTTAAAAAGTTAAAACTGTAAATTTTATTATGTATATTTTACCACAAAAAAAAATGTTATTTTTAAAAGTACGTGAATGATGTTTTTATTTGCATATGTTTAATCACTAATATTATTTATGCTTTTAAAAATATACATTTTGGGGGACACCTGGGTGGCTCAGTCTGTTAAGCATCTGACTCTTGCATTTCAGCTCAGGTCCTGATCTGAGGGTTGTGAGATCAAGCCCCACATTGGGCTCTGTGCTCAGTGCAGAGTCTGCTTGAGATTTTTCTCTCCTTTTCCCCCTGCTCTCATACACACACTCTCTCAAAAATACATGAAATCTTTATATATGTATATATACACAAAATCTTTATATATATGTACATAAGGACAATAAGTCTAGGTCAAAGATAAATTTACCAAAAGAATTAAACCAAGATGCATAATTACTTTAACTCTACGTAATTTCTACACATATATGTAAATGTAGGAGAGACAGACTATATTCTTTACAGATCTGAAAATCCCCTTATTGTATCCCTGTTAGAAACTGACATGACTCCTCAATATTTTCCATGGTGGCAAATGCTATACTGTAGCAAAAACAAAAATAAAAAAACAGACTTTTGGGTAAAATTTACTCTTGCTATTTTAAGCACTTTTAAGTTTTACACTCCCAGCTTTTAGCTTTTAGACATTGATAGGTTATTCCCTTTTAGGAGAGAAGATTATTGAACAGATGAAACAAGTAAAGGAAGAAAGAAGATATCTGGAAAAAATTAGAGAAGAACTTATAAAAAGAGCTGAAAAGCTATTTGAACAAAGCAAGTTGAAGCGGTATCATGGTAAAGTTTATTACATCTTTTATCACTATCGTTTTTATCATTAGCATACTTTACAGGTTTTTTAAAAATTTAAGGTCAAATACGTTGTATAACTGACATTCATTTATTTGTTTATTCATTATTATCTACTGAATTTAGCCACTGTTCTAGGGGCTGAGGAAATAAGGATAAGCAGACAGAATTTTGACTCTGCCCCTCAAAGAGTTTATAGTCCAGTGAGGAAATAATAATCAGGAAAACAAGAATGATGCATCCTGATGATAAAGGAATTAGAACTGTACACCTAGGAATACAGAGCAAGAACACCCAAATTAGATGGGAGAGATCAAGAAAGGCTTCCAGGAAAAGTGTTAACTGTGCTAGAATCTGAAGTGGGCCTCCTCGTGGCTGTAGGCCTTCAGACATGCTTTTCCCTCTGCCAACTATATCTTCTTTTCCTTCTATCTCCCCTCTTCCCAGCTCTCCTGGATATTTCCTACTAGTCATTCAATCTTAGCTTAGCTATCACTTACTCTAGAACCAATCTCAGGACCTTAGTCTTCCCTATATGCTTAATTTTGTGGTTTGTGTCTTTCTGCTTTGCTGATCTAAGTGAGTGAATGAACGAATGAGAGAAATTAGGTAGAAAAGTAGCTAGTTTTCCTGCAACAGAATTAGAAACAAGTGTTATTGGGACTGGTAGAAATAGAAAAATGAGCCAGAATGGAGAAAGTATAGGATAATGGTTTGAGACCTGTTAAAGGATTTGAAAAGACTGAATTTTGGGTTGTATTTGAGGATTATATGAATAAAAGGTATATATGGAATTAACTGGTTTTTGGATCCTCAATTTACAGCAAGATTATGTCCAAGATAATCTTGTCAATGTCAGAGATATTTCTGCAGGTTCCACCTCATAATATTAAGTGTTATCCTGGAAATGGTGGCAGTGACTCAGCTTTGTTGTAGTTAAGTGATTTTATCAGACAAATTTGAATAATGGACTAAAAATCATAGGACCAAGATTCTAATACCAGATTAAGTCTTTTACTTATTTCTCCTCTTTGTGCCTCCCTTTTGTTGTTTATAAAATGAGAATGATCATTAACTTTCTACTGCAACAGGAATGTTTCAAGATAGAAGGCATGTTCAGCCATCAAATATTTATTGAGGTTATGTGCCTCAATTCCCTACATTGTTTTAAATGCCAAGGATACAGCGGCAAACAAGGCCCTGCTCATAAGGAACTTGCTTCTAATGGGCAGAGACAGACAGTAAACAAGAAGTATCAGCTACTGACCAGAGCTCAGAAGTCCATTTAAAAGAGCATAGTAAAGGGGGATGGGGTAGGAGAGATGCTTTAGCTAGTTCTCAAGGAAGGCGTCACTGAGGCAATATCAAGATGTGATTAATAATGAGGCAGGCAGGTAAAGAGGAAAAAAGCAGTCTGAACAGAAGGACCACTAAAATGTCAAGGTCCAGAGATGGAAATGAGCTTGCAGTAAGTAGTGAGGACCTGAAGTGAGGCCAGTGTGGCTAGAACATAATACAGAGTAATGTAGAGGAAAATAAAATCAAAAGCTCAGCAAGGAACAGATAGTCCCATTTAAAAATTTTAGATTTTATTCTAAGTAAGGTGGGAAGCCATTGGAGGCTTTTTAAGCCAGAGTTTTATAGGATTTAAGAAATATATATATATTTTTTAAGATTTTATTTATTTGACAGCGAGAAACACAGCGAAGAGAGGGAACACAAGCAGAGGGAATGGTAGCGGGAGAAGCAGGCTCCCCGCCAAGCAGGGAGCCCGATGCGGGCCTCGATCCCAGGACTCCAAGATCATGACCTGAGCCGAAGGCAGACGCTCAACGACTGAGCCACCCAGGCGCCCCAGGATTTAAGATCAGAATGACGTCTGTATGGAATAGCCTGTTAGAAGGGCAGAAATAGAAGCAGAGAGACCAGTTGGAAACATAATTACTTTCAAAAGATGATAGTGGGGGTGCCTGGATGGCTCAATCGATTAAGCATCTGACTCATGATTTCAGCTCAGGTCATGATCTCAGGGTTGTGAGATTGAGCCCTATGTTGGGCTCTGTATTCAGCGGGGAGTCTGCTTGAGATTGTTCCTCTCCCTCTGAGCACACACACAGACATCCACGCTCTCTCTCAAGATAAATCTTAAAAATATATGTATATATAGTGGATTGACTAAGGACATAGCTTTAAAGAAGATAGAATGTGCCAGATGTTGGAAGTATTTTGGCAATAGTATCACTAGAACTTGCTGAGGGATTGGATATAAGGCATGAAGGAAATAAACTCTTGAATTTTAGTAAAATCACCTTATAGACTTTAAATTTGGGGTTTTCATTTCTTTGATAATCTTTTAAAAATAAACATACACATATTGTGATATAGTAGCATGCAATTTGTGTACCTATTAAGTTTGTATTTAGAATCTCCTTGCTGTGAAAGTGATAGCCTAAATTGGCAGTATTTAATTTCTACATTTCTCAACTAAGGGGCTCAAGTTTAAGAAATTCCTGCCCTATATAAGTTTTGGGGATATATTTGGAATAATTTTAATAAGTGCTGAATCAGAATCAGATTTTATAAAACATAAGTCATTTTGGGGGCTGAAAAAAACATGCCTTTCTCTGTGGAAAAAAGTGATCAAAATAAATACATTTTGCTATAAGTAGTATTTTCAATCAAGGTTTTCAGAAGCAGTTACAAGTTTAAAGAACTTGGTTTGGTTCTTATGTGTATCACTACTATATTTGTAAAGCAAATCCTTTTATTATCTAATCAGCATTTCAATCTTTGCTTTAATTTCCTCAGCATATGAGGGAAGAAGGTTAGGGGAGTAGAAGGGTTTAAATTAACTCTAGGGTCCTTTCTAGGTGGAAAAGTTTAATCCTCTAGTCAGACTCACACTATACTCTGCTTTTTTTTTTTTTAGCCTGTGATGGTTGGAAGAAAAAATACTTTGAAACAAAGAAAATCACAGCATCATTAGAGGAGGTTTTAACAAAACTTCGAGAAGATTTGGAACTTTACTATAAAAAACTGCTCATGCAACTTGAAGCCAGAGAGATCAAGATGAGACCAAAGAATTTGGCAAACATCACAGACTCTAAGGTACTTATTACTGAATGGGTTCACATGATATTAGAGGAGTTCCACTCAAAATACATGGTTTATCTTGTTAGTATTATCATATGTAGGATGCCTTGGGCGACAGGTAACAAAACCTTGACTTAACCTGGCTTCAACAAGAAAATTTATGATCTCCTGTAGTGGGTGCTAAGAAAATACAATCAGCAGCTTAATGATGTCTCTAAAGGGACTAGGTGCTTCCAGTAGTTCTTCCCTGTTATTTTCAGTGTTGGCTTCATTTTAAGGCTGCTTTTCCTCATGGTACCAGTGGAGTTGCCAATGGCTAGTAGGGCTATATCCCTCCCAAACAAGAATATATAAAACTTTTCCTTTAGCCTGGTGGGGTTCAACCAGGTCTAACCTGGATTAATAGTAGTTATCAAAGAATGCTATGTGCTAACTTAGGGTCAATTTCTTTGAATCTATGAGAAGGAGATGAATACCTGATGAAATATGTCAGGAGATCAAAAGTATGCACTATATTCCTTTTCTTTAGCTGGGAAGTAGTTAATAACACCCACAGAATATAAAGGTATTGATATTCTAAGGAAATTATTGAATTATATTAAATGTTTTTTCTTGAGATAGTATTGAACCTTGATGGATCAGAGACATGAAGTTTACTTTTTAATTGAGTGATTCTACCATACATAAACAATAAATCGAGGCCATTTATCAATTTTTGTTTAAGAGTATGGATTTGACTTTAGACATGATGAAATAGTAAAAGTTTGCTGAGATATAACTGGCATCTAACATTAGGATAAAGTGTACAGCACGATTTGATATATATTGTGAAATGATTACCCTAATAAGTTTAGTTATAAACTATTTTTCCTGGGATGAGAACTTTTAAGGTCTAAGAAACTTTCAAACATACAACACAGTATTGTGAACTCTAGTTATCATGCTGGACATTATATCCTCAAACTTTACCCATTTCCCCTTATTCTCTATCAGCCCTCCTCCAGGAATCTGTTCTGTTTCTATGAGTAAAAGCTTACCATTTTAGATAAGTCTAATGTAAAACTCAAATAAGCTCAAGTAATTTGTCCACTGTAGCTGATAATTTATCAATTTTTTTTCCACAAAGGCAGCTTAAAATTTTAAATAGTTTTTGTGGACCACTATACTTTAAGTCTTCTTAAATAAAATATAGTATTTCATTATTAAATATTTTGAAGTAATACTAATCTAGTTCAGCTAATAAAGTATAATGACAATTTCAAAAGCCTTCCTAGTATCTTAAACCTGGTATATTCCTTTTATAGTAATAGTTCTTGCCTTTGTGGTGCTAATGTGATGGCAACTTGTACAGATATCTATTTATTTTTATAAAACATGAATAAAGGTAGTAGAACCGAAGAGAATGTGGTCCTTAAGACATAAGAAATTTGCTCCAAAGCAATAAGTTTATTTTATGCAATATGTTTCTCTTATGACTTGCTTTTTTTGGTATTATCACTTAGTAGTTTATAAGGCAATTAAAAATTGATGTTTTTACTAAATAAGGATGTCTTTATGTATTTCACACAGAATTACCTTATCATCCAGATCACTGAAGTACAGCATGCAATTGACCAACTTAAGAGAAAATTGGATACTGACAAAATGAAACTCATAATAGAAGTTAAGGTAATTTGCATTTCTCCTAATCAGATAACATTTATCTTGAAATAAATTGTTTTAGTGTTTTAATTTTGGGCATCAAAATTTAATTTAGTGTAAGGATTGTCCTAAAATTGTTACCTTAACCACCAAGAGCATGAGTGAGAAAAATGCAAGAGTAAAAATCCTGTGTAAAGGTGTGTATTGTTATAAAACAAGGCCAAAGTAAAATTAGTAAATTTCACTATTCAGGGCCTTCTGAATCAGTGTAGAGTCATCCATAAATAAGTCTGACAAACCACTGCACTCTGAGCTTCATTTTTTTTTTTTAACCCTTTCTGGGAGTAATTATCTCATGCTCTCTGATTATTTTCATGTATATATAATTATATGAAAGCTCTAAGTTCACTTCTCTATCAGAAATAGCTCTATGATGTGAATAATGTTCTAGAATTAGAACTTTCTGCAATGTTCTGCATCTGCATTAATACAGCAACCACGAGCCACAGGAGGATATTGAGCACTTGAAGTGTAGCTTCTTGTATAACTAAGGAATTGATTATTGAATATTATATAAGTAGCTACTGTATTAAACAGTGCAGGTCTAGATTCTTTTCACTAGCAGCATTCCGTTAGGCTTCTCAACTTTAGAAGGTTAAGATGAAACTTCCCTTGTGAAAGGTGATTCTTTTTACAGATGAGGAAGCAAGCAGTTTCAGATTTACGTACATTGAAAGCTGAACTGACACAGAAGAAAATTAACACATCTTTACAATCTCAGTTAGGTATGTTAATTTACAACTTGTCAAAAAATTTTACCATTGTTCTCCTTGGCGCAATATTTTATATAAAGCATAAGTTTTATATTTTTTTACTTTTCATGTGGGTGTTACAAAGTGTTTCAGGAAATATTAGATGTAAAAAAAGCTAAATGGTAGCTATTGGGTTGTTTTTGAAGCTTTTAGGTATTACATATTTTATAGTACTATATAATTTTCACTTTTAAATAGACAGTTTGTTCATTGTATTTTAATTAAAAGCAATCTAGTAATTCAGCAAATACCATGGAAAACGGTTGACTTTTCTCTGTGGTAAATAGAAAATGAAATGGTCTCAATAACAGATGACCAGATCATCATTTATTCCAATTCGAAGGTGGAGAGACTATATAGGGCAGGCAGATTCATGTAAGTCCAGAGTTCAAGGAAGCAAATTTCTAATCTAACACAATTACCCTGAAGAGGAGACCTCTGTACATTTAGAAAAAATCTAATTGTGCAGAGAAAATAATTGAGAAACCAATTTTTCTCAATTAGACAAATGCCAATATAAACTAGCTAAGAAATAAATTATAGATGTTCATATTAATAATTAGAAGGGTAAATAGAAAGTTTCTGCTAAAGGGTGCCTGAGTGGCTCAAGCCTCTGCCTTCAGCTCATGATCTCAGGGTCCTGGGATTGAGGCCCGCATCTGGCACTCTGCCTACTTGTAATCTGTCAAATAAAATCCTAAAAAAAAACAATTTCTACAATAACCTCATAAGAATACTAGGTAGCTCTAACCTACAATTCAAACTAGTACTTATTTTAATCCTTCTCTCCCCCTCCCCGCTGCTGGAGACTTGACTAAATGAGTTTAGTTGAAGTGCATTAGCTTGATGAACCTAAAAGATACTAAATTACAGGTTTTAAATTTATTGAACAATAAGTATAAAGCAAACTACTTCTCAAAATCTAGGTTTTTAAAAATCTGAGCAAATAATTTCCACTTCAAATTATACATTCTGAAAAGTTTTTCCTTAGTATTAAACAGAAAAGAGTAATATAGTAAGTTGACGTCTTACCTTTGTTTGTAAGCAACCAAAGCATTTCCTTATCTGCTTTTAGGTAGAATAACTAAAATCTATGACATGACATTTTTATTGTCTTCAAGGAACTAATTTATACTGATCATTTTTCTAAATCTTAACAGTTTGACCAAAGATGTTTATCTGTCACAGCTTTGGTTTTAAGACTTTCCACATTTCTTCAGTTTGCTGTTTGGCTACAGCATCTCCAGAATAGTCAAGACAATTTGCATGCCACATGCCAATGCCTCGTAGGCCACGCTTTGGTACATATGCCGCCTTTAAAGAAATGCTCTGAGGGTTATCATACCACACTTGATGAAAATGGCCAGAAGAATCCTATAAGAATAAATTAAACTGTTCAGTACAATATTAAATCTAATGATTTAAAAAGAATACAATGAAATAGAAATTTTAGAGCATAGTATTTTATGCTTTCATGGTTCTGTATGTGGTACTTTCCCAACAGCAGAGGTTACACGAATGAGCTTCATAATATAGTCTGTACTATATTTAAAGTCCTTCTCATGCCCTAAGATTCCTTCCTTGGTCTGACCTGATGATTATCAACCAAGATACATCAGAGTCACTTTTGGAGCTTTTCAAAATACAAATTCCTAGGACCCACATGAAACGTACTTAATCAAAATATTCCAGGGCTAAAACCCAGGACATATATTTGTTTTGTGTTTTCCTGTCCCATTAGGTAACTCTGATATGCAGACATAGTTAAAGAGGATCACTGGTATGGTCCTCTAAAACCAGCTTATGCATATTTTTTTTTTGTATTCCCTACAGTTCCTGGAAATGTGCCTAGTTAGAAGCTCAGGGGATGATTTTGTTTATGATGAATCCGCGAAATCAAAAGGTAATGTGTGGGGAAAATATCTCCTTTAATAGGTCTTACAGAAACAAGAACCACAAACTAGTCTGTAAAGTCCTCCCTGGCATCAACTGCCTCTATCTAGTACTAACACCGTCTCTCTTAGAAGGTAGGTATGCTATTGGATAAGGGATAAAAGAAAGAGAATGGCCTGTGATTTCAAATAATTTGCTGATTTTTATAGACCATCTGGGAAACTTTCAAAGGCAGTTCATGCCAGTTATTTGTTTTAGGTAGCACCACTGGAATTAGAGTAGTCACTTGGTAAATGAATAAACTGTGGTGTATTTAAGTAGACTCATTTACTACAAGCATATCTCGTGTTCTTTAAAATTTTAAATTGTGACTCACTACTAAAAAGCGACTTGTAGAACTTACTTTTGCACATTTAGGGGCAAACCCAAAGTCATAGATATATCTGAACTTTGCCATTAGTGTGGCAAGTACTTTGAGCCTTTTTGATATGGTTAAGAAATTTCAAACACCTCAAAAGACTGAAGAATGAAAAACTGAGTAAATGTAAGATTAATATGTGCATGATGAAAGAGCATAAGAAAGCAGAATGATCCTCCTCAGTCACAGCAAGAAATTTGATTTTGGCTGCTATGGATTTTTACAATAAAAGAAAATAGTTTTATAACTACATTGTTGTCTAAAGCACCATTAAATGAATATAGCCTTCAAAGGCTTATCAAAATGTTTCCTGATTTCTAAAACTTTAAAGAAGGTGTTTTACTCGTCAAGGAATAAATAAGTCAGGGACTACAAAAAGAGTAAACTATTACACTGTTTTGCAAAGACAAGAGTATAATATACCCTAATAGATATAATTAGTTATATCAATTATAAGCCTAGTTAATGAGTAATTTTCAAAATTTAGAAAGCTCTATATCAAAGCTTTCTATGTAATGGATATACGTGTACATGCCTGTATACCATATAAAATGTTTACCAGATTATTATTAAAGAATATAAGTTCTTAATGAAATGAACTTACATTGTAACATTTTAGGGCTCCTTTTACAGTGTCAAAATCTAAAGTAAATTCAAAGATGGTTTGTAATTGATTATTTAAATGTGGAAAAGTTTTATTTATGAAAAATGTACCTTTTATTTGCCTCTTTGGTATAGCAATTCCTATTTATCAAACACTACCTGACAGAATTGCTCTGGTCATTTACTCTATTTCGTTAAGTTTCTGTTTATACCATTTTCCGCTAATGCTTTTCTTACTCTCTGCATCATGCCTCCCTATAAAACAGCCTCATCAGAATCCTGAGGCTACTTTGAAATGGAGGCTTACAGACCTTGTAACCTATTTTGGCCCAAAGCCACAGTTACCATACATAATTATCAACTATTAAGGCAGTCCTGTTTGTGATATGACAAGTGGCCCATGTGAGCAGTTCCATTATTACACCTTGAACTGCTCACCAGCAAAGTGCCTGATTAGACAAGTTTACTCATATAAACAGTAGTCTATATATTATTGTACTATAAAAGAAAATGGAATAAAGGTTCATCATTTGTGAAATTTCTTACTTTATAATTATAATAAGCAGCCTGCTGATCTTGATCCCAGTGGCTTCCAGAAATAGAACTATTTACTTGCTTCATAATTACTTTATAGGGCACCTGATGTCCTGAAGTAATTCCACAAGAAGCCCTCCAGGAAGGGACTTTTGGAATGGTACAAATGTGATCCTAGAAATACAAAAATGTTCATGTTATAGATTTAAGCAAATCTTAGGAACCAAATCAGAAAAACTGTATTAGAAATAATACATATGGTATAAATAGTGAAATTTAACTTTTAGACTGTATGGTCTATTTATTAAAAATAAACTCCACTTTTCAGTCTCAAAGTAGGCTTTGAAGAAAAAAATTATGTAAGAAATAACCCTTACTTACCTCTAGTAGATTTAGACAGGTATAATCATAGCCATACCAGGGAACACCCATCACAAGTTTCTTAGGGTTAATGCCTATCTTGATGTAGTCATCATATCCTGATCAAATTGGGACAGAAAAAGCATATTTTTTCCTTTTATATTCTACTAATGGGTTTATATAAGCTATGCAACCATTCAGAACTGGTCTGAAAAAAAAAAAGTATATTTATGCAAAATGCTAATATAATACAATGTTTTCCTAACATGACGTTATAAACATCATCCCTTAAGAACTATAAATTCTGTATCACCCAATAAATGATTTCTTTTTGAATAATGGAAAACATTCAAAAGATCAAACTGAAGTAAAAAATTCACAATTTATTTCTAGGAAGAATGACATTTCAGGAAACCAGGCTAATTACATGTATTAGTTGCTAAGGATATATTTGATATTCTAGATTTTGAAGTTTCGAAAGTTCTTAAACTTTCTGATAGGGATGGTCTCAAGATTTTTAAGATTTTATTAATTTATTTGGCAGGGGGAACAGGAGAGGGAGAAGCAGGCTCCCCACTGAGCTCGATCCCAAGACCCCCGGGATCATGACCTGAGCTGAAGGCAGACACTTAACCGACTGAGCTACCCAAGTGCCCCTCAGAATTTTTTGTAGTATATTTCTAAAGCATGGAACACTTGAGCTTTCTAGAAGTATAATTACAGCCAGGGACAAGAAATGTCCCCCTTTTACTCTGTAGTCAAAGCAAACAAAGAGAAAAATGAGTTTGTTCATTTGGTCATTCCCTTTTGTGCCCAATGCAAAGTATGTTTTTCCACCAAGATTGTTCCAAGATTAAATAAATTTGCTTTTTTCAGAGCCTTTAACAATTATCTACTGCTAAATATCCAGGTCTCAAACATAATGAGCCTTGTATTGATAGAACACAGTTATCTCCTTTAGGAAAACCAGTTTGGAAACAGTGGGTTAAATAATTGCTCTGTATTTAGAATTTTTTATTTTTAAATAGCATATGCTGAGACTGCTAACGTGGATGTGATGAGGCTAGGCTTTAAGATTTTATCTCTAAAAGGTTTTTAGTAATCAACACGTAAATCAGGGCCAATTACCTCAGAAAATTTCACTTGACCCCAAAAGAAAGCAAGCAATCTTTTATTTACTTGGTTGATGGAATACTAATGCAAAACCCACATCCTATGAATGACAGAAGTATTCTTAATTCTAATAGTGATACCATTTTTATTACAGCATGGGCACTAATAAATGCCAAGTAAGACAGTCCTCTACCAATCATGCATAGTAGGTACTCACATTATATCTTTGCTATTAAATTATTTAACATTGGTTATTTCAACAAAAATATCCTGTCAAACTCTAGATAAGCAAATATCTCCATGTAATTTGGGGACAGGAGTGTTGAAATTAGTAGTCACCTGCTTGAATAGCCGTGCAATGAGAACTTAACACCCATCATCTGATCTATTGTAGAGGATTAATAATATACCTGCCCCACAGGATTTTTAAAATTAAGTGATATTCATGTTTCAAGACAGCTTTATAAATGGAAAAGGTGTACAAGTAACTTAGAAATAATAAAATACTCTTAAGTGATCATTTGCAGATTCTTACCAGTTAATGTCTCCTTGTAGGGAGCATTGGCTGCTGCAGTACATTCTGACAAGGCCTGACTTTGTTCATCATAAGACATCACAAAGAGAAAGTCACAAGCATCTGCAATTCCAGCATAATCATAGCACCTGTCTTTGCACTTTGGAGACCAGGTGACATCAAATGTTACCTGTGGGGAAAACACATGCCATTTTATGTAACATGATCAAATATGCTTATTATGTCTGTTTATATATTTTCTTGCTTTTTCTTGTTATCCAAGAAAAAAAGACCTGTTTACATATTACATATACGAACATAGGATTTGACACAGTTCTAAGATATTTCTGCCCATATGGATTGACCTAGATAATATTTGGACAGATACAATGACCAGGAACAGGGCACTGTGTAGAAGAGGAGTTTTAAACTTAAATATTTTCAAAGGCTAGACTGGTAACTAAACTGATGAAAGAAATTAGGTGTACTGACAGTAGGGTGTGCTGAGGCCTCCAAGTAACTAGGCAGTAAAGAAAGCACGCTAAAAGAAGTCAAATACAAAAAAATTTTTTTAAATATCGTGCAGGCTAGATAGGTCATCTCTTGGCACAAGTTGACTGTCCTGTGTTGGGAGCTTAACTCCCTGATATGCAATTATGTTACATGATACATTTAATCCAGCGTTACAGTTAAAGGACAGGGGTTTATGGCTATAAGGATAAATTAATCAACTCAATGTCGAACAAATCACTTAAATGGTCTTATTTTATGGGAATATTCAAATAAAACTTGAGTGATGAATTTTGGTGAGCCAGTCTTCAACAAGGATGAGTCTATATTTATTGCCTTACCCAAATATTAATTAGCCTTATTTTATATAAGTGCAAATGTTCTAAAGCTTCAGTAAAGTTTTTTTCTCTCATTAAACACATTAATTATTACAAAAATTGAGATAGCTCAGTTAAAATTTTTATACCTTGGCCAAGTTATAACTTTTTAGGACTTTGTCAAAATTTTGTAATTGTCTAAGTATTAGCACTAAAGGAAGCTCAGCTTTTCAAGTATAAGTTTTTCTCAATAGCACTACAGCAAGATAGGTTAAAAAGTGAATTTTTACACATCCGATCCCATTTTATCACTGTTTTGCCTACTATAAGGAACTATATTCTAGTAATAGAGAAACTAAATGATTGCCTCTAAACAGGTAAATTTCAAATCCATTGTATAAGTCCTTATCCCCTCCTGAGCATTAAGAGTATTTTTATTGGGATTTTCTGTCATAGTTCATCTACTTTGGAGAAAGCAGCATTAGTATATTAGACAAATCAAAATGATTTTGGTTCTTCTCTTGGCTCTATTATAACTAGCTCTATGTCACTAAAAACATCTCAATCTGTTTTCCTACCTGTAAAAATTGATGAAGAAAGAACTCCTCGGGTCAATGGCCGTAATTCTATAATCTTAATCTTTTCCCCAAAACTCATTTCTCCTTCTAGACACTAGTCATTTTTTTTTTCTGGTGGCCAGTTTAAGACCTTTTGGGGGATTTCTCTCACACCCCATTACTAATCTTATATTTTCCTTTGAGTGGCTTCTCTCTTCTGCCTCTTTCTTTCCATTATTTTTTATTAAACTCTTTCTGGTGTTAAGGTTATACCATCATCCTAATCCAAACTATAAATCTCAAGTTATGAGACTTGGATTAGTCCATGCTGGTCTCCATTTCCTCTCTAGACTATTACATATACCACTATGTTATGGAATACTATGGAATAACCTTCCCCATACACTTTCTACCATGTAAACCCATTACATAAAGAATAAAATGCATGTACTTCAGTCTAACATTCTGGATATTCCATAATCTGACCTGTCTTGGCAATTGTACCTCCCCTTTATTTTGAAATTGAATTTAACAGAGTAGCCCAAATTCTTCTACTTGCCCCTCAAACATGGAAATATTTGTACTGCAAAGTCTTTGTTCAGTCTCTTCCTCCTTGCCCTTTCACTGTAGGATAATCAGGGCTAGCAAAGAGATTATTTCCCACACACTCATTCTAACCTATTAGTAACAGCACTCTAGAGACTGAAGGAAAAGTTTTCAGAGAACAAAGTTTGTCAGGAGTATGATGGCCTGCATCCCAGGTATTTGCTATTCTTAATCTAAATTGTTTTCATCTGAGGAGGGAGGGTACAAGACAGTGATGTAGGAAATCACCTGCTCCATGGATACACCAAATCTACACCTCTTTATAGAGCAATTCCTCCTGAATAACTGAGAACTGACTGAACAGCTTTTATACAACAGAAGATAAACGCACCACCTAGAGAACAGCAAGAGAGACACAAATATAGTAACAAAGGAAATTCCCACCCCTTGATGCTGCTAACTGCAGTGGGGAAGAATATATATATACTGGGAGACTGTGAGCAGATTTTTCTGCCTTGAAGCACAGGAGGGAAAAGCATGTGTTTAAAAGACCAACTAGAATATATAAGATCCAGTCCTAGAACTTTGTCAGACAGTGGGAGAGCTGCTGGAACTCTTTGGAGCAGAAGGGCTGGAGAGCCCCATAGTTTCCATTCCCTTTCTGCCTTGATAGCATGAACAGGAATAGGGTCTGGGTGGGTGCCCAAGGCAGCCTACCACCTCAGTAAGCCTTGGGCTCCTAGTCAACACCAGCCCCACCCATCCCACTGATGCAGATTGAGTACAATGCACACAGGACACCCCTGGTCAATACTTAACTACAGTTCCAGCTGTCTCACTAAAGTGACACAGGTACAAAGCACCCTAGGACACCCTGGCCTTCATCTGCCTTTGCTCCAGCCACCCTGCCAGGTACCCCTGCACCTGATGCCCCCAGACCCCCCCCCCCCACCTTCCACCCACTTAAGTCTCAGCTGTCCTGCCAAGGCATCCTCTGCAAAGAGCCATGGACTGTCCCAGCCCATTCCCAC
>CM053606.1:60802088-60823803 GCA_028646535.1 Procyon lotor | reverse complement strand
AGATCCTGCAGACTTCCACTCATCTTCTCTTCTCCCCTCAACCACCAGTGTGGAACAAGGGGGATTTCTTTTTTTTTTTTTTTAAGATTTTATTTATTAATTTGACAGAGAGAGATCACAAGTAGGCAGAGACGCAGGCAGAGAGAGAGGGGGAAGCAGGCTCCCTGATGAGCAGAGAGCCTGATGCGGGGCTCGATCCCAGGACCCTGAGATCATGACCTGAGCCAAAGGCAGAGGCTTAATCCACTGAGCCACCCAGGTGCCCCAAGGGGGATCTCTACTTGCGAGAACTCTCTTTCCTTTTTCTTTCTGGCCAAGACACTTTTCCAATGTTTAGCATAGAGACTTTCATCTCCTTCATAAAACTGCTATGTTCTCCCGAGGTCCTGGAAGAGTGATGAAAGATTTGTAGGCCTCTTCTACTTTCCACTTTGCCCCAAAGCTACTCAGAGCCAATAAGCACAAAGTTTTCTATGTCCTTGAACTAGGAAAAGGGTTGGAGGTAGAAGAAAAATGAAAAGACGCAAAAGAAGAAAAGAAAAGAAGTTCACACTTCAAAACACCCCAGTTTTTTTTTTAATTTATTTATTTGACAGAGAGATCACAAGTAGGCAGAGAGGCAGGCAGAGAGAGAGAGGAAGAAGTAGGCTCCCTGCTGAGCAGAGAGCCTGATGTGGGGCTGATCCCAGGACCCTGAGATCATGACCTGAGCTGAAGGCAGAGGCTTTAACCCACTGAGCCACCCAGACGCCCCATCTGAGTGGTTTAATAATAAAAATAGTGGTACCTTTCAAGACATCTTTGTCATCACTTTGTTGTACTTTTTTTGGTATATTTTGTTTTATTTAATATTTTACTCACAAGTGTACATTTATTACTAGATGTATTAGATTGTTTTCTTGGGTCTATAGTGGCTCTTTTTAGTCAATATAATGCCCGTGATGATTATGCCTGTGTCCAAAGATGAACAATCTTTGTGCATTTTCCAAATCATCTGAAAGAGCTCTTGGAAGCCTCTTTTCCTTTCTGTCAGAGTGTCTGGGGCACAGCCTGTCCATCTTAAACTTTGGCTTTCCGGTCACTGGCAAGGTGTTGTCTTAGTCATCTTTTTCACAAACACCTTCTGACGTCCGCCATTCCAAGCTTCCTGTATGCATTTATGTAAATAAAATCCGGATAGGAGAACGTGTGGAGATGCAATAAATGACTGTATTTGTCATGTATCAGGACTGGAATTTAGAATGGTGGACTTCCTTTCCTAAGGGTCCATCTCTGCTACATTCTGCAATATTTCTCACCAGCTTATACAGATCTTTTCATAGAATCAGCCCTCACGGGAGAAAAACAGTTCTCCTCCCTCTAATCCTGATCGTACTCTCATTCCCCCTTTTTATGTCGTTCCTTCCTCTGACACAGAAATTTGGGGCCTTGCCATGCATAGAGGATGGAGGTGAAGTGGAGGATTCAACAAAAACACATAAAGTATCCCTTATGCCTTCTCTCCTCCTTTTACATCTGCATCTCCACCACCACCCTTCTCCTGCCCACGCCTTTCTTATACAGGACATTTTAGCTGATGAGGGACATTTCACAGAAGTCACAATGGTTTGTTTGGTTTTTTTTTTTTTTCTCACCATAGCACATACTCTCCCCAATGTCCATCATCCAGCCATGCTATCCCTTCCTCTCCCCTCCCCTCCAGCAACCCTCAGTTTGTTTCCTGAGATTAAGAGTCTCTTATGGTTTGTCTCCCTCCTCGGTCCCATCTTGTTTCATTTTTTCCCTCCCTTCCCCTCCACGACCCCCTGCCCTGCCTTTCAGATTCCTCATATCAGAGAAATCATATGATAATTGTCTCTCTCTGATTGACTTATTTTGCTTAGCCTAATACCCTCTAGTTCCATCCATGTCATTGCAAATGGCAAGATTTTGGTTTTTTGATGGCTGCATAGTATTCCATTGTATATATACCACATCTTCTTTATCCATTCATCTGTTGATAAAAGTCCAGTGGTTTTGAACATCTTCGTTCAATATACGTAATAGAGCTATTGCTCATCTTTACTTAGGTTCTTCTAAACGGAGAACTACTTCTGACTGCTTTCTCATTACCAGTAGTAAAGTTACCTTTCTTAAAGGAAGACCCGAGAGGAGAGTCAAGATTTGAATCCACCTCTTTCTAGCACCATCAGATGGAGCTAGCTTGTGCCCTTGACCATGTAATGTCATTTTCTATTCGTGTTCATGTTCATACATATACAAATTATACATAATATATAGGTAAATATACATATTTATAATTTCTTTTAACCTGTATGTCCTTAGAATTATTTGAAAACTTTTGTTTGTTTTCTGCTGTTTTCTTTGGATATGGATGTAACCGAAGGTAATATAAATGCTACTTTGCTCAAGAGGGATGGCAAAAAAAGCCAAGTTCGTTCCTTTTATTTAGGCTTTCCTTCTAAGGAAAAGCTACACTGAGATGAAGGTAGCATTGTTTATGCTACCAAATGTATGTGATTGTGGTGTTCTGGTATTTCGTTCTGGTATTTATTTTTTAACTTTCTTACGTAAAAATAAATATCTTTCTTCTTTCATCTAGTCACCTTAGAAGGGGAGGGTGAGAGGCGGCTTCATCCAATGATACCATTTCTTTCTTTGGAGATTTGTTTTAATAATCACCTCAGCTTTGATGTCTATGTTTCCATATTCGTTGCCATTCCTTGATGCTGGAGGTGATTTCCCTCATAACCTTTATCCTCATAACTTTATTCCCCAGAGGCAAAGGACACGCTTTGTGCCTGACTATACTATGAAACACCTGGGTTTGTCTGACCCATCCCTCCATAGGCTGCACCACCCAGGACACTATGAAAATGAAGTTGCCACTGACTGTAGGTCAGCAGTACTCTTCTGGGTTCAGATGAACCTAAACCAACATGGAACCTCAAAGGCCAGCCTGTAGAGGGTCATCTCTGAACCTCCTTGAAGTAAGTTTTCAGCCAGATTATTACTTATTTTAGTGTTGGTTTTGAGATGCTACTTCATTGGATTTCTAAAAATTTGATGCTTGGGGATAGAGGGATAGACAAATAGGTGAGGGGGATTAAAAGGTACAGTCTTCTAGCTAAAAAATAATTAAAACATGAGGATTTAATGTACAGCAGAGAATAAAGTCGCCAATAGGCAACAGCTTTGTTTGGGACCGATGGTAACTATACTTGTGATGGTGGCCATTTCATAATGTACACGAGTATCATACAACATATACAATGTTGTACATTGTACACCTGAAACTAATATAATATGGTATGTCAACTATTCTTCAATTAAAAAATTGATGCTCAACATAGAAATTGGAAGTGTGTAAATGCAGGACTTCATGGAGTGAAGGTGATCATTAGTAGGCTCTCCCTTCTTTTCTCTTTTTAAGAGCTTCTTTTTCCTTTGTTGATATTTTAACTCAGGGTCGTGGGAGAAATGCTTCCTAGAAATTACCTCCATTTATTTTGTTACAGTCTAGCCAATAAGAAAAAAGAGAGTTGAAGGGGAATGGAGAAGAAATTTAAGGATTGATTAAAAAAATATATACATTTTAGGTTTTATGTGGCTCACTGCTCATCTGTATACTATAATCCATTTGATTCTCACAGGTCCCCAAATATTCTTTATCATTTATTCATTCAGCCAACATCTATGAAAGCAGGCACACTGCAAACAAAGAGGGAGAGATTTCAACAAGAACGTAAGCTCCACGAGCATAGGATTTTTGTCTATTTCCTTCACTGCACTTTCCAGCACTCAGAACAGTACCTGGCACATAGGAGGCACTTAATAAATACTTCTTGGTGAATGAATATTAGTGCGTTGTTTAAAAAAAAAAGGAAAGAAATTCATTTTGGAGTAAGAGTTGTCCTAAGCATGCTTGGCCTGGAATTGGGAATAGCAGAAGGCCCATCATCCAGAAAAGGACCCCAAAGAAGGCTTGAATCATCCCAGTGTCAGAGGAGGCATGCTCCTTCATGTACAGAGGGGGAGGCTGTTTTGTGTTCCAGATTGGTTTTGCCTCAAAGGAGGCATGTGCTGAATTTCATCTTTCCATTTTCACTCTTGTTTGGAAGGTATAAATACTCTGATCTATAAAAACAAGGAACTTGTTTTATTTGTTGGTTTTTTTCCCGTGTTCACTGAGTGCTTATCTCTAAGGAATTCCAAGGTAATCCCCGGATGGTTGTATCATACCTGGCAACTCTGCACAGAGGTGTGAGCCGAGGCAGTCCTTGGGGTGCGTAGTGTACGTCTGCCCATAGCTCCTCAGGCAGTGACAAGCTGCCTCTCACTTCAGTTTCTGTGTTTGGATTTAGTATGTGCTGTTCCTCCCTTTCTGTATCCTTTTAGGGCCAGTGGTAAAGAGAGAGGGAACTGAAGATGGGGATCTGAGATGTGGGTGGAGGACTTGGCCGGCACCCTCTCTGTCACCCACTTGCTTTCCCGTCTGTCTTTTTCAGGACGTCTTTTTTTCCTCTTTGCTCCTCCAGCAGCAGAGTCAATGTGGGGAGCAAAGGCGCACTTGGCCAAGGGCATTCCCTACCTAGGAGGATACCGTCACCTCCGTTTTGTGGTCTCGGGAGTCGAGACTTCAGAGTGACTTTCCCAGGTCACATTGCGTTTGCGGAAGCAAAACCAGAAGTTCTGTCTGACGCTTGAGCCATTATACTGCTCTATAAAAAGCACACAACACAGTCTAATACTTTTATGTTGCAGTTGAAGTGTTATGGGATTTCATTTTATAAGAACTTTAAGTCCAACACTTAAATCTCTCTCTAGTCAGAGAGGCTTTGTGTTTTGGCTTTCTTTCTTTCTTTTCTTTTTTTTTTTCCAACTCATCTGAGTTCATCCAAGGCAAATATTTCTAAGTCAGCCAGTTGGTTAGAAGAGACACTGTGGTGTTGTGGGAAAAGCCTAAGACTAGGAATGTGGATCTTGGTTCCAGATTGGACTTCATTGCTACCCAGCTGGGTCCAGATTCTGTGCCTCATTTTCTTGGTTTATAAGCTAAGGGAAGTGCATGAAATGAACTGTAGCAGCCCATTCAGCTCTAATGTTCTGTTTAGGCTCCAGACCTTTAGACTCTCCTTTCTACCTCCTTGAATGATGGAATATAGAGCGTGGGAAAGAATCCTACCATCAGTTCCCTTAATGTTAGTGACCTCTGAGCTAAACTGAATCTAAACAACCTCCTTAGTTTATAGACGAAGGTGAGAACAGAAAAGTCACGTTGCTTGTCTAGGTCACACAACTAATTAATAGCTGAAACCTGACATTTTTATCAACCAAGAATTTTTTCTTGGAAAAATTCTTCTCATTATCTTTTTGTGGTAGTGGTGGTGACAATGCGTGTAGAAGAAACAGAAGTTTTCACAAAAAGGTGGATGACATTGCCTATTAGGGTGTTCCTTATATATCTCGCACCAAAATATTGGTGACTACTGGGACACCTGCGGCGCTTAGTTGTTTAAGCATCCGACTCTTGTTTCAGCTCACATCATGATCTCATGGTTGTGAGGTTGAGCCTAGCGTCAGGCTCCACATTCAGCACGGAGTCTGCTTGGGTCTCTCTCTCTCTCCCTTTTCCTCAGCACCAGCCCCGGTTCATGCACGCCCACTCACGACCCCCCACCCCCATGAATAAATAGATCTTTAAAAAGAGATATTGGTGACTGTTGTGCATCAGTTTTGTTGGTTGGTTAAAAGTTAAACACAAACCAGTAACTCCTGAAGAAAGAGATCACCCTGTTCTTTAAGAAACTAACATCTTAACATTTTTTTCCCCTTCTTACTTGACTTTTAAAATCATGTTTATTGTTCACATAGTTAAAGAGATCAGAAAAATCTGTTTGGAAAAGCAAAAACTAGGAGTTCCAGTCCAGTCTCTGCATGGGTTTTAGAAAATCTGATGGATGAGTAGCGTGAGCTAGTGTGAAAATGACAACTCTGTCCCACGTATGGTTTTCCTGCTCTGGAATGAGTGTTGTCTGAGTAAGAACTCACCTGGCTCTCAGAGGCTGGCTCTTCCTGACTTCTCTATTCCTTTGCTCGGTGTCACTCTTCACTAAGGTACTCACACTTCAAACCTTAGTCATCTCTAACCCTTCCTCTTTCCTTGATAATATTGCAATAGTCTAAACTCAATGGATTCCTTCTTTGCAGTATGTCTTAACGTCACTTTTCCTTCTTCATTCCTATTACTTTTCACATCTGTCAGATAAAGTCATATTTTTTAAAAGATTTATTTATTTACTTTAGATAGAGAGTGTATGAGCAGGAGGGGCAGAAGGAGAGAGATAATGGAGGCTGACGTGGGGTTCGATCTCACAACACTGAGGTCATGACCTGAGCCGAAACCAAGAGTTGGACGCTCAACTGACTGCACCACCCAGGTGCCCCATAAAGTCATATTATGCGAGCAGTTAAGAACATAGGTTTGGAGTCAAGCAGACCTGGGTTTGAGGCTTAGTTCTGCCACTTCCTGCCTATGTGTCATACCTGAACCTTCCTGACCCTTAGTTTCCTGCTCTGTAAAATGGGGAGCACAATTGCATTGGCCTCATAGGCTTATTGTGAGAATTAGCTGAAAGAATGTATGTAAAGTATGCAGTAGAATGTCTGGCACATAATCAATGTTCAGCACATGATAATAAATGTCACTGCTCAGCTCTCCAAGTTCATTCTACTTTCTGCCCTCTGGTTAATCCTTTTAAAGCCCAGCTCTGACATTCTCTTTTCCTTTACTCCAGAGAGAGACCTCATCACAAGGTGATTAAATGCTGTCTTTTGCAGTTGGACTGCCTGCATTATCGTTTATAAGCTGTGTGATCGTGAGAAGTTTCTCAACTTCTCCCTGCTTCACTTCTCTTATATATATATAATAGGGATAATCGCATCTACCTCAAAAGGGCTATTGTGAGGTTTATATTATTTAGTATTAGCAGTTCATATTTCAAAGTACCTGGTACATAAAATGTTAATATTAATTTTTGATAAATAAAAACTTAGGTTGACTTCTTTTATTTACTGTGTTTATTTCAGAAGCATGTTCTGTATACATTTCTCTGGTGTTGCTCTTTCTTTGACCTGGAATGCAAGGTGGTTTAATGGAGAGAGTACTTGCAGCGTGGGGAAAGTAGCACTTTTCGCTTACATGCCAGCTTTGACTTAGTAGCAGTAGGAGGAGGAGGAGTAGTTACCTGGATTATTCACAAAATTCTGAGGCTTTGTATGTTTTCAGTGTGAGAGTGGCTAGTTGGACCTCCCATGAACCCCGAAGGGACAAATGGAGACACATCCTTATACTTGGCCACAACAAAGAATTCATAGTCATTTATAAGAATCACAATGCTTTCATAATAAAAATACACAGCTTGGGGTGGAAGATATACCTTCTTAATGTTGACGGCTAAAGAAAATAATTATGGCGCTTCATAAATGATGTTGTTTTAATTGGTTTATGTAGTCCTCACAGTGTTCTCTGAGGTAGGTACTACTATTGTCCTCAACTCCTTTTCACAGATGAGGAAGCAAAGGCACAAGGAGGTCAAGTAATTTGCATAAGATCATGCAGTTCGTAAATGGTAGGTCTGTGATTTGAAACCTGGGCTGTCTGGCTCTGAAATCTACACCCTTGACCATTATACTAAACATGACTCTTGTTTTAGGGGTTACTTTTCAAGTATATCCAGATTAATTTAAAAGTAAGGTAACTCAATATAATTTGAGTAAATTTGATGCAGTTTTGGAGAAGACTATAAATTCTATAAAGACCCAAATCATTGCTCAGATGCATATTTCTCTGATGGTTTGGTTTGATACAACAAGAAGATTGAGACTATCTTGAGTGATAGATTCAAACCACTCAGCGCTTTAGGGTAGCCCAAAGGTTTTACTGGGGGTATGTCAGTGGTGTGTGGTAAAGGGCCTCTGAGCTTCCACCCCCCATCTCAACCAGGGTAGCCTTATTTTTTTATTTAAAAATTGGGGTTCTAAATATGATTTACTTTGAAGAAAGCAATCTTTGCCTTTAAGAAGTGAAAAATCACTGATCTACAGAAATAAATGTATAGTATATTTGGGAGGCAACTCTTATTAAATATTTCTAGTTGTTCAACCACCAATGTGAATTTGGCAGTAGTGTGTGTAAAATTATATTTTTGGAAAGAAACTGGAGTGCAAATAACGTTGCGGTTATGGTCAGCAACACATTTTTTTCAAAAATACATTTATTGATGGTCTGTGGCACAAGGGGCAATGATAATATTCTTTTTTTTTTTAAGATTTTTTAATTTATTTTTTTGACAGAGAGAGAGGGACCACAAGTAGGGAGAGAGGCAGGCACAGAGAGAGAGAGAAGCAGGCTCCCTGCTGAGCAGAAAGCCCGATGTGGGGCTCGATCCCAGGACCCTGAGATCACGACCCGAGCCAAAGGCAGTGGCTTTAACCCACTGAGCCACCCAGGTGCCCGGATAATATTCTCTAAAAAAACCTCAAGTGCCCAACTTGGACTCACAGAATATTCACTAAGATGTTCTTGTACTCGTTGGCTCATTCTTTAAGTTCTAGTGATTTATATGTTGAAATTAAGTAATGGGTCTCCTTGCAAACAGCCCATTTCCTTGTCTTTATTGTTACTCAGGAGCACATACTTAAGCTCTCTAATTAATGTGTAATAGAAAAAAAATATTATATCTGGCCCCAATGGATTTTGTACTATCTTGACCATTCAATTTTTTGAAAAATCCTGCTTTTTAATACTAAGGCACACCCAGATTATCCTAAGGTTGGAAAAGTTTCCTGTCATCAACTTTTTATCAAATTAAAACACAAGTCAACCTTGATTTGGAATAGAGGGGGGAACTGAAGAGAAATAAGCAACGATTGGAAGAGTGCTCCCTGGATTTATTCCAACAAATCCAGGGAGAACTCTAAACACATCTGTTCTTCTCCAAACCAACTTGTCAAAATGCAAGTCATCAGGTCACCCAGGGTCCTGAATTAAACCTTTAGTTGTATGCTTAACAAGGGAAACAAAAGCAAACATGAACTTTGGGGACTTTATCAAGATAAAAAGCTTCTGCACAGTGAAGGAAATAACCAACAAAACTAAAAGGTAACCTTCACAATGGGAGAAGATATTTGCAAATGGCATATCTGATAAATGGTTAGCATCCAAAATCTCTGAAGAACTTAAAAAACTCAAGACCCAAAAACAAATAATCCAGTTAAAAAATGGGCAGAAGACATGAACAGAAACTTTTTCTAAAGAAGACATCCAGATGGCTAACAGACACAAAAATATGCTCACATCACCAATCATCAGGGAAATACAAATCAAAACTACAATGTGATATCCCCTCACGCCTGTCAGAATGGCTAAAATTAACAATACAAGAAACAACAGACATTGGCGAGGATGCAGAGAGAGGGAGCCCTCTTTCACTGTTGGTGGAAATGCAAACTGGTACAGTCGCTCTGGAAGACAGTATGGAGGTTCCTCAGAAAATTAAAAATAGAGCTACCCTACAACCCAGCAATCGCACCACTAGGAATTTACTCAAAGGATACAAAAATACTAATTCAAAGGGATGCATGCACCTGGATGTTTATAGTAGCATTATCAACAATAGCCATACTATGGAAAGAGCCCAAAGTCCATCGACTGATGAATGGATAAAGAAAATGTGAGGTATAGGGGCGCCTGGGTGGCACAGTCGTTAAGCGTCTGCCTTCGGCCCAGGTCATGATCCCAGGGTTCTGGGATCGAGCCCCACATCGGGCTCTCTGCTCGGCAGGAAGCCTGCTTCTCCCGCTACCATTCCCTCTGCTTGTGTCCCCTCTCTTGCTGTTTTCTCTCTGTCAAATAAATAAAAAATATTAAAAAAAAAAAAGAAAATGTGAGGTATAAATATACATATATATGTATATTTATTTATTTTATAAAAATAAAATAAGTATATATAAATAAAATAAAAATAAATACCTGTAATGGAATATTACTTAGCCATCAAAAAAGAATGAAATCTTGCCATTTGCAGTGATGTGGATGGAGCTAGAGTGTATTAAGCTAGGTGAAATAAGTCAGTCAGAGAAAGACAAATACTGTATGATTTCACTCATATGTGGAATTTAAGAAACAAAACAGATAAACAGGGGGAAAAAGAGAGAGTCAAACTGTAAAACAGACTCTTAGCTATAGAGAACAAATGGAAGTTTGGGCTAAATGGGAGGGGATAGACTAAATGGGTGACGGGGATAAAGAGGGCACTTCTTGCGATAAGCATGGGGTATTATGCGTAAGTGATGAATCACTGAATTCTGCTCCTAAAATAATATTACACTCCGGTTAACTAACTGGAATTTTAAAAAAGCATGAAACCACAAGAAAATAAAAAGAGTATGCCTAAAAAATGTCATGTCTTCAAAAAAGGTACGATTCTATTAGCAACCAGTATCATAGGAAACAGGAGCTATTGTGGTGCTAATTATTTAAAACTTTGAGTCGTTTGTTTGGTCTTGGATAGTAGTGGATTTTCCTTCCTAATTATGATTGGCTTTACACGGGCGGTATTTATAATGACTTCAGTTTGAGAAGCACCCATCAGCTGCGAGTAGACCAAGTGGGTTTGGGAGAATCCTGATAGCAGAAAGCCAGGCTGTATTAACATTCCACGTAGAAAATGTACCAAATAGTAATCCACATAGGGAATAATTGAGAGTTGATTTCATAAGCAAAACCCATTACGCTGGTTGATCTGTGACTTTGTTCAGCAGTAACTCTGATCTTCATGTCATACCTTGTCAATATCTTTATCTCTAAGAGTGAGTTAATAAGAAGGGAAATCCTCAGTGCTCACACTCGCACTGCCAACAAAGCCCCGGCTAGCTGCAGACTTAACTTAAAAGAGGGAAGACTCTACTTCTTGCTGAAACAAGTTTAACACTTGAAAATTTGTACACTATAAAGCTTGCTTCTTATTTTTTCATTTAAAAGCGTTCTTGAAAGAAAATCTTATCGGCAATCCTGTGGAAGGCAAAACCTGGATCTGAAACAAGGTTGTATTGAGCGAACATTCAAACAGAGCACCTTCCAGTGGGGTTTTATAAAGACATTTGTGTTGGGTTTCTTGCAACAACTTTTGTTCAGAAGGTAATGAGTTTTGGAGAAGTTGAACAAATAGTTATACGGAAATTATGCTGGTTCTTTCTATAGTGGTTTTGGGTGTCAGATGATGACTCATATCCATGACTTAGCTAAGGAAGTAGAATCTTTAGTTTTTCTGAGCAACACTGCCTCCTTGTGTAAGAGAATTATCTTCTAGCCCATTAGTCAATAAAATTTCGGGAGAAAATATTTTTGTTTGAATTAAGCGGCTTAAACAACCCAAACCAGGTAGGGTGCTTCATTGAAGAGAACCTCTTTGTGGCCATGCTTGATAATTTCCATTGATAAGACCAACTGTCTTTTTTTGGGGATGGGACTATTTGCCCAATTTGACATTATCTATATTTTTTTGCTTTTACTTACAATCTCTCTCATTATGCCTTTAAAGTGATAGAAAGGAATAGGGAAAGTGGATGAAATACAAAGCAATATTTTTTCTGCTCATTACATCATTTTTGGAAGTTTTTGTGGGAAGACAGAAACCTAGGGGGGTGGGAGGGCTGGGGGGTCTGGGTGATGGACATTGGGGAGGGTATGTGCTATGGTGAGTGCTGTGAATTGTGTAAGACTAATATTCACAGACCCGTATCCCTGAAACAAATAATACACTATATATGTTAATAAAAAAGAAAAGAAACCTCTAAGTAAATGAAAAATATTTGCTAATCAGAAGCTTCAAATGATCCAGGTGTTCTAATCATATCAAAAGCAGTTGATCCAAAGTAGTAAAGCCTAACGAATTGAAGTTACTATTTTTTCACCTTTTTCTACTTATTCTTGGTTCAGGGGATTGGTGCTATTTGACTTCATGCATGTCATTCAACAAATATCTATGCGTATTTGTTAGGTACCATGCATTCTTGTAGATGCTAGGGATACTGCAGGGAACAAAACAGAGGACTATTTTTCCTCTCATAGAGCTCATTCTCTAGTGAGGGGACAGATAAGAAAGATACTAAGTTAAATTTACATTATTTTAGGTGGTAATTAGTGATAAGGAGGAGAAAAATAAAACAGGAAATGGACCTGGAATGTCCAGAGTGAGCGTAATGTTATGGCGTTAAGTAGGGGACATGGTAGATACTGAGCAGGTGACTTGAGAGAAGTTGTGGAAAAGCAGAGTGAACAGCAAGGATATTTGGGAGAAGAAGGTTTTGTGTACAGGTAACAGCAAGTGCAAATGTCCTGAGCACAGTGTGTGCGTGTGTGTGTGTTCCTGGCTTATTTAAGACCAGTGTGACTGGAGCAGAGTGAACAAGGTGCAGGGTCATAGAAAATAAAGCCAGGCAGGATCTTACAGACTATGTAAAGATTTGGGGTTTAGGCTGCCGTAGGGATTTGAGCAGAGGAGTGAGATATTCTGACACCTTTTTAAATAGAATAGAATAAAAGCAGATAAAGGTAAAAATAGAAAGGGTGGCTAGAAGGCTGGATTTGGGGTTTATAATCATCTCATCTTCTCTGGAAAGTACACACTCTCATGAACGAAGAATTTGTTAGTAAGGAAGCACAGGGCGCTTTTCATGATCAAGGTTTGTCATTAATAACAAGTTACTGTATAATAAAAAAGTTGAACACTAAGCAGGGAATAATTTTTTAAAATATTCAACAGTTGGCTCAGCAGTAATCATCAAGGAGATTGTTATTTAAACAAATGAATGATGAGATTTGGGAATAGACGTGTAAATATGATTCTAATTAACATTCTATATTTATAGAAACATAGCCCATTTCACAAAATTGTGACTTACACGGAAAGAAAGTTAGAACATTTAGTAGTTCATCTTCTGAAAGAGCAGGCCCTTCCTGACTGTGTTAATCTAGTCTAAAAATTCCAACCAGGAAGACCTTTTGACAAGAAATGGAATTAAAAACTTGCTTTCTTTTCTTTTATGGTTAGAAACTCAGCCTTGACACCAGTTCTACTTTCCAGAAACGTCTTTATTTACATTGCAATTGTTTATGTTTTCTAGAATTACTTTAAATGCACTGCATTGCCACGGTACCAAATTCAGTTTGTTTTTGTAATTAATTATTGGAAAACTTTAATATTGCTACCCCATGAGCTTGTCCCTGGAAGCAAACTGATTTCTATATACACTGCTAGCAAGGAGCTTAGCATATTTTTAGATTTACAGAGATCCCGACACAACCCTTCTACACAGGAATCCTTGATTCTGGATACTAAAGTACACAATAATAGTGATGATGTTCAGCTAACACCAACATGGGAATGCTCAAGAATTCACCTCCTGCCCCCTAGAAAACTTTATTGGTGGCCTCAGGCAAGGAAAGCAATCAATGATCTCATGGCTTATTACCCACAAAAGTTTTTCATTATCGGGGCGCCTGGGTGGCTCAGTCGGTTAAGCATCTGCCTTCAGCTCAGGTCATGATCCCAGGGTCCTGGGATCGAGCCCCATGTGTGCCCTCCTCATATGATTCCCTGCTCATCGGGGAGACTGCTTCTCCCTCTCCTGCTCCCCCCGCTTGTGCCCTCTCTCTCTCTGTCAAATAAATAAAATCTTTAAAAAAAATATATTTCATTATTTGCTCATTCAACACGTATTTATTCAACACCTATTATGGGCAAGCAGCTGTTGAGAGAATATAGATATTAAAGAATTTTTAAAAATAGCCTAATAAATGTCTGAATTATCTTCAATCTATAATTTTCTACTAATAATAACTTTACCTCTCTCCTGAGGCTTTATTATTCACAAGCTAGAAATGAATCCTGATCACATAAAATATTACAAAGATAGAATGTTACCTTCTCTATATTGATCTTGGTTTTGGGAATCACTGTCTTCTCCCTTCCTTAGGCTTAGAATAGACAAGGATCAAATAATGCCCCTTATCCTTCCCCTTCCCATCCATACTCAAAGTTCTTAAACATTTATCTCATCTTATCTGATTGGAGTTGCTGATTTCCTCTGATTAGCCAAGCTTGTTTGTTTGACACAAGCCGAGTATTCAAAGCTTTGAGGAATTTTTGTCAATTCTAGGAGGGATTACCACCTGTGTCCCCTTAATTATGTTTCCTTGGATACTAGAAAAAAATTCAAGCTTTTTGCTTAAACTGTGTTTAGGGCCAGTCTTAGCTAAAGCATGGAATTTTCCATGGGCAGGTGCTCATAGCCTTGTTCAAGGCCCTTCTCTTCTACAGGCTCTCTGAGCCCCTGTGATGTCCCTAGGCAGTCTGTGCTCTCCCTCAGGATCACTTGATAGGTCCACTTCCTCCCCAGAGCAACCTGAACCTCTCCTAGCTGCCACTCCTCCTTCGGTGCTCCATCTAGAATCTTACAGGATAGATTTCCGAACAAACAAACCCTTGCGCGTCTCCTTAAACCACAGCAAAATCACAGCACTCCACTTTGGGGGTGGCCGCTCTATAGGTTTATAATCATAGCATATTTTTAAAACTAGAAAGAACCTTATAGCTTTCCTATTTTTGTTTGCTTTTTTTAAAGTAGCGTGATCTTTGCTTAAAAGAAACCTTATTTAGAAATCTAGCATATGAAACAAGTAAAAGGAGAGCTGTGCCAGACAGAAGGGCAGTGGGTCTCCAGCCTCCTTCAACTTCTCCTTCCCACCCACCCGTACACCAACCCCCCCCCCCCCCCCCCCCCCCCCCCCCCCCCCCCCCCCCCCCCCCGCTGCCCCGAGCAGCCCAGACACCATACAAACAGTGTCCCACAAAGTCTTCTGAAGGCTGCCCGATTTCCTATAAGGGACTTGTCCAAGAGCTTCACTTTGTACTTCTTCATGCCTCTTGGAGGTCTGATCTCTGTGCTGATGAAACTGAGACTGTTACTTACCTGCCCCCAGCTTACCTGGAGGGCCAGGCGCCAGCCCCCTGGCAGTCACAGGCTTAACAACCCTTCACCAGAGAGTCACGAGGCTAGGTTTGATGGAGAAGGGTCCTTGAAACTATTCCAAGAGCCTGCACTAAAGTGCTAAGTTTTCGCTCATTACCACATTACACTCTTAAAAATATTGAGCCAAAAACAGAAACTTGTGAAAATGTCCTCCTTCCCAGTGACTTTGGTGGGGAAGCACTTCCCTGTGAGTTTACAAAGATGCAAAACCTTTCTCAATCTCGCTTCGGCTTCAGACCAGCAAAATCCAGCTGCATTTCCTTTTGTATTAATTATCTCTGTCCTCAGAGGAATCTGAGCTCATTTTCATTACTTTAATGGAAGTGGAGGGAGGGTTGGCACGAGGCTGACAGCAGTGATCCGTGTTTGGAGAGGTCCGTGTTAGAGAAGACCAAATTGTTTTATTTACGTGGCCTACATGACAATTGAGGATGGATAGAGGATCATCAGGAAGGCTTGATGTTGGTGACTTCATTTAGTTTAGGCTCTGATTTTAAAATAAAACCCTATGTTTAACAGAAAGGGAAGAGGAGGGGAACAATGAAAGCTCCTTTTTTTTCCTTGCTGGTAATTAGATTTTGCCATCCTATTAGACCACACCTTTCTGGGGAGACTACAGGGTGGAGGAGAAACACGTGAGCTTTCAAGTCCTTTATCTGTTGCTTTTTTTGTCATCTATTTATGTTCTCTCTTCCTTCCTTTTCTCCTTCTTTTCTTAACAACATGTGTTGATGCTCATCTCTTTCAGTTAATATTTGCAGTCTCACTATTTGTCCCCTCAGTACTGCCCAGAGAGTCTTTTACGATTCTTTAGTAGAAGATTTAGTGGGTTTGATTTTCCCTTTCTCTTAAGGCATCTGTTCTAGCAGTAAAAACCTTTACCTGTCTCCTTAAACCCTCATCTCAACGTGGTCCTCCAGAAATCACCACACCCCCGACCACCATTCCCCAGTCATCTGCACGTCCTTTCCTGCTGTCCGGCTATCCCAGAAGATGGATTCTACTCTGTTAAGACTCAGCCTGTGGGGCACCTGGGTGGCTTAGTCGGTTTCAGCGTCTGCCTTCGGCTCAGGTCATGCTCCCAGGGCCTTGGGATTGAGGTCTGCATCAGGTTCCTTGCTCAGGGGGGAGCCTGCTTCTCCCTCTGCCTCTCCCCCTGCTTGTGCTCTCTCTCTCTTTGACAAATCAATAAATATAATCTTAAAGAGATATATTAAAATAAGAAGACACAGCCTGTGCTCTTGATCCTTTCCCTTCCCAACTTCTCTCGAATCTGTCTGAACTACTCATTCATCTCTCTGTCTCTGTCTCTTTGTCTCTTCCTCATTATCCTCCAAGTGTATTTAAGTTAGCTGGTTTTGGGGAAGTTTCTTCTGCTTCACTGTCTTCTGTGGGCACCAAACTTTCTCTCTTCTACTTCCCTACCAAATGTCTCCGTTTGTCCTCATTACTTTTACTTTCTCATTTATCATTTAAACTGTCACTAAATTGGGCTTTTGCCTCCACCACAATACTCATTTGGGGTCACGAGGGACCTCCTAAATAACAAAGTCAGTGGTTTCTCTAAGTTCTTAGACTTGCTGGTTTCCCTTTGGCTTTGGAAACCGTTGACTTCTCCTTTCTTGACATTTTCTCCTCGTTTTGGCCAATCTGATAATAATCTCTCTTAGTTTTCCCCCAAAAACTTTGGGGATTCTCTTTCAGTTTCCAGTAATGCTTCCCCTTCTGCCCATTCTTTAATGACTGGTGATGTTCCCCAAGTTTCCACGCTCAGCCTTCTTCTCTTCATTCTCTGTATTTTCTCTTTGGAGAAAAATGGATGGGACCTCACCCACATCCATGACTTCAACTCTGACATATAGGCTGATGATTTTTAAGTCTATAACTTCATTTCCCATTCCCTCTCTCAACTACTTCCACTGGTCATAGCTGACTGGATAGATCGCGGGCCCTTCGAATTCAGCAGGGTGCACCCGTCCCTCCATAATCTGCCCACCCAATCCCGGCCACTTTTCAGCTTTAATGTCAGGGCTTTCAGTGATTTCATTGGTGAAAGAAACTAAAACTTTGTGGGTTTCACTTTCTTTCTCCTTCTCCTCTATTACAAGTAACTAGTGACAAGCAAAAATCACTAGTTAATATTATAAACAATTTCCTACCCTGGGTCTTTTCAGAAATTCAGATGGCATCCAAACTGCTTAAATTATGAGTGAGAAAAGTCTTACTTTCCAGGCTCACTCTGAGTTAAAGAGATAAAAGAAAGAAATAGCCCCAAGCGGAGAGAAACTTGACATCTGGTCAGAATTTGCCTTTCCTGTCATCATACACAGCAGGAAAGAAACTATCCAGTGTTGTTTCAGCAAGTTTCTAATATTCTTGAAATAACAATTTTGCAGGTAAAGTCCTAAGTCTACTTGCCTTTATTTTGGTTTGCTTTTGTGGTTTTGTTTTAAATTGAAAAAAAAACCAACCAAAAAAACACCCAAAAAAACCCAAAAAAACCAAAAACCAACCTCGGTCTCCTCGGCCAGCAGGGGGAGCACTACTACTTTGCTCTGGGAAGATTTTTACCAAGGCAACAACTATCTTTAATATAGACCACATCCTAGCAACAAGCAGAAAAAAAAACAATGATATGATCAATACATTTGCTCCCTCGTGGTTGCAATTGTTAAAAAATAGCTTTTTTTCGCCTTTGTAATTCAATAGCGTTTGCTTAAGGAGATGTCATCTGATGTCTTCATCTCTCTCTTGCCTTTTGGTCACATTCCAATGAGAGAGAGAGGTATTTGTTTAATGCAGGAGCCAGGGTTTAAAACGGGTCATGGAGGCTAGTGTTACGGCACCTGGTCAGTGTTTAGACGGTGGCTATGTGACACAGAAACACAGATACTGATTTGCTCATTTTACTTAGACTGGTCAATGCAGTGAAAGAGATCCGTCAAGACTGGGTTTCTGTTTAAAACGACCTTTCGTCTGAGTGCATTGATTCAAGGAGATGGCAGTGAGACCATGGTGTCCTTCCCACACCCCGCTGGAGAGAAGCCTATCAAGCCAGGGTGGCCGGACTGTGAGAAGGGGGAGTCAGGAGACCGAGCTCTCATCTGGATTCTACTCGTGACCACGGAGAAAATAGTTCACCTGACTCTTTGTACCCTGATTTCTGCTTTTAATAACATCACACACTTTAGTGAAGAGGAAGTGTTATAACAGATTTGGAAACACCTCGAAAGATCAAGAAATAGCTGTGTAATAATTTACACAGAAGATCTAGTTTGACACATCTGTATGTATATAGCCTTAAATGCAAACGTGTACCCCATGTTTGTGTAAGTACATACACATATATGGATATACAGGTGTGTGTATGTGTATATGTGTAGCTAAATAGATCTTGTTATATCTCTGAGATATATATAAAATCTGTACTTATCTCTCTGTACATATACACACAGGAGGTAAACAGGTAAGGACAAGTCCTTCTGAAAGTATTACGCTGTTTATAATAATTATTCCACCCACTCACTGGGAATAATAATAGCTTACAGGCAGAAATAATAAAGAATCTAGAACTCCTGATGATCATTTACTTCTTAAAATTCTTATCTGGTAAGGAGAAGTTTGTATCTCTTATTTTCCATGTGCATTTTATAAGGAAAGAATTAGAGATGTTGCTTTAACACGCCCATTCTTATCTAATAATATACCTGATCAAACACATTGCCAGTTCGCTTTTCCTTCGTCTTACTTGTACCCTGAATAGAAGCATGGCATCAAAATTTTTTGTAAGCATTTCGAGAGAACTAGATGACAAAAATATACATGATGCCGAATGAGGAGAAATCTAGTTAATTATGATAAAAAGTGTGCATTTTATTCACTTAGCTTCTAAAATGGCTGGGTTTTCTTCAGTGGTAAATCTTTCTCTTTTTCCAAATTACAACAAATAATTTAACATATGACATTAAGATGGTTATTTTTTTAAGTACTGAATTTTAAAGAAACAAATAGGATAGCTTTCATTTTTTTCTTTTTAAGTTCCATTAGCCAACATATAGTACATCATTATGATAGCTTTCACTTTTACCAATACAATCTTCCGTCATAGAATGCAATTTGATCTCTTTGATCAATGGCTGGTTAACTCAGAGGTTAACCTAACTGGTGAGGTTTAGATTTACTCAACTACTGTGACCACAGATCCATCTCTAATCCTAAGTATTCAATCATCTTACCAATTATTCTCACTGTCCAGATCTGAGAACAAAGAAATGTCTTCTGAAGAAGGCAAAACCCTCTGTGTCAACTAGAGGAAATCAACTCATGTTCCTTAACCTGCCTCTAAATGTGTTCAGTATCATCTTGGAACACCTCAGCTCATTCATAATTATATTTTTTATTTATGTGGTACTTAGGAAAGATGGTAGGTTGAAGAATTTTAAGTATTTTAGTTGAACCCTATGGGAAACCTAATATCATACCAGATAGAAAGCTGAAGTGCCGTGAAAAATATCCAGGTTGGAGAACCAAACATGCGGCATTTGAATCGAGCTCTTTCCATTTATCACCTTTCAGCACTTAGACATGTCACTTAACATTTTCCAGCCTCCATTTCTTTATGGAACTGGGGAGAGAAATACCTGTCTTGAAGTTTATTGTAAGGATTAAATAAGATAATATGTGTGGACTACTTGGCCTAGGGCTTGGCCCAAAGTAAGTACTCAGTAGCTAGCAGCTACTTTTATCCTTTTTGTCATTATTATGAATCCTACTGAAGAGGTGTTGTAAGAATTAAATGGATATGCTGGGCTGGATGGGTGGCTCAGTCAGTTAAGTGTCAGCCTTTGGCTCAAGTCATGGTCCCAGGGTCCTGGGATCGAGCCCCGCATAGGGCTCTCTGCTCCATGGGAAGCCTGCTTCTGCCTCTCCCACTCCCCTGCTTCTGTTCTGTCTCTCATTGTGTCTCTCTCTGTCAAATAAATAAATAAAATCTTTAAAAAAATTCAAAAAAGAATTAAATGAATATGGAATATGGACCATAGTCTCTCTTGAACTGGAAATGTTTTGTATAGCATTAAGCATTACATTTGTGGAAGATACTACTATCTTACTGGGAGGAAATAATGCTAAGAAAAGTTAAATGATTTCTTTTTTCATTAATTTAAAATTTGCTTTGGCATGTTATTGTGGATTATGCACAAAATACTGAGATAGGTGTCAAAAAGTCTTATATGGGACTTTCTTTTCTGGGTCAGACGTACTAGACCACGGCAGACCAACACCTCCCCTCGTACAATAATTAGGATAACCTGTTATAAACGGCAAGAGTTGTACTTTAAAGGCCTCAGGTTGCTATGGAATCACTGAGGATTACATGCACTAAAATTCCAGACACAGTAAGAATCCTTTCTGTAGTGAGATGACACCATCTGATATTTTTTTTCCCGAGGGCATTTGTTGTTTAGAGTGTTGGGTGAGGGGCCTGCTTACTCAGAGAACCTCTGCTGGGGCAAAGAAAAACCGGTCAAGTTCTTGGCAGTTATAAAAGGATGATGTGACAAATAGGGATGATGTGACAAATAAGAAGGAGGAGACTCAAACGCATGACTAATTTCCCCCCTAATATATCTGCTCAATTCCGGTACTACACAGGAAGCTACAGACCTAGGATAAAAGCTTCTAAAAGACAGGCTTTGCTCACAATGCTTAGGAAATAATGACCCTCTAGGGAGAACCTTGTTTCAAAATGCTTCTCGTCTCTCCTTAAAACATTTACCAGATACTGAAGTTGTGGGGGACAGGTAGGTAGGCTGAAGAGGTGGGCTGGAATTTCTGAAGGGCAGGACAGATTGCTGGATCTCCTGCAATCTGTCAGGGCCAAGAAGATGAAGAGCCTCAGGCTCAGAAATACAAGCCCAAGAGAGCCATGCCCTAGGAACAAGGGGCAGGTCAGAGGCAGAGCAAGTCTCAGTTAAATTGCAGTTCAGGCCCAGCACATCTCAATTTCTGTATGTATTTCTGTCTGTATGTATTTGAAGGAACCAAGTCCTTACCCTCTGTGTAACAAAGAAAAAGGGGCTACCTTCCCCGGTAGAAGATAACACTCAGACTGTGATATTTTTTTTTTTAACTTTTTATTAACATATAATGTATTATTTGCCCCAGGGTACATGTCTGTGAATCGTCAGGCTTACACATTTCACAGCACTCACCATAGCACATACCCTCCCCAATGACCACAACCCAGCCACCCTGTCCCTACCCCCCACCTCCCAGCCACCCTTAGTTCATTCCGTGAGTTTAGGAGTCTCTTATGGTTTCTCCCTCCCCATCCCTTCCTGTTTCATTTCTCTCCCCCACGCCCCCACAAACCCCCACCTTGCCTCTCAAATTCTTCATATCAGAGAGATCATGTGATAATTGTCTTTCTCTGACTGACTTATTTCGCTTAGCATAATACCCTCCAGTTCCATCCACGTCGTTGCAAATGGCCAGATTTTGTTTCTCTTGATGGCTGCATAGTATTCCATTGTATATATATACCACATCTTCTTTATCCATTCATCTGTTGATGGGCATCTAGGGTCTTTCCATAGTTTGGCTATTGTGGACATTGCTG
>CM053606.1:60764440-60801588 GCA_028646535.1 Procyon lotor | reverse complement strand
GGCAAGCTCTACAGCTTGGTTGAGCCTCCTGCCCTCGGTCGCCAGGCACTCTTCTTTCTCCTGGAGATGTACAGACCTGAGTCATCAGGAGGCTCGCATTAAACCCTCATCTGCATATGGTCCTGAGCTACGGGGCACTGCTATAAATGAGTCATGAAACCTGACTGGTGTCTGATTTCTGGTTTTGCTTTCCTGTCAATGGGGCCAAATTATTTTGTCCCTGGTAAAAGTGGCTAGGTTTTTACAGCTTCCTTTCCCACTCCCTAGGAACCAGTTAACCCCAGATGGATTACCCCACAGGTAGAAGCTTTGTCTAACACCCCTGGTGGGAGGTACACCTCTTTCTTTTGCATTCCTGCCACACGTGCATGCAGAGGCAGCGGCTGGAGATAATTGGGTCTGTATGCTGACATCCATATTAACTGTGGTTAATGGTTTTGCTCTACTTTCTCTGGCTCCTTCCTCAGTCCCGAGGTCTCCCACAGACAAAAAGGACCTGGCACTCAGGGGTTGGTTCAGAATTAGGAAGGAAACCACAAATGTCACTCCAAAATGTGCCATTTTAGCAAGAGGATTATTTCAAGCTAAGGGCGCTTGAGAAAACAGCCACCCCAAGAAAGGGGCTCTGACCTTCCCTTTTCTTCCTAAAAGCAGGAGGTGAAACTCCCATGTGAAAGATGTCTTCTCTGTACCTGGAGGAAAGAAACATTCTTTTTTTTTTTTTTTTTTAAAGATTTTATTTATTTGTCAGAGAGAGAGAGAGAAAGAGAGAGCACAAGCAGGCAGAGGCAGTGGGAGAAGCAGGCCCCCCGCTGAGCGAGGAGCCCGATGTGGGACTTGATCCCAGGACCCTGGGATCATAACCTGAGCTGAAGGCAGCTGCTTAACCAACTGAGCCACCCAGGCGTCCCGGAAAGAAACATTCTTATCACCAGAGTCGGGTAGTTGAAGCTGAGAGAATTCCATACAAACAGACCTTGTGAAAATGACTCTTTTCTTCCTTTAGCTTCCCCATATTTTTAGTAACTTTTCCACAGTTGTCACAGTTTGTCTAATGACCAACCTAGTATAAAAGCATTTAGGTTTTGTCACTTTTTTGGGTCTTCATTTCCTTGCCAAGGCCTCTGTGTTGCATGGAACTTATGTTCAGTAAAATGTGTATGATTTTCTCCTGTTAATTAGTTTTACATCAGTTTAATTCTTAGACCCAGCTGGAGACTCTAGGAGGGAAAAGGTAGAGTTTTCCCTGTCTTCCGATTACCTCTGGAAAATGATAGCTTTGTCTCTGGAGGAAGTGGTCAGATTTTTCTGCTGTCCTCTCCTTTAAAGTGTCTCAGAAAACTCTAGATGCCAAGGATTGTATAGTGTCCATCAGGCACATACACATAGGTAGGATCACATTTTCAGAGGCCCATGTGATGTAGTCAAGTCCATTGGCATCAGCCACCAGTGGGTTCCTTAGCAGCTGGTTGCCATTATCAATGGGCAAATGGGGCCATCCAACATTTATATGGCAAGACCCTGCCTATTAAGTGTGCAAGGATCATTGAGTCTCCAATAAGGAGATCCTAGAGGCTGTACAAGTGAAAATAATTTTCTGTTTCTCTCTCCCCAGGGATGAGAGAGAGAGGGAGGGAGGGAGAGAGAGAGAGAGAGAGAGAGGGAAATACCCAATTCCCTTGGGTGTTATGTAATAAGCTCTGTGGGAGGCAGTTGGTTATGGTGGTAAAATCTACTTCCAAGTAGGAGAATAAAAAATTAAAATCGATAAGAACCAGTTATGTTTGATAAAAAAAAGAGATACCATTTTTTTGTGGTAAACAAACAAATGTGTGTATATATAGATACATAGCAAATCATTTGAAAAAATGTACTTGAGAATATCAGCATTAGTTTTGTGTGGATGATGACAGAAGTACTTTGAAAAGTATTCTCTGGCTCTATAAGGTATAATTTCCATATATTCATACAAGATACATGCAAAATACACCCACTTTAAGCATACAGCTTGAATTTTGACAATGTATGCACATTTGTAATCACCATCACAATCAAGACAAAACATGTGCATCTCTCCCTGGAAGTTTCTTTCTGCCTCTTCTAATCAATTTCCGCCCCCCAAACCTCCAGACCCAGGCAATCTCTGATCTGCTCTTTTTCAGTACATTGTACTTTCTTCCTTTTGTTTATCTATGATTGTGATATTCTTCAATGAACATGTATCTTTTTTAATAAGAAAAAATTATTTTAAAACTATGATAAAATTTAGAAAAGCAATGCAAAAAATGTATCTATAGGATGAAGTCATTTCAAAATTAATTGATGAATTTCTTCCTGGGTGAATTTCCATTTCCTGCTTTGCTCCCTGAGTCTAAAGGACCTCCTCCATCCATCCACCTATCCACACTCACCCAAATCAGCAGCTCGCCACCCCCTTATGAATCCATAGCCTCTAGGGGTTATGACAATCTTCTCACCCAAAATGGATGAGCCCCCATTTTTTTCCAAAAAAAAAAGCACCCCCCCTTTTCCGAAGGTTTTACATATGTGACAATCAGAGCAATTTATTGTTTATCCATCATTTAAATTACTCCTTTTCCTTCAATTCTGTTTAAATACCTCCCAGTCATAGAGTGATAAACATAGTAGAAGCTTCACACAGCCCAAACATACAAAAAAAGATTGCCTTCCTTGGATGTCTCTCCTGCCAAACCACAGGAAACATTGTGAGGCTACTGGAAATGAAGAAAGACAGTAGTGAATGAACCAGACAGGATGTTGGAATTAGGTGAGTATGGTACAGACCGAGGAAGCCGGTGGCTTTCCCGCCTACAAATGTGATGAAGGAGATCCTAGACTGGATATCGGGTACACAGAGTGCTTCCGTGGAAGCCAAAACAAATGATCAAGTATTGATTGATCACCTGCCTGCCAAATATCCAGATACAAAGTCTTCCTTTGTACCAAAGTATCATGTACACTTCAGACGATGTAGCCTAGAAACCCTGATGAGAACACACAGTTTTATTTAGCTAACATGGCGCTAAGGGAGTAGGGATGCAGTGTACATTGCCTGCTTCCCTTGCCTAACAACGGCCATAGTTTACTTTTTAAAATTTTCTCCAACTCACAGATGAGAGAAATCGAGGCTTGAAGGATTTAAATCAATAACCTTTGGCTGCATGGAAAGTGGCAGAATGGAATGTAAATCTCCAAAGCCCTGCTCTCCTGAAGGGCCTCCCGCTTGTTTGCTCTGCCAATAATGGCCACAGCACCCTTTAGTCGCCTTGTTGATGTTGCACTGAAAACATTTGCAAAGAATTTTCCTGGATGTTGGGAAGGTTGATGGCTGTACTTCCTCTTCTCTAAGAGAATTTCTTTCTTCCATTCATTTCCTCTGGTTTCTTCAAGTATGAGATGAAGTAAAAAAAAAAAAAAAGACTGGCTTTTATTTGCTTGCCTATTTGTTATTGAGAAAACACTATCACCATGGAAAAAGGGAATGATTCAAATAAAGGGCATTTTGTGATCCTTTATTTTATTTATGCTAACCTGTGAGACTGATTTCTTCATGGAATCGAATAGTTGGTAGAATGCACTACAGATAGAGCCTTTGCTCTTCCCTCAGACTCTCAATTAATAAGATTAATTCATATAGTTAATATTTGTTCTGACAGTTTAAAATGGAAAACGGGGAAATTCTGTATGTGCTAGGTACTAAGTGTTTTACATAGATTTTCTTATTCCTCTTATTAACGTTCTTATTCTTCAGTTTAGAAAGTGGCTTGAGAGGTTAAATAATTTGTTCAAGGTCACACTGCAGGTAATTGCTCAAGATCGGTGGAGCCCGGTTTCAAACCCAGGCTGTGTGATTCCAGAGCTGTTACACTGTGCTATGCTGCTTTCCAGATTCAAGTGGACTCTCAAGGGGTAGCATCCTGGATTCATTTAAATAATACTAATATAGTTAACATTAACTTCAAAGAGCTTTGGAAAACATTGGGGAAAAACAACAACAACAAAAATCAAGCAATATTAGAAATGAATGAGTCAAGTGCAAGGAGAAGAAAGAGAGGCCAGTTGACGAGGAAGAGGGCATGACACGGGGTTAGGGCCAGCAGGGACCTTGACCTCTAACCATCACTGCCTGAGGGAGGGAGTGGTGGTGATGCTTCAAAGAGGATTCAGCTGAGTGGCATTGTAATTGTTTGGCTGGTGTGTGGCTTCTGAAAGTCTCTCTGGTAAAGAGAAGTCTCACAAAGGGTGGGAAGAATGATACTAAGGGACGGGCTTTTAAAGTGATTAATTGGAAAGAAATACATTCGTTTGAATGTCTAGGTGCTGGCAAGATGGATAAGAAATCATTTTAATCCCTTTATGGTGCTGTCTCATATAGGTCTGGTCACATAAGGTTATAACTGGTCTGGATGGAGCATGATTCTAATAAGGTCATAGCCATAGAGTCATAGAGGCTGCCTGTTTGTAATAGAGGACATCTTTTCTTCTTGATCGTGGTCAGCCAGCCGCCTGTGGGATGCTGGTGACAAAAGAATTTGAGCGAGAGAGTGTGTGCAAATCCATGAGCGTCCTTACACAAAGGCTTGTATTTATCTTGCCAGTGTTCAATGATGGGATCTTTTATGGTACGTAAGCAAATATTTATTGAGTACCTAGTATATGTTGGGTTTCCATTATGGAAATAACTATAGTTATTATTAATTTAGAAGTGAAATTCTGGCAGTCTTTTGTGTTTGTTTGTTTTTTTTTAAATGTCTCTCACATTCATCTTTTCCTGGTTTTACTTGTTACTGTCTTAGGTCAGGACCTCTTATCTCCTATCAGGATTATAGTCAGAGCCCCCTAAAATGGAATAGAATAGAATAGAAATAAGTTGTTTTAGGATGGAAGGGACATCATTCAGTCTAAGTCAGTTTCAAGGCTCAGACCTTATGAGAGACTAACTTCCCTTAAATCATTGCCTCTATCAGGATGTTTATCTATCGTCTCAAGAATTCTCAGGTTTTGCCCCTTGAGTTCAACTCATAGCTTGGCTGGAAGGTCCCACCTTGCATTGTGGCCCTACTGTACATGTCCAGTCCCATTTTTTCTCAAGTTCCTAAAGTACATGCTCTCCTTTAGGTAAGCCTAGTTCCTTGTGGTTCTGTCCTCAGATCTGCCTCTGAGACTTTGCTCATGCTATCCCTTTCTCCTAAAATATCTTTCTTTCCTTTCCAACTGTCTAGATATCACCTGTCCTTGAAGAGCCCTTGATGTCTACCTCTTCAATGAAATCTTTTTGACTGATCCAGTCTTCATTAATTACTCCTCTCTGAACCAATAGTGAATTTCATGCATTCCACAATTTAGTGCTTAATTATAGAATTTCAGGATTGAAAAGGACTTTAAGATTATCCAGTTTTACCTCCCAATCTGTCTGTGCTCCCCTCCACCACAGCCTTCCCAGCAAGCTTTTGCTCTTCACTCAAACACATACGGGGCAGATCTTGCCGTCTATTCATTCATTCATTCATTTATTCATTCATTCATTCATTCAACTCATCGTTCCTGAACACCCAGTTTTCTAGGCAGGGCACAAGGTGCTGGGAATTTGACAGTGAACAGGATGCAAAAATCTACTTTTCGTCATGAAGATAACATCATATAGTGAGAAATACTAAAATAAAATAAATAAAAGGGTATAGCATTAGAGAGTGCCTGGAGATGCTAACTTAGGGTGACCAGAAGAAATCTTTTAGAAGAAATCACTTTAATGCCCATGGCCTGACTGATGAGAAGAGGCTAGCCATGTATACAACTGGGAGAAAAGTTTTGCAGACAGCAGGAATGGCAAGTGCATGCCTTAGCAAGTGGGGGTGAGTTTGGAGAGTTTGAGGAGTAGGAGGAATGGTAGTAGGTGAAGTGTAGTGAGCGGGTGGGAGAAAGACGGGAGAGTGGCTGGAGAGTGAGCCCGGGTTATAGCCTGTAGAGCTCATAGGTCATAGCAAGAGGTTTGGACAACGCAGCTTGTATTTAAATCGAGCTGAATGTGGCTCACTCTATTTTCTATTCCTTTATCTTGGCTCTGCCTCCAGATGTCGTATAGGACAAATGTGGACCAATCTCCACAGAATAGTCTTTTGTATGTTTGAAGATAACTATCCTGTCCCCAGTGAGCCCTTTTAGGGATAGACATTTCCATTTCTTTCTACTGTTCCTTCTACTGTCTCAGGAGCCATACTATTCTGGCCAATTTCTTTTACTCGTCCTCCAATCTATATTCTTCCTAACAGTGATTATCTAGGTCACCAACACAGGACAGAGTATGCCTATTTCCTTACTCTTTCTAATACATCCTATTCATACATCTCAAGATTGTATTAGCTTTTTCTTTTTCTTTTTTCAGCCATTTGCATTGTCTAGTCATGTTGACTTTTTGCCTAAATCCTTGGATCATTTTCTGTATCATTTGCTACAAAGCTGTACTTCTCCTCAACTTACACCTCTGTGATGGCCATTGTGCAGGGCTTTTTGTGTTCAAGGACAGAGCCTTACATTTATCATTAATATATTTAGTATTACTTGATTTAACCCATTAACACCGCTTTTCAAATTCCCTGGGAAACAATTCCACCGTCTGCTGGATCTGCTGTTTTCTTACCTGCTTGTCATATTCCAATTTAATAAAGGTGTTTTCTGAATACTCACTGAAGTCATCTAAAATGTTTATGGAACAGGGCTAAGGCCAGACTTAGGTATAAGATTTATAAGGGCAGAGACTGCCTGTTTTGTTCTTAGTTGTTCCTTTTGCTCATCATAGAGTCCAGTACAGAGTATGTTTGATGGATTAAATTGGAAAAAGTGCTTGGAAATTAATTAATTAATTAAATTAATTAAATTGGAAAGGTATGACCCCAAGAGCCTCCTCTCAAACTGACACAAATCCACTCTTCGAATAATGCATAAATTCACTGGACTGTACTCACGTTCACTAAATGTTATTGTCTTGATCATAAGGATATCAAGGGCAACATTTGTTTGTTGCTGCCCAAAGATACCATACCTCCTACAACCTGGTCTTATAACTGGTCCACTGGTCTTAGAACTCTTGTCAAAAAGGGAAATGAGGTAGTCAGAGATACCTGACTTACAGAGAACCTGGTTCATGCTCACACCTGCAGATTGTGTCATTGTTGGTTTGGTTAAGTACTTGAAAATCTGGCCCTTTTAAGAGCCACGCAGAAACATCCTGAAGATTACATTTAAGAACACGCCTACCATTCAATTTTGTAAATGAAAGTGACATTTGCCTGTCTTCTGTGTTTACTTAGTGATCTCTGGTCTTTCAGTAGTTTTCACTGTCATTTATTGAGCTTGGGAACGTGAATTCACTGTGGGGAGCAGCGTGCTCTCTGAAGATTGCTTTGCAGAGGCCTTGATTTAGTTCTCCCTAGCCACTTTTTTCTACCTTTGAAATTTAAATAACATTCATCTTTACTGAAAAGACGGAAGTAAGAGACAAAAGTTGCCTTGTTTTCTCATATTTTTTTTTGACACGCACCAACTCCTATTAATTCCAATGTAATCCTGATTGAATGTAAGTATAAAATATTTTTTGTTAATCTTAGCATTTTTTTGCAACAAGTTTCATATTACAGTTTCACATAATTCTGTTGGTGCCATTCTTCTATCCTCCTTTGCCCAATGGGCTTTTACTCCCAGTCTTTGTTTGCACCTAAGTTACGGAAGAGCCTGTAAGAGAGCAGCGGTGTATTTACATTGCTTTCTCCCTTTCTTCCTCATGGAGAAATCACGTAGTCATAATTCCTTTTTGATCTTAAGCTCTTGAGCTATATTCCCTTTAAGAATTTTCTGCCATAGAATCATATTGTTTCCTGCACCTCAATCTCAGACTTTCTAAAGTTGAACTACTTCCAACTTTTCTTTTTCTGATGGTCATCCAGGGGCACTTTTCTCCTGGGGTACCATTTCTTTCATTTCATTTCCTCCTTGCTTGCAAGCCTTAGGTTCAGAGTTGAAATTCCTCTGGTCATTTAGTCAACTGTTTGGGAAGTGGAATAATGTATTTAGCCACAAATTGATAAAAAATTGCTTTAGCTAAACAATTTAGCTAAATTTACTACGTGTAAATTGCAAATGTGCAATTTAGCAAATGTGCAAATATTGGAAGCTATCTCATTACTCTTTCTTATTCTTTCCCATCAAATCCTTCCTATTTATTCCCTTGGAAGTACATTAAGCATGCTGTGCTATAATCTCCAGCATACTTCCTTTAGAACCCATATTCTGTGTTAGTATGTAAAACATCTGAGATTGTGGGACTGTGAGAATTGTGCACGTTATTATTATTATTATTTTATTATTTATTCAAAATAAATACTATTTTATTATTATATTAGTTATTATTTTATTAAATAAAAATTATTTTTATTTATTTTATTATTTTATTTTATTACCACCTAAATAAATAATAAATATTTATTTTATTACCACCTCTCAGTTATTCTTTTATTATTTCATTTTATTTTTTTGAAGATGTTTTTTGTGTAAGTAATCTCTATACCCCACATGGGGCTCAAACTTACAACTCGGAGATCAAGAGTTGCGTGTTGAGTGCCAGAGCCAGCCAGGCTCCCCCTCAGTTATTATTTTAATTGAAATGACTTGGCACTACCCTTGCACTGTCATTCTCGTTTCTACTTAGCTTACGTGAGAATTGTTTGCCTGTGAGAAATAGGTAACTACTCAAACCCACTGACACTAAAACTGCGATACTTAAGGAAAGAATGCAGTGGTATGTCATAGAATATGTGACTAGGGAGAACAGCTGGGAAGCACAGGGAACTCATCTGACAACTGGACGTTTGGAATTGATATCACTCTGTGCTCCTTTGAACTTGGGGTGCATTTGCATCATCCTCCGGCTTCTGCAGCCCACTGTTCTCTGCTTCACAAGCACAAGGGAGGCGATGGTCATCTTCTCTCCAGGGAACATACCCCTCCAGATCAAGTGCTCAAGCACCAAGACTTAGTTGTGGCACCCCTACCTCAAACGCTTCTCTGAATCGTATTGCCTTGGAAAGCCATATGGCTTATTTTCTTTTGTGTCACAAGCAGTTGGAGCTGGAGAGGAAACAGTCACATGATATAGACTGGGGAAAATAGCTTTTCTAAGAAGCTCACACCTAAGAAGGGTGTGAGGGCACAGTAGAAATGATTTGGAGTTTCCATGTTAGAATTGCCATCTTCAAACCTGATTATTGCCATAGGTCTATTTCTGTTTTTCATTTCCTTCCTCTGCAATTACATTAAGTAGTTTCCAGCCAAGTACAATCTTATACTTCTTTGTAAAGTACACTTCCATCTTAGACATGAGTCTTTAATTCCAGTATTTCAAACCATGGCTTCGAACTTAAATTTCCTTCACTGATTATCTCCCATATCCTTCTCTTCCTCCCAAAGGGTATCGATGAAAACATCCCCTGTAATCTCAAAAGGTTCAGTTTCCTTCTGGTGATGTTGTTATCCTAAAGATACTCCCTAGTGTCCCTATAGAAATCACCATGATTGGTTAATGGGCTTGGGCATATGCTTGAGGAAGATAGCGATACTAATTTCTTTGTTCTGCTGTGGCTACTCCTAAGCTCCATCACAGGGAACCTCAACACCCTGTGTTGTTCTTCCTCCCAAGGTCAGTGTTTGATATGCTTGAACTACTGGGGCTGTCCAATTCCCTTCCAGCATTTTTTTCCCTCCTCAGGGGAGCGTGTAGGCATTGCCCTTCTCACCTTCACTGGAAGCACATCCTTACTGTGCACTGCCAATAGGCCGCATCTTCTTTTTCTTCTCTCTGTCACATTCTTATGCTCTTTATTCTGTGGCCTCCGATTCTACTCTTTTTCAGATTCTTCTGTTGAGCTTGAGATAAAACCATTTTTCTAGAAGGTCAGGATTTACCTTTTGGGGGAAGCTCATAACTATTGTGTATATTTTTAGTCCAATAAGATTTCTTCTTCAATTGACCTTTGCTTTCTCATTTTCCTTTTCATTTATTCCATTGTGTATATTTTTAGTCCAATAAGATTTCTTCTTCAATTGACCTTTGCTTTCTCATTTTCCTTTTCATTTATTCCAATCTGTGTTATTGGATCAAGTTCTGACCCTCTTCACCTTTAAAGTCAGGATCTTGTACTTTTGGTTTTTCTCTTAATCCAATTTTATTGGAATTATTTATGCTCGGATGCTTTCTGTGAGGATAAAACATATTTTTCAAACCTTTTCATACATTCAAGCATGTAAGCTAGCTAGCTAGCTAATATTCAACATCCCCTTAGCTTATCTTTGCTTCTGACAGGAAGATAAACTCAACTTTTTCTCTGCTTTTCATTGAACAGGTGCCATTATGTCCCATGAGTTTTGGTTAGTATTGAGACATCATATATATATATATATATATATTATTCTATTTTGCATCATTTTATTTTATTGTGTCTTGGAATAGCAGTAAAGAGCGTAGCCTTAGAAGTCAGGCAGACCTCTATAATATTGGGCAAGTTACTGAAGCTTTGTAGGCTTCAGTTTCTTTGTCAGTAAAATGGGTATATAATAATTCCCACCGCATCATTGTGAAGATCAAATAAGACAATATGGGTTGACTGTTCACTGCATAGTAAATGCTCAATAAGTGCTGGCCTTAGTTACTGTTGTGATTACTCTCGTTAGATTGTAATTTCCTTGAAATTGGGAACTGTATTTCAAATTTTATTAAGCAACTAGTTCTTAATGTAAATTTATTACTGTTTATTTATAGCATAGTTATATTTATTGATCAGAATTCCCAAAATGAAGCACACTGGAATGAAGATTATTCGATTTGATTATGATTTATTTATGTTACTCTTCTTTATTTACCCCCAAGTTGGTACTTCTTTCTCCTAATCTGACTTACAAATTTTTTTTGAAAAATATTACTCATTTCTAAACTTCCTTTGTCTTTTCTAACTTGGTAGGGGGGGCTAATACTCAAATCCATCAGTATTTTTAAGTGTCAACTCTGGCAGGTTCTGTGCTAGGTGCTTAACCATATCTAGACATTATTTCCATTTCACAGATGAGAAAAGCAAAGCTCAGAGAGTTCAAGTGAATGGCCCAAGATTGTCAGATTAGTAAGGAGCAGCAGCAAGAACAACAAATAAAACTTAACCATAAGCCAGTGAAAAGAACTCTAAGAAGAATATGACTGAATAATATGAGATACAGAGAGAAAGTTTATTCCTTCAACAAGGGATGGGAAGAGTCAGGAAAATCTTTGTGAAGGAGATGCAATTAATCTAGGAGATATCCCGTCAATCTATGAACAAAAGAGAATATTTTTTCTTCTACATATATGTTTATGACATACAAATAGAAAGTAGATAAATTGCCACTAAGTGGAAGATAAAATGGTAAACATGGTAGAAAAGCATTTTATGGGATGATATGTGGAGTATAGCTACATTTACAGGCTTTTAATATAGAAAGAACAGATCTCATGGAAGAAGACTCATCATCAGCATTGAAAATGACAGTACATATGTCCTTTCACCAAGTTTAGTTACAGTGCTCATAATACAAAACCAGTCCTTGAAATGCGTGGTAAATATGTTGATTCTGGGTACAAATGAATCCTCCACTTCTGAAGGCTTGGTACGGGCTCCGATTTAGGTCTCCAATACAGGTCCAGCGATTTTTGGTCCTCTTTTGGGAGACACACCATTTGGCATGATCTTGGTAAGAACTGAAATAAGACTGTTCAGATATCTTAATTGCTTTGACATTGTAGACATGGTAAGGAAGGGAGCAATTTGAAGGAAGCTCTTGTCTCTTTCGCTGCCAGGTTTCTGTTAGCAAGTGTGTCTTCAAATGTTGAGCCATCCAGGCTGCAAAGATGTCTAGAGTTTATAGGGAGAAAGATAGCAAGGTTAGTATTTATACTTAGATAAGTCCCTGAAAATATCCTCAGCAATGGAAATCATCATTCACCCCTGATATGTGGATGTCATAAGCACAATAATAACAACATAATTGAGATAGTGGATGGGAGAACATTTTGTAAGTGCTAAAGTGCTATGTAAATAAAAGTTATTATCATTATTACTAGGATGACATTAGTGTTTAAAAATGTCTTCTGTTCCACACAAACAAGAGAGCAATGTATGTTTTTGTCCTGAAAAGATCTTCAGAAAGAATAAAGCTAGAGAAGTAACCAGGAGCCGGCTTCTAGGGATCTTTGCAAATCATGCCAAAACGTTTGGGTTTTCCTGAAATCACTGGGGCTATTTATTTATTTAGAGTGAACAGAGAGGAAGGGGAGAGGGAGAGACAGAATCTTAAGCAGACTCTATTCTGAGCACAGAGCCCAGTGCAGGGCTCAGTCCCATGACCCTGAGATCACAACCTGAGCCAAAATCAAGAGTCAGACACGTAACCAACTGAGCCACCCAGGTACCCCTCACCGGAGGAGTTTTATGGAGAATAGAATCTGGTTTATAATGATAAATATCAATTGAGAGGCAATGCAGAGGATTAACTGTGAAAGGTACATTAGATTAGAGATAGGAAAAACCTCGGGTTGTCACAATCACTGTGACAATAAACACAGGTGGGACTGTAGCAATGGCAGACAGTTTGGAGAGGAAAAGATAAATGTGAGTGTTACTAAGGCCCTGGGGCTGATTGGATTCGATGACTTGGCAGAAGGGTGAGGAAAAGGAGGGATCTAGAGTCTCCAGTTGACTACGTAGAATACGAGAAAAGGAGTGGATTTGGGGGGGATAATGATGAGTTTGGCATGTTGAATGTGGTGTGGCTGTGCCACCTCCAAGTAGAAGTGTCCCATCTGCTTTTGAATACACCTGTCAGTCCAGAGGTCTGGGGTACAGATCTAGCCTTGGGAATCACCTTGGGAAGGCTTACTGGAATTGCCTAGAGTGAGTATGTAGAACGAGATAAGGATGAGTAGAGGACCACGTGGCAACTCAGTCACCTAAGTAGTAGGTAGAGGAGGAGGACCTGGCAGGAGAGACCAAGAGACTATATACTCCCAAAAATCAGGGAGGGGGAGTGTTTCAGGAAGGAAAGAGGTTTAACAGTGCCAAATTCTGCAGAGGCTATTTCTGTCCTGTTAAGTTTTGGATCTCTATCTGGTGCCTAACACAGAGCTTGGCAAGTGGTAGGCATTCGGTAAATTTTATCTAATATAAAAGGAAGGAAGGAAATAAGCAAACTAGGAGGGAAGACAGTGAAGTCAACTAAGAGAGTCATTGGTGACCGGGGAGAGATCGGCGTGTCTAAGACAGAGGCTCAAGACTGAAGTGAAGGAGCACCGAACAAGGGAAGGCTCTGGAGAGTCTTTTAAAAAGAAATCTGGAAGAAAAGAAGAAACAGATATGAGGATCTAGAACTGAGGGAAGGTTTTTAGGAATGTTTGTGTGCTAAGGGGACAGAGCTTAGACAGTGGGTCTGTTGAAGCAGAAGAGGGAGAACAGATCAAGTGGATGAGTCAAGGTATTCTGAGGCTCGGATGGGTTCCAAGGTGCGAGGGGTGCACTTCTTCTGTTGGGGTGGGAGAAAACTTGTGAAAAGGAATGGAAACAGATAAGATTGTTGAGAGTAGGTATGTTTTTTGTTTTTGTTTTTAGCTATCTTTAAAGATTGAAATATAGCTGGCACCCAGTGTTACATTAGTTTCAGGTATAAAACATGGTGATTTGACAACTCTGTACATTAGTTTGCGCTGACCATAGTGGAGCCACCAGCTGTCACCATACTACACTATTACAATACCATCGACTACATTCCCCAGGCTGCTCCTTTCATTCCTGTGACTTATTCATTCCATAACTGGAAGCCTGTACCTCCCACTCACCCACACCCATTTTGCCCATTCCTCCACCCACTCCCCTCTGGGAATCATCAGTTTGTTCTATGTATTTATGGGTCCATTTCTCCTTTTTTTGGGGGGGGGGTTGTTCATTTGTTCTGTTTTTTAAATTCCACATATAAGTGAAATCATACGTTTTTAAAATTCCACATATAAGTGAAATCATTGTCTTCCTCTGTCTGACTTATTTCACTTAACATAATACCCTCTAGGTCCATCCATTTTGCCACAAATGGTAAGATCACATTCTTTTTTAATGGCTGAGTAATATTTCATTGTGTATATATACCACATTTTCTTTATTCATTCATCTATTGATGAACACTTGGATTTCTTCCATTTCTTAGCTACTGTAAATAATGCTGCAATAAACACAGGGCTGCATAATACATCTTTCTGAATTAGTGTTTTTGTTTTCTTTGGGTAGATACCCAGTAGTGGAATTACAGGATCATGTGATATTTTTATTTTTAATTTTTTGAGGAACCTCCATACTGTTTTGGGTAGGGTTTGTCCTTGAAGTGTTTTTTCCTTGGTGATCTCTGTTCTCTTTATGAAGGAAAAAGCAAGGCTGGGAATAAGATTGTAGGGTAAAGTGAAGGACTTGAAAGTAAAGAAGGCTTAAAATAGCTGCTTAGGGAATGGAAAAAAAAAAAGAGACAGTTGCATCCTGTGCCCAATAGAGGCTGGAGACTGCGAGTTTTCACTGGTTTCTGGTTAGATGGTTGTGAGAATCTTTGGCAGTTGGATCAGCAATTGTGCTATTCAAGCAGAGCAGGCAAATATTTGAACTGATCCAACGTCCCTTTTCCCTTTCCTTCCTTTTCCTTCCCTTCTTTTTTACTTCCCTACCCCTGAATAATCAGAATATTTCCTCTATACAATCCAAAGTGAGTCCAACAGCAGAGTTACATATGGTTGGATCATGATCTTTCATACCATCAAGGAAAGAATCAGACTTTGCAAAATGGAGGAATTTTTGGCCCCGGGCTGACTGAAGTGAAGTGAGGTGCCGGCCAGGGATCTCTGATGAGCTGGACCCAGAGCACAGCTGTGGCATGTGAACGAGCTCCTGGTGAAAGACGGCGGGGATGGAACAACTGTAAATGCTTGGGTTATAGACCAAGAGCTGAGAATCTGCATCAAGAAACAGAAAGAAAAGTTGAGAATTGGGACACAGATGGAAATGCTTGTTGATATTACAGATCTTGTTGTGAATTAAAAACAAAGCAAAACAAACAGTCAAAGCAAGAATCTTCCTTTCTTTAAGCCAATAGCTTTCAAATTACTCTCAGTTAAAGCAGTTGACCTATTGACCTGTTGAGTACTTCCTACTTTCCAGACTTTGTTCTATGGGTTTTACATGGGTGTATTAATTCAATCCTAAGGATAACCATATTAAGTAAGTTCTTTTATCATTATCTTCATTTTACAGATGAATTAATGGAGAATTTATGTCACATACACAAGGTTATAAAGCTTGTAACTGATGGAGTTGATATTCAAATCCAGGCAGTGTGGCAATAGAAGCCGTATGTTTCTTTCTCACATATGTACATAAACAAAAGTAGAGAACTCCTCTGAAATGATCATCCAGCTTAAAGAATGGTCAGCTCATCAGCACGTACACCTAATCTCTATGCTATTCATCTCTATAATCATTACTGGAACTCAATTAGTTAAAGGAGGGCTTAACTTGGGCGACAGCCTTGGTAATCCTTGCCATAAGGAGGAAATTTGATGAAAAACATGTTCTAAACCTCCTATACTTAGAGGTAAATCACTCTTTACTACAATTTAGATCTCCTCAGTAAAAAGAGATTGGAAAAACAGAGTTCCTACTTCTTCTCCCCCAGAATAGTTTTCCAAATCCAAGTATTTTCAGCCACTTGAGCTTGGGATCTTAAAGGAAGATCACATGGCTTAGAGCTGTCAGGTTGGTGGCCTGCAGGCAATATGTAATCTGCACAATAATTTTTTATTTTTATTTTATTATTATTTTTTAAGATTTTATTTATTTATTTGACAGAGAGAGATCACAAGCAGGCAGAGAGGCAGGCAGAGAGAGAGGGGGAAGCAGGCTCCCCGCTGAGCAGAGAGCCCGATGCGGGGCTCGATCCCAGGACCCTGAGATCATGACCTGAGCCGAAGGCAGCGACTTTAACCAACTGAGCCACCCAGGAGCCCCTGCACAATTATTTTTTAAATAAGATTGAGACCATACTCTCTTTCCAGCCCTCTCCCATCCTCCCATCCTTAGATTTCTAGTTCCTCTTGAAAAAGTTGGAGATCTGGTATCATTCGGTCTGGTTTCCTGCGGAGCCACATGGCAGAGATGAGGCTTTGAGGGGAGAGCCAACACTCCAGTTTATCGCCGTCCCCACTACACATGCAGCTTTGCTCATCTGTTTCTCCCATTCTTGTTACCAGCCTGGCCACTGCAGGCATTTGAAAATACTACCCCTGATCGATATCAAAGACGTCATTGGTGGATCAGAAAACAAAGGTCCAGTAAGTGAACCTGCTCAAGGTCTCACCATGGCAGTGTCAATATTAGAATCTAATAGAATCTCGGTATCAGAGTGTTAATGAACAGAGAAATAGCTGAAGTAATACATTTATCAATACATTTCCAAATCCTTTTTTTTTTTTAAACATTGATATCTCTTTTTTAACATACTCTAGTGTTACCTATTGCTTCATACTGGTTGTACTTAAACGTTATGCAGATGCCAGTTTGTCCATGTCTTCTTCCTGTGGGTGGATAATCATAGCCTTCTTCAGGAGCTGGAGGAAACCGGGGAATAGAATGAATCAGCCAGATTCCCTGGACTCTGTTCCACAGCAGTAAGCCTACCAAAAATACAGTTAGTACAGATACGTTAGAAAAACAAATCTCCATTCAACAATAGGGTTCAAAGTTGCAACATTTAAGCCCATTTATATTTCAGGCCAATGTTTTATTCCATTAATAATCACAAAGATTATGCTTGTTTGTCAAAGATTTCAAAACCAATTCGGGCACACATCACATAGCCCCGTTACTGATAAGAAGCCACCAAAAAGAGAGCCAGGGCAGCCACCCTGTGAAGAGTTAAGAGGAGTTTCGTGTTGTAACCATGAGGAGAATTTGTTCTGGCAGAACGCAAATTTGCTTAATTGGAATTTGACCTTGTTAAACTATATAGTCACCTGGCAAGCTTCAGATAATGAGTCTCTTCACTGCTAAGCAGCTAAGCTACTTTCAAAAGCTGGCTAAAAAAGAGTTGGAAGAGAAAAATATCAAATGGAGAAATGTACCTGTAGTAATTGGTTGTAAGAAACCAATGCTCGCTTATGTGTAGAAGACTAGTCAATTGCACAAGCCCGGAAACAACAGGCAAAGAGAATTATAAGAGAAGCCATATGCCAAAACAGCCCAGGTAATTGTGTTTAGTGAGGATCTGTAGAGCAAAATAACATGAAAACTGGAAAGGAAGGAAACAGAAAGATTTTCATCATCCTGTGACATGGCAAAACGAATCCTATCCAACAGGCATCTGTGACTAGTTCTGTGTTGGTTTATAAATAAGTTGAGATAGTTTTAGTATGCTGACTAGACTTTCCAGTTTGCATATGACCATGCAAATATAAAGCTATTCACATTTGTCTTAGTGTTAGAGTGGAAATCAAATGCCTGCCAATTTTTTCTTTTGCAAAGGACACACTTTAAGAAAGAACACTATTGGTCTCTCAGTAGATATAGAATCGTTCCCTGTGTCCAGGTGGAAAATGTCCAAAGTCCCTTTGCCTAACAGAGCTGGACGACCTTCAGAAGTTCCTTCTACCCAGATGAGTGTGCTGTTTGCCTGAAATCCTAACCCCCACCCCCGGTACTAAAGCTACAGTGTCAGGCATCTGTTGATAAAGAGAACACCCCCTCTGGACATGGGTGTCATTCCCTTTCCAGTCTTTCTCCCAAATCCTTTTAACAACTAACAGGGTGAAGTGAGAATGGTGGTTGAGGGTCGTTGGAGGAGAGTTTGGAGAATGTGGTGTATTATGAAAATTACTGCATTCCATGCTAATAGGACCATCGGGAGGGCAACTTGGCTAAATCAAAAGCTTTCAACGCTCATGACATTTGACAGCCATTACAAATTATATTCTTAATCAGAGGTTGCAAAGTGGCAGCCTACGGGCCAAATCTAGCCTGCAGATACATATTATTATGCTCACAGAGTATTTTTAAGACTTTGAGTTCATTGCCAACATTTAAACACTGGGGAAAATTTCCACAAATACTAATTTTCAACATCTCCTGAAAAATTGCCTCCCCAAAAGGCAAGCTGAGTACTATATAGCCCTTTTGACAAAGTATGCACCCCCCAGTTCTTCAGTGACTTGCTAGTTCAGCCCACCTGGCTTGCTGACATCCATTTGCCTGCCCCTGAAGGCATTTGGGTTTGGGACCTTCTGAAAGATATTTGTTGCCATGGGAAATTATTCATGATGCATTAAGCTGAAAAGCAGTTGAAAATAGCCATTACAATAGTTTTATAAAAATGTTTTAAAATATATACTATAGAAAAAGTAAGTAGAAAGGATTAATGTGATTATCTAATGGGTCTTAGGATTACAGATTTTTGTTGGCCAGCATTTTGAATTTTTATATATATGTGTGTATATATATACATATATAGTTTATAAGTAGAAAATGTATATAGTTTATAAATAGAAAAATAAAATTTATAATTTTATTTTTAATTATATAATTTAAAAATCTATACATATAATTATATATAAAATTATTATATATTATATAAGAAAAATTCTAATATATCTTAGAAATTATAATATATATAGCAAGTTTTAATTATAATATATATAGCAAAATTACCAAATATGAAAAATCTATTTAAAAATACTTTTCGAAAATGTTTATTTCAAAAGGAACCATACACTAAGAAGAATGAATTTTATTCTATGTAAATTATACCCCAATGAACCTGACTGAAATGTGTGTACACACACACACACACACACACAGACTGGCTGGTATTCCCAGTATTCTGTACTTGGATTTCTGCTACAAAGTATGTATTTTTAAGTGTTAGGAAATAAAATGGAATTCGTGAAAAGGAGATTTCCAGGTCAAATGATATGATTATAACCTGTGATAGAGAAATAATGCATTTTGATAACTCGAAATGAACCACTAAAAAGAAAGTGTGCAACCTAAGAACATTCAAGATGGAATGTTGAAGAGGATGTTGATTTCCAGCAGGGAAGAGAAACTAAAGGCTTTTGTCATACCTTTAGTGTGTCCATACTTTCGGCTGTAATTCACAGCGGTAGGGACTGCATCGTTGTACAGTAGGTAGGCTGTGTCGTTATTCTGCAGAGAAACACTAGGGTTAGAACGGTGTCACTCTTACGCTCATAAATGCTCACATTTCCACCAGCCACCCAGGCTGCAATACAGAGCTTTCATTATTAGACAGGAGAAGTCATCCATTCTCCTAATAGGCAGCTTCCCCATCGATGTGAATTTTGTGCCACGCAAGACAGGGACCAGGAAGTCCATTCTCAATCAGGCTTTGTTCGATGTGACGGGGACCCTGTGCTGCCTGTTGTGTGTGTGAGGGCAGTATTCCTATTTCTCTTGGTTGTTTTGGACCCGCGTTTCTCATTTGGCAACCGGTGTATAATAAAGAAGTACTTAAATATTTGTTCAGGAAATGAAGGAGGAACAACCAGCCGAGGTTTACACCTGGGTTTTTTCCACTGATATTAGAGGCACAATGCGGAACTGGCTGTCAGGGTCTGGTTCCTCTGCCTGCGTTGTGCTTCACCGCTTGGTCAGTTTTGTGTTTGATCAGGATTCCTCATTCTCTGCTCCCACTACTTCCCCGGAGGGGAGGATTTTCCTTCAGTCCCTTTCTCAGTGTCACTTCACCTTTCTTGCCTGATACTTTCCTGCTTAGAAAAAGTGGTGAAATTGAATGTGTGATGTTGGATTTCCTCTGGTAAGGCAAAATATGAGTAAATTTTCTAAACAGTGAGCCAAATCTCTGAGTAGAAATGAAGCTATTACTTAGGTGGTGTCTCTTATGTCATGTTTTGGAAACGTGCTTTTATTTGTTCCGTGTGGTTCCATTTCATTTGTGTCATGACGTAGTGATTCTTACTGAAGCCAATAATGCTGACATTTAAAAAATCTTGGGGACATGATCAAAAGCAATAAAGGACAACCCAGCTCCTCAAAAAAAAAAAAAAAAGGCTCCTCCTTTTCTCTCAGAAAACAAGTCAATAACCGAGTTGCTTACAATTGCTTCTTTATTTGATGTAATCTAAAACCTTTTTTTAAATGCACCATGTAGCCTGTGAAGCATTCCTGGTTACCATATTTAGGAATGTCCAGGAAGAAAAGCTGTCTTCTTACCCTCATTTTCCACAATTGACCTACTAAGCTACTGTTGGGTTTCATATCCTTGGCCAGAGGACTCTGACAGTTACTGATTCAATGAGCTGGTGTTGAATGTGGTCAAGAGGCCATCGTGTGCCTTTGGTGTGCAATGTGAAGGGGCTCTGGGAAGATTCTGTGGGGAACTTTATTCTTAAAATTGATGAAGTGTGTTATTCTAACCAGGAGGGTAAGAGCTAGGTAAGGTTAAATGGGATTTAGCCCTAGTGAAGAGAGGCTCTCTGATAAAGGGGAAAGACCATGGACCGAAGAGTAGGTAGGCCTATGCATTTTGCCTCTGGACAGCTTCATTTCTTTAATATATAGGCTGGGTATTATTTTGATTACTGAATGTTGGACAAGACCAGTACAATCTCTGCCCTAGGCTAGCAGGGACTATAGACAGGCAAGAACAGGCAACTCCAATATAGTTTGATAAAGTTCTTATGAAGGTGTATGGAAGGTTCTTATTGACAAAGGCAAAAGAAGGGCAACAATGCCAAATGCAACTGAGATATTGGCCTAGGTCATCTTGACAACTGAGATGAAAAACCAGTCGGTCTGATCTTGCATTCTGCTTTCTATTAGAATTGCAGGCCGGGAGGTGGGGGGAGTTCTGTCTCACCATCACGTCTGGCAAAGAATTCCAACTTCCAAAGAATGCCCCATTGCCCTTGAATGTCACCCATTATTGTCGCTCCTCTCCTTTAGGCTCTATGCCAATGAGACATGGCGATCAGCCCTTTTACTGTCATTTTCTTTCCAGAATCCATCACTCGAGGGTTTGTGTGTGAGCAGGTTTTACTGAGGGTACAAAATGTCGAATGGTTTTACATCACCACACGGACTTGCTCCTGGTCTCCCTCTGTGTTTCTTAGGCTTTCTAATTCCTAGCCCTCATCTACTCTTTTTTATTTGGCCGAGCAGTTTAGCTCTTTTGCCCTCCTGGCTCTGAGGCTAGTGTTAGGCCTCCAAAGGTCATTATCATACTCAGCCAAAGTAAGAACCATCTGCCCCGACTCAGGTGAATGACAGACTCTTCCATGTTGCTCTTTCCTTTCTCTCCCCAGTGGGGAAGGGAACAGGGGAAGTGCTGACTTTCTCACTGATGGGTTACACTCCTGGCCTCCATCTCCAACCTTGGAAAGCAGAAGAAGCTGCAGTGGTTTTGACTTTACATAAAAACCTATTAACTTAAAACAGGGTTGCTGCTGGGATTAAATAATTCTAAAAAGCACCTAAAATGGTGCTTGGCACACCTTACAAATAAATAAATTCTTACTTTGTAATTTGGCTCTGAAGGCTGGTCTTAATGGCAGGTGAATAAAGTGACTATTAGCACACACAGGGACAGCTCTCTGCACATTTTGAGTAAATACTCACACATACACATATCATAGGGCTAGGGTCTAACATGGTATTGTGGGGATTAAATTTATCGATCTATGCAAAGGCCCAGCATGCTATAAGTGCTGAGTCATTGTACACATTGACTTCTCTATAAGTGAATGTTAGGAATGCATACAAGCGTGCAACTGAATATTATTGTTTGATTTTACTTGTCACCCCTGGTTGGAAAACAGTGCCTTGTCACCGAACAGCAGATGGTGCCTGGAACATTGGGAGACTGCCCACAGTGAGCCAGCAGCCTGCTTACCTCTGTCTCTTTGGCTGGTTAGCTCATTGCCTGATCAAGTCCAGATAGCGAGTTTAATCTGCATTCGGGCAAGTTAGTTCTGGGCCTTGCGCTAGAGCCCTAGCTCTCAACCTACTATTTGGAAAATGAGAAATTAAAAGGAAGATCAAGTGGAAACCTTCATCAAGGTCACTCATCCCACCATAGCATAAGCAATCCATCCCTCATGGCATATTGACTGTGGGTCTATATTGCATTATAACAGGAGGGGGCTCCTTTCTGTTTCTGTCAGAGGAATAAGATAGCAAGTACTGTGTGAATTGGCAGAGTCTGGCAGCCAGAAGGCTTCCATATGTAATTAGTTCACACCTTACCCAGTGATACTACTGGATATAGTGCTGAATGTGCCAATAATTTGGCATCGCCATAGAGTCTGACGACATAATCCTTAAGGTTTTGCGCTGGCTTACTTCAAGTTGCTAGGATTGGGGGTTTGGTAGGTTAGCTGTTAAAATCTTTTTTGGAAGCTTTAGATCCTGTTTTATGCATTTTTGTATGATTCAGAAGAACGATTAACTATAGCTTACCTTGGAGGCGTATGCTTCGTAGAGCTGTTGTAATGTCTTTCCCAACACACTCCTGGTGGTATTCATGAGTTGCTTACTCCTCCTCCAGCTTCTGGTGGTAGAGTCTAGGTATAGGTACTCTAACCCAGTCTGTCTGCTTTCCTTGTCTTGTCTTTTAGGTAATTTATAAAAGGTAAACCTAACAAAGGAAATAATTACGAATCACTCACATTTATTGACTGTTCCCCTGGGGTGAAGCACCAAAACATATCATTATACTTGTGATTCCTAAGTCTGAGGAAAGGGATTTGCTCCAGCTTTCCACCTCTATTCTTACCCTTTGCTTTTCTCCTTCCCTGAGAAGGAATGTAAATCTGAAAGGACATGACTGGACATGTAGCCGGCCCGGCAGGAAGGGTCCTTGTAGGGGAAGCCCATGTATGCTTTGAACACATTGACCATGGTTCTCTTCTGTTTCCACAGTCCATATGGCTCCACTGGGGAGAGGCCAAAGCCCAGGGCTGGACGGCAAAGGCCGTGGATGTATATATTTTTTTTCTGCCCCAAGTGCTTGGTGCGCTTGTGTCTTTGTAGCTGGCTGGCTGGGTCTGAGATTTGGGACTGGCCTGCAGAGTAGGTGACATCTCCCTTGAGCCTCTGGCCTCTGCCACATTCTTCAGCTGTTTATCAGACTGCCCTGCATTGAGGATTTGGGGCGAAGAGCAGCCGATCAAGTAAGCTTTTGGCCTTCTTTACTATTACCTCTTGTTTGTATATCTTCTTCAGGAATCTCACAGGAAGGGGAGGTGGTTGGATTGTGGAGCCCAGGTTTCTCAATGGGCTGTGGGCACATTTCAGGCCAGATGGTGCTTTGCTGTGGGGGGCTGTCCTGAGCACCGCAGCCTCCCTGGCCTCTGCCTACGAGATGACAGTAGGACTCGGCAGCTGTGCCAGTCAAAAATGTTTCCAGACAATGTTGAAAGTCCCCAGAGAGCAAAGTCACCCAGGTCTAGCCAAATACTCTCTAATAGCAAAAATCCCACAATGAATTGTGAAATACTCACAATGAAGCAAACATTCTAAAAACATTCTGTGTTTCATTCATATCTGTATTTTTTTTTTTTTAAAGATTTTATTTATTTGACAGAGAGAAACACAGCGAGAGAGGGAACACAAGCAGGGGGAATGATAGCGGGAGAAGCAGGCTTCCTGCCGAGCAGGGAGCCCGATGCAGGGCTCGATCCCAAGACCCTGGGATCATGACCTGAGCCGAAGGCAGATGCTTAACAACCGAGCCACCCAGGCGCCCCCATATCTGTATTTTCAAAACTCAGCACAGGGCCCGGCATGAGCTTAGTAACTGTTTGCTGAGAGACCTAGTGAGTGTACCTGTATGTGTTCTCTAGCCTGAAGTTTACACAAAGCTTGACGCCAACCATAATGTGAAAGCCAAACATCTTAATGAAAGAGTGAAAAGGTGATCGAAGCTTCAGAAGAATCCACAGCTATCATGTGGTGCTGTGCTTAGTTTCTCTGACGCCATGAAGGAGGCCAGCGATCCAGCACCCACTCCAACAACTGCCCGTGCGCTGCCTGATAAGCCCCATCACCCCAGCCACGCAGCGCTCCATCAAGCCCTCCTTCTCCTTCTCAGAAGGGGAAGAGCGAGCTCCCGCGTCAGACAAAAAGCAATCTGCCTTCTTGCCTTTCTCCGCCTCTAAAAGGGTGTTGGAAAGTTCCATCAGGAAAGGCACAATGCAATGAAAGGAAATTGCCAACTGAGAGAGCTTGTCAGCTCTCCCCCAGCTCTGCAGCCGCCAGCCTTGCCCCTCAATCAGGCTCCCCGGGGTGGGAGGGGTGGGGGGTAGGGGGGGAGGTGGGCTGCGGAGCCCTTCCTCAGGGGGAAGCTCCCCTCCTCAGGAGCCTGGCCCCTATTTGGATATGTGGGTCATTTACACACTTGAATTTCCTCTCTTTTTAAAAGGGAGAGGCAGGGTGGAGGATTCCTTCGGGACTTTAAAGTGAACCGCTTTGCCTCAGATACTCTGGCTTTCTATCTGCCCACAGGAATCCTCACATTTCATTTACCTACCAATCCACAGCTTCACCTTCTTCGTTCCTGCACGATATTGTTGTTGCCTCCGGGACCCCAAAGAGGCCCAAGAAGAGCAAAGCAAGGGCTGTTCTCAGAAGTCTTGCTTTCATTATTTCTATCTGCCACCTTTACGCCATGCCACCGTGGGAAACCTGCCCCCGAGACTGAGGGCTCCGAGGGCCAGGTCTCCGTCAGGCTGTGCGGGCACTGACGTTGGATTCCATTTACCTCTGCCCTTCGCTGCTGTCCGGGTATTTCCAGAATTGAGTGAACCTCACGTCATTGTGTGGCTCTGTCACAACATGCCAGCGTGACTCTGGAAGCTTTTGTGCTGTATTGTCGCCTGGTTTGCAAAGTCATCAAAAGTTCTGGAGAGAACAAAGGGATATATAGTTAACCCTTTGGAGTGAACATCATATGGGAGGAAGTTCAGGAGGCAAGGAAACTCCATCTTGATCAGTAGATGTTGAATTAAATATATTTCATGATTTTTTTTCCCCTCGTGATGGTCTAGGAGTAAAAGCAAATGCTTGTCGATTACACATTAAGCAGAAATGACTAGACCTGCTGTCTTAGTAATAGTGTGGATCTATGGCTTCTAATACGCTTGGTCTTAAATAAACATTTCCTAAAGTGTACCCCAAAGGGTTGCCTTGAAGTCACAGCAAATTTAATTGTATTTTACCAAAGATGTTTACATATCATCTCCACCTCTGGTTTTAGCCACTCAACATGGTGCTTTTGTTTCAAGAGGTCTTGGTGTCCAATTGGTTTAAATGCAACCAGGTAAACATATTGATCGTTCACCCTTCAGGTCAAATACAAAATGTTAGAAAACATCTGTTTTGCCCCAACTATTCTTTTTCACTCTTGAAACTGAATTTGAAGTTGAAGGCCAAGAGAAAATGGCCCATTACAGCAATGACTATAAAAAGGTGAGACCATTTTCTTTGTAGAGGAGGGAAGGGAGTAGATAGGCATAGGAAAAGAATTTCTTTCATTGACTCAATTATTAAAGGTGCTGTCATAAAAAGTAGCGATTTACCCTATGCCTGGAAATCATTATGGCTCTGATCTGTCCCTCTAATTATGGATCCAGATCAGTCACTTAGGGACCCGGACCAAATTGGAATCTTGCAAATCTTCTGTGGTTGCATTGGAGTTTTTCAGGACTCAGGATTCATGGGAAAGTGAGGGGTTGGGGCTCTGTTTCTCTAAAGACGGAGTTTTGGGAGGGATGCCCACATTTTCCTGTGCTTGCAAAAGGGGCAGAATTCTGGGCCTCAGTGCAGATCTGCTAACTCAGAATTCTTTCGCTTGGGCTTAGGAATCTGAATTTTTTTTTACAAGATTTGAGGCAATGCTAGTATACCCTAGACTTTGAGGCTCGCTGCCCTGAGCCAAGGCTGTGCTGTATCTGACAGGTTTGCAACCTATCAAATTGGCAAAAAAAAAAAAAAAAGAAAAAAGAAAAAAAAATTCTGATCATTTCTCCTTGGGTATCATTTTGTTTTATATGTTTTTATTGCATTCGGAAAACAAGTATTTCAACAACCTCAAACTTTTCACCAATTTTTAAAATTTTTCATAGTATGTTTATTTTTCTAAGTTAAATGAAATAAAATTAATTTTATCTTGTGATAGCTCTTGGTAATATAATGGTAATAGCTGAGTACCCGAGGCTTAAGATTCATCAATGCATTTAGAGAATGTAAACAACTTGTTTTCAGTTGTGTAGGCTAAAGAACAATTGTTGGATAGGATATAAGATAATTCCTGTTTTCTCCTCATTACTTGTGTAGCACAGGGCCTGGCCAAAAGTAAATGATCCACAAATGTTAGCTATTATTTGTATTACAACCTGAGCCCTTCCGGTGGTTGGGCTGGGGCACATCTATATTAGGATGCTATTTGCTAAATGCACTTTTGTTTCAAGGTCTGGAAAAATGCTGTTAGGTTACTTTCTTTCAGATATAACTTTCAGTTAAGCTTTCTTATCTCTAGTTGTTGCTGACCTGATCATGCTGATTGTGTAGTCGGCGACCTTTCTTATGCAATCACCAGGTATCAAACTCGTACTGGACATTGAGGGGCTTCAGGGATTTCAACACTACCCTAAAGACTAGATTTCAGCGTGTCCTGGATTTTGCTAAAAACAGCAAATTAATGTGAAAAGAAACTGAATTTGCAGATGGAGGAAATGCAAACTGGATAGAATGTTTTTCACATTACCCACTTTTGAAGCCCAAGTAGTAGATGACAAAAATACCACAGATCCTTCACAGTACAATTACCTCTAAAAACAGTAGAAAATCCCTTATTATAGCTTAACCAAGTATAGTGAACGAGGCAGAGTTCTTCACTTGGTCATGGGCTTCTTAGTTTATAGTTGAAAGTTTGCATTCATTTGTCCAGTAATTCTGGAAAATCTCGGTCCTGATCTCCTTGAAATTGTGCCTTTTCCACATTCTCTCTGTCATATCTTCCTAGTGCATTTTATGTCTCTTGCATATACTCTGTCTCCTATGTGTCTGTATTAATCCTAATTCTTTATTTGGGTCTATCTTCCGGTTCTCAAATTCTCTCTCAGGCAATATTATTCTGTTACTTAATCTATCTCTTCCAAATAACTAATTATATTTCTTCAATTGTGTTTAATCTGTTTCTTAATGCAATTAATAATGCATATCTAGAGGTTCAATTTTTTTTTCTTCAAATTTACTTGGTCATTTTTATGCTCTCTTGTTTTTTGCTCAAGAGAAGATACACTGTATACCAAGAAGGAGATATACTCAGTTCTTTTATTTCTGTAAAAATATTAAATATGGTATTTTATATTTTATGTTTGATAATTCCAATATCCAATGTCCCTTCAGGTCATACTTCGCTGTATGTTGTTTCTGCAACTCTCTCATGATACCTCACTATCCTGTCTGCTTTTTTTATTTTCGGCAGCAAATCCATGTTCTTTGAAGCCTTATCTGTGAAAATTTCTTGAGATTGAGATAGAGTTGGGTTTCTTCAGACACTGGTCTATGGGGGCTTCACTGAAATTTGGTCATCCTTTGAGGACTTCTGGAAGTCAGGCTGCTGGCTTTATTTTTTCATTTTTTCAGTAACTTTTTGAGGTGTGATTTACATACCAGAAAATTTATCTGTGTAAGTTTAACTTAATGTTCAAACTTACAAAACTGTTGTTGTGCTGAGTAAAATCTAAAATATGACAGACTGAAGGAAAAAGTTGATATCCTTATTGTGGGAGGAAAAGGGAAGGACTGGAATTATTTTGATGAAAATTGATGAGAAAAGCGACATGATACAGGTATTTGTGAAGCAAAGAATTGTTCATGAAAAATGTTTTTAAAGGAAAACCTAAATAGAATTAATGGAAGAAGGCCGGAAATTTTATTTTATTAATTCCTATTTATCATTCATAGCTTTGTGGATGCCAATCCCTTCTGGAAGCTATCCTCGATCTCCCTCAATCTGGCTTAGGTATCCCAGAGTTCACTGTATTTTTTTCAACGGGAGTAATTATCACAGCGTGTTCTAATTACTTGGTTACGTTTCTGAGTCTTTCTCTCAAGAGCAGGAGTCAGCAAACTGCTGTCAACCAAATATGACCCACTGCCTGTTTTTGTAAATAAAGTTTTATTGGAACACAAGAACATTCATTCATTTATGCATTACGTACGTATAACTATTTATGCTGTAAAGGCAGAGTTGAGTAGTTGCAACAGAGACCATATGGTCTGCAAAGCCTAAAATATGAACTTTTTGTTTTTTACTGAAAGGGTTTGTTCTAGTGTAGAGGGATAAACTTCGGTGGATAATTTCTATCAGGGCAGAACAAAGTCTGCCTAGTTTGCTATTGTATCTCTTGCACTTACCGTGGTGCTTATCACCTAGAAGGAGCTAAATAAATACCGATGAATGAATGGATTGAATGAAAATGATTCCAGAGGTTTCTATTCTGGGGTTATATGGAATTTACAGTGAATTAAATCTAAACAGATAAATAAATAAAAAGGAGCATGCAGGTAAAATCCAATCTTAAAGAACTTACAATGTTATCTCAAAAAGGCAACTGAGTATAGTTAAAACAATCAGGCAGACCTAGGTTCCTTGCCTGACCCTGCCTCTCCAAAGTCTTGTGGTTTGGGGATTTATTTATTTATTTATTTTTTAAGATTTTATTTGTAAGTAATCTCCATACCCAATGTGGGACTCGAACTCACAACCCCTAGATCAAGAGTTGCATGTTCCACCAGCTGAGCCAGACAGGTGGCCCTGCAACAGCCATGTGATTTTGACTAAACCATTTAACCTCAACACTGTCAGCTTCCTTTTCTCAAGGTGAGGCTCATGATCTGTGCTTTCACAGAGTGCTCTCAGGATTCGGTGAGATGCTGCATGCGTAGCTTCTGGCACATGACTAATGCTTATTAGATGTTGGTTCCTTCCCTCCTTGTTTCCTGTTTCTTCTGTGACACAGTTATGTTGTCATCTTTGCTGAAGGACTAAATACAGCCCTTTGGTGATATGGGTTTAATGGCCACAAATAAACCGACATCACTCTCGTTTGAGGTCGTCCTAGCCCAGATAAAAGTCAATGTTTGACTCAAATGTAGTACTCGTTACTGAAGGCACTAAGCTGAATTTTCATCCTGCCCCCAAGGGCAATCAGCTTTTCATTCTCCCTTACTTCACAAACTAAACATCCTAACTGTACACACAGAACTGCTCAGAGCAGAGAATCCCCCTGCAATTTAAAACCATGACTCAAGTTTGAGGAAAAGCCATGGCTTGGACTGGGATATCTCTGGGCATCATTGGTAAGTTCCGCCTGGTCCAATGTAAGCAGAATAAAGGTCTCTTTCCCTCCCCACTTCCCATCTGCCTGGTAGCCCCAGGACTTTGGGCTGCTCACTTTACATCCCTGAAGCCGTTTGTTTTAAAACAAGGATTCTTCCTCTTAAATCGCAGGGGTTTGGGAGGAGTAGATAAGATAACATAGGTTCCAATGAAAGGAATTTAAAAAATGGCATAGAAACTTAAGTTTCTGCAATAACACGGCCATTTCCCTCCCTCTGTATCCTTTCTCTTCCTAAAGAGTGGGATGGCCATCCAGGGGGTATAGGCACTCTACCTGTAGTGGGAAAGAGCATATCATGGGGGGGCACAGATGGGCAGGGTATTCCCCCTGCCTCCTGTCACCTAGTAATTGTGTGACCTTGGCAGGATACCTAACCCTGTACCTCCCTTGGTCAAACTTGGTTTAAAAATAGCTACTTCACAGGGTCCTTGTAAAGGGTCAGAGGGAATAATACACGCCAAGTTCCTGACACAGGTGAAACCCTTGCTAAATGGTGGCTACTGTTATTTTTATTCTCAAGACGCACACATTTGGAAAGAGGTATCTTTCAATGTATGTGTTTCAGTAAAATTTTCTTCCCACCGCGTTCTTGGAAGTCTCCACCAATTCTTGGTTGTGGTGGTTCCTGCCCCCAGTCTAGAAGCTCCTGAGGGCCTTGTTCCAGTTCCCAGCCTTAAGGCCATCGGCACCAGGGAGAGGCTGGCAAGAACATTAGCATTTCCCCTGACATTTAGCGACTGAGTTTTCTCTTCCTTTGTAACAGACAGAAGTATGAAAATCAGAGCACCTGTAAATGTAGTTTTCATTAGCTAACAGGTCACCTTCCTTCTACCATGATTATGCATATGACTTGTTAGACTGTTTTTGAAGCATCCGCTTGACAAATCCCTTCAGAGGGATTTGAACATAACTCAGGGCATATCCCTCCTTGATAGCAAAAATAAGCTACTCTACAGCCTGGAGCAACATGACATTTTCTACTAGATATCAATATTTTCCCATCTGACATTTAGTAGATCCTAGGCAGCCAAAAAAAATACCAGCTGCCTCTAAGGTTATGATTCACCATTATTGTTCTTATCCTTATGTATTGTTAAGATCTGCCAAAGTGATATTAAGATTGTTCAGATGAGTACTCCTTTTTCTCATATTAATTCAGCATCTTTCTCTAAAAACCTTTTGTTCGTGAATACCCAAGAAAATAGTCAGGCAAAGAAAAAACCTGGGCACAGAACTGGAAGAACTTCTCCAGAACATTCCAAACACAGAAAGAGAGGCCTGTCTCCATGTACAGTTCTTCCATCGTGGCGAACTGCAACTGAGTTGATTTTTATACCTGTGTTTGCTCCTAAATAGCTAGCCCTTTTGTATTTCTGTTATGGAAGAAAGACATGAGGCTTACAGAAGCTATTCTAGGGGGCGCCTAGGTGGCTCAGTGGGTTAAAGCCTCTGCCTTTGGCTCAGGTCATGATCTCAGGGTCCTGGGATCGAGCCCCGCATTGGGCTCTCTGCTCAGCGGGGAGACTGCTTCCCCCCTCCCTCTGCCTGCCTCCCTCCCCACTTGTGATCTCTCTCTCTCTGTCAAATAAATAAATAAAATTAAAAAAAAAAGAAGCTCTTTTAAGACTGAAGAGAAAATGTGAGTCATCTTTAAATTTACAAAAGTTACTTTTTAAAATCTTTCTTAATATTTTCCACCTCAAATCCATCCCCTGGGGCTTCTAGGGGTTAACAGACTCCGGGCTAGAAACCCCTGAGACCTGTAGTGACAGCCTATATCATTTTCAGTATGGCCTGCAAATAAGACATTGCTCACTGTCTCATTATAGAAGTGAAAAATAAGACTAATTTACAATCTTGGAGTTCTCTCCAACATTACTTGCAGGTGAGTAATGATTTCTATCCCCTTATCTTTCAAGACATGTCTAAGGAAAGGGGAATTTTCTTGTGTAGAGCTAGGTAAAAATTTATTCGGTCTGATGTTTCATCCAGAGTATTACTCTAGAAAATTGAGTTTCCTTTTGTAACTTTGTTTCCTGAAGGCACATAAGCCTGAGGACAGACATCCAAAGTATGAAGGCAGAAGTAAGCCTTGTCATAGGAGCGGTCTTTCCGATTGGTGTGCAATCTGGGTATTTATCTCTAACAATAATTGGAACCCTTTGATATAAAATTTGACATGTAGTTATTATTTATCAATGATAATTATGGCTAACATTTATTGAACACTTATTATTTACCAGGCACTTTTCTGAGTGCTTTGTGCTTTTTCTCACATACTCCTCACAGCAATCCTGAGAGGTGGGCACAATTATTATTCCCATTTTATAGATGGAGAAATTTGCCTCTACCCGCCGAGATAATAGGTGGCAGAACAAAGGTTCACCCCCGTGCTGCCTGATTCCAGAGCCCAACCCCTCAGCCACCTGCCCACCCTCTGCATGAGCACGACCTTCCTATCTTACTGCACAGTTATCTCGGACACGGATCTCTGCACCATACTGTGCTTTCTACAGGATCGGGTTCTGGCACCTACTTCCGATTTCTCTGACGACAGAATGGAGGGAGTCTCATTGAGGAGAACAGCCTCACTTCTGGTCTGGATCTGTTATCCGTCCTGTTGGGTCCTGCCGAGAGACTCTGGGGCATCCCACACGGCTGCTGTTCCATTCTGCTCCATCCCCAGACGGTTACGTTCTTTTCCTTCTGACTTATTACCCAGTAAATGTGATTACTCGAGCTTTGCTCTGGTGCCAAGCCTGGTTGGGAACTTGCCGAGGAAGGCTGACCTCTGGGGCCGGCGGCAGGCCGAGCCCCACGGTGGCCGCGTTCTGTGCAGTGCTCCGTCTGGTTAGCAATGTGAGCACTTGGTGCTGAGTCCCCGGCGCTCTCTACACCCTGTTCTGCCCTTCCCGGGGCCTTTGTTCTCCAGTCGGCTGTGCCTGTGATCTCCAGGCTGTGGTGATCTGGGAGCAGATGGCACCTTCCCCACGTTCCCAGGAAGAGGAACTTCCTGCCCCGGGTTTGGGCGGAAGTGGCAATTCCGTATTGGAATCTTTGGGGGTATTTTCATTAACTATTCCGTGTCACCACACAAGAAGTGGAGGAGACGGGGCACCCTTCGTTCAGTCATGCCGCATTTGTTAAGCACCTATTTATGTTCTAGGCACTGTGCTGAGCACCGGAGTTGCCATGACAACTGAGATAGACTGGCTCCTGCTTTCATAGTTTCCCATTTTTTAACAAACCAGACCCATGATGAGGCAATTGCCATATAATTTGATAAAGACCGTGATAAGGCAGCAACTCTTTCCAGAGCATATAGAAGAGACACCTACCCAGACCTGAAGGACAGGGCAGATTACTAGGGGAAGTGGCATCTGAGACCTGAAGGGTGACTAGAAGACGTTCGTCAGGTGAAGAAGGGGTTGGTAGTTGGGTGGAAGGAAGGGGCAGGGTGTCCAAGGAAGAAGGCGTAGCACATTCAAAGGCCTGCAGCCATGCAGGGCCGGCAGGGCAACCGCGCAGAGGTTGGGCGAGCACAATGCGCCCAGGAAAGCTGAAGCGGAGTTTGAAATAGGTTGTGGCGAGAGGTGCACTTGGAGAGGTGAGCAGAGTTGAGGACCTGAAGGGTGGTTGTCATTGAACCTGTGTATCATGTAGGAACCACTTACTTTCGCGGACTGAGCCACTGTGGTTAGGTATTGAGTGTCAGGGCGTAGGACCGAGGGGTCACATTTGTTGAGGCATGCTATGTCCCGGGGCTGATGGACGATCTTGGAGACCTTTGGTTCTGACTCCTCATCCATGCCATCCAGGGGCCCCAGGCCAGGCAAGTGCCTCTCTCCCTGAGGTGGAATCTCTTTGTGGCTCAAAAGACATGTCAGAGTCTTCCTCTGACTGCTGCCAGCCATGCTCTCTAATCAAAAACCTGGTGCCTTTACTCAAAGTCCCTCCTGCCATCTCTGCCGCTGCTGTGCCCACAGCTGGGCCCAGCGTGGCCACTGTTGTTGGGGTGGGCCCCACGGCTCCACCAGGCACTGGGACCTGAGCTGGGGCATTCACGCTCCTCAACTCCTACCAGTAGGCGTGGTTATCTCCTTTTGTATAGCCGGGGAAACTGAGGTCTCAGAGCCAACAAATCATTTGTTATGAGCCACAAAGATATAAATAGCAAGAGAGAATTTGGACCAGGTCTGATTCCAAAGTCCTTGCAACCGCAAGGGGTGACTCTTTTTCCTCTCCGTATTATTGTTCTTCTTAAGATCCTTTAAGTCTGCTCTTTGAGTTGTCTTATTGATCCTGTTCTTGAAGATGAGTCCCTTCAAAACTGGGTCAGAGGCTTCTGAGGGACCTCTCCGAGAGTCGTCCCTTGAATCAGCAGCGCGTCCTAGCAGGCTCTATCCCTGAGATTTAGGACTGCCTCCCATCCCTCCCACTTTGATTAAGAACGTAACAATCATTTCTGATGTCAGTTAGTACTTTACAGTTCCTCCCAGGGGATCTGGGGATGCTTTACGTAAACAGAATTTGGGGCAGCCCTCAGCATATTGCCTATATGCCATTAGCCGGTGAGGCTCCTTCTTTGTGACACCCCCCCCCACCCCGCGCCCCGCCAGCCCCCAGACTCTCAGCGCACGTTGTTTCTGATTTACTTTTATTTTTGTCACTTTCTTTCACTACGGTTTCAATGTTCAGTTTGATGCTAAATAAAATAGGTTTTTCTGCCCCTCTGCTCCCTCCTGCCTCTTCTCTCAAACACCAGTAAAGCCCAGCGACAAATCTTCTGAATCCTAGCTGCGGAGATGGATGTATTTGCTAGTGGGAGCTCTGGCTCCAGATAAGGCTACTAATGAATCAATCACCAGGCTTTTATTAAGTGTCTCTTCGCTAAAAGCATAGCTGTTCCCACAGCCAGATGGCCCTGGCTCTGCCCTCCTGAAGGTAATCTGGACCCTGTCACTAATTACTCTTCTTCCTGGCAGCAAGTAGAAGCAGCAATTTTCAAATTGTTTTTATTGATCACAGGGCATTTTCTCCAGAATATGACTCAGTATAAAAAAGAGGATATAATTATCTTCAGTTAACATAGTCAAAAAATTTTTATGGAAGCATGGCAGTCTACGTAGTGGTTTGGAGGACAAAGTCTGGAGTCCACAGAGCTGAGCAGGAATCCTCGGCTCTATCTTTCACTAGCTATGCGGAGTAGAACAAGTCACTTAAACTCTTTTTTTTTTTTTAAAGATTCTATTTATTTATTTGACAGAGAGAGAGATCACAAGTAGGCAGAGAGAGAGGGGGAAGCAAGCTCCCTGCTGAGCAGAGAGCCCGATGCGGGGCTCGATCCCAGGACCCTGAGATCATGACCTGAGCTGAAGGCAGAGGCTTAACCTGCTGAGCCACTCAGGTGCCCCTCACTTAAACTCTTTGAACCTCAGTTTCTCCCTCTGTAAAATGGGAATTATGTGAGATTATATTGTTGTTACAAGGATTGAATTAGCAGAAATTAAAACGAAGTAGAGAGTTCGGTCCATGAGCTAATGTTACTGTCATCATTAGTTATTATTATCAAGAAAGCCATCCACCTGTCTTCAGGCTAGCTGGGTATATTTCCATCTGTTTCTCGAAATTCTCTTTTGTCCATTAGAGTTCCCATTTTTCTTCAAAGGTTGGATATAGTCTTACTTTCATGAATACTCTTAACTCTCACCTTTTGTAATTATGTGATTAAGTCAAGGCTTGGAGAGCTCGGAGTTGACTTTTTGCTTTCATTTAGGTTTCTTCAATAAGAGGACTGTGTTTTCGTTGCAGAATGATGAGGTGGAGTTCGTCCGAACTGGCTATGGGAAGGATATGGTGAGAGTTCTCCATATTCAGCGAGATGGAAAATACCACAGCATTAAAGAGGTGGCAACTTCAGTGCAACTTACTCTGAGCTCCAAAAAAGATTATGTGCATGGAGATAACTCAGACATCATCCCCACGGACACCATCAAGAACACAGTTCATGTTTTGGCAAAGTTTAAAGGGGTAGGTGTCATTCTTCTTAGATGCTGTCTATCTTGACGCAGAATTCACTCTACTATAACTTGAGAGTATCACTTGCTTACTGCAAGTTCCCTCCTTTTTTAATCTTACTTTTATATTTAAGCCACCAATTTTTTTAAAATTTCTATTCTAAAATTCTCAGCCTTACAGAAAAGCTTTTTTTTTTTCCTTCTCTTAATCTCACATCTTCTCTTTTTTGGTTCTCAACTTACTACATCTTTTAGGAAGAGAATCTTATCTGGCAAATTTACATGTTCTTTCTTAATAAGGTTCATCGGCACATTAAGGCCCCAGGAGGGCTTCAGAATAGAATTTTACACATACACCTTAGATATTTTTGTCATACATATCTTTGATTCCTCTGGCTTATTTTTTAGATATTTTTGTCATACATATCTTTGATTCCTCTGGCTTATTTTTTTCCTTTTAGAATGGTGTACATTTATAGAAGAAAGTACATTTTATCTTCCTGGTGTTACTCTTGAGTGTAAGATGTATTTTGAAAGACGTTTGCCCAACTTTATATGCCTTCCTCATTTTCCCAACTCCATGACCACTTAGTATCTGTATATCGTGGTAAGCGTACTCTTCAAAAGAGTCTTGGAGCTGATGGAATCTGCTATTTTAGCACTTCACCCTCCACTTTCTTTAAGTATGAGTGGAGCTGTGTTGGACTACCAGCAGCTTTCTGGGGAACTCAAGATCATTTTTCTATTTGCTAACAAGTCTAAAAAGACAAGAAATGTAGACCAGAAAGCTTTTTTCTCATGCTTTTGCACGAATTCCACACTCATCATGCATGAAATGAACGGACTAATTGAAATATAGTTTCTGCAAGGCCTTCCTCCCTGCTGAAACTTTCTCTTGCTGCGCAGAGTGGCTCAGCAAGTGTAAACACAGCTACGGACAAAATCATTGCTCTTCTGAAAAAATGAACTGAAAATAGGCTTTTGTACTGAGCTATAGAGGAGGGCCAGGTATTGTGGATTCTAATACTTCCCATACTGTGTGAGAGATGCAGAGAAGTGAAGGAATGGACCTGGATATTAAAAATAATTAGAATGTATTCATGATAGGTAGGATGACCATATAATTTCTTATCCAGACCAAGACACTTTTCTCTTTTGATTTTTTTTTCAATTGAGGTATAACTGGCATACAACTTCATATTAGTTTCAAGTGTACCACGTAATGATTTGGTATTTGTATATATGGTGAAATAAATGTTTATTTCTTGAGATGAGAACTTTTAAGATTTATTCTCTTAGCTACTTTCAAAAAGGCAATACGGTTTTATTACCTGTATTTGCTGTGCTGTACATTACATCCCATGACTTATTTATTTTATAACTGGAGGGTTGTACCTTTTGACTTTCTTCACCCGTTTTGCTCTTCCCCACGCCCCTGGCAAACATTATAATCTGTTATTTATATCTGTGAGCTTGATTTTTTTGTTTGTTTTTGTTTTGTTTAGATTCCACATATAAGTGAGAACATATGGTATTTGCTTTTTTCCTGACTTATTTCACATAGCATAATGCCA
>CM053606.1:60746986-60764340 GCA_028646535.1 Procyon lotor | reverse complement strand
TCCTGCCTTGCCTATCAAGTTCTTCATATCAGAGAGATCATGTGATACTTGTCTTTCTCTGACTGACTTATTTCGCTTAGCATAATACCCTCCAGTTCCATCCACGTCGTTGCAAATGGCCAGATTTCGTTTCTCTTGATGGCTGCATAGTATTCCATTGTATATATATACCACATCTTCTTTATCCATTCATCTGTTATACCACATTTTCTTTATCCATTTATCCATTGATGGACATTTAAATTGTTTCCATATTTTGGCTATTGTAAATAATGCTGCAATGAACATTCATGTTTTTGAGTTTGTATTTTTGTTTTCTAAACTAGGACATTTCTGACAGTAAAATAAGATGCTAAATAATTATTTTGGGATGAGAGGCATAAAACAGAACTATCCTGGGGGAAACCTATACAAATAGTCCACCTTAGGCAAAGCCATAAATCATCTGTAGACTGTGCTAAGACCATAACACATTGTCTTATTCTGAAGAATTTGTGTGAAAGTAGGGAGCTGCTTTATAGGGTGGAGAGCTAGGGATGGTCCATAGAAGCCTTGTTTGCAAAGCAAGGAAGCAGAAGTGACCGTACATGAACCTTTTTCCTTGGGAAACTTGGAGGCCCATTGGCCAATGTCCTAGAGACACCAGAGCGTTTTGGAACACACCATAGTACTGTAGTTGGCATGGCTGATGACTGAGCTCACCATAAAGAGAATCTAAACGTTAAGTTTCATTTTGCTCATCCATTGATTGACACATTTCTTCCTGCAAAACAGGTTTCTTTTAAAAATAGGATAGTTTCACCAGGTAATGGCGGTGATTTATTAACTACACCTAGGAGGGTGGCTGGGTGATGGACATCAGGGAGGGTATGTGCTATGGTGAGTGCTGTGAAATGTGTAAGCCTGATGACTCACAGACATGTACCCTGGGGCAAATAATACATTATATGTTAATAAAAAATAAAACAAAACAAAACAAAAATAACTACTCTTAGAAGACCTTGTGAAAAATTGGGATAAGGACTAGTTCACCTCTCCAGATTCTTTAAAAATCTCTATTTCTCTGATTCTAAAAAACATTTGAACAGGAAAGAGAACTCCATGGGTATGTAAAAATTATTATTATTATTATTATTATTATTATTTTTTTTTTTTAAAGGGGAAGCAGGCTTCCGGCTGAGCAGAGAGCCCGATGCAGGGCTCCATCCCAGGACCCTGAGATCATGACCTGAGCCGAAGGCAGAGGCTTTAACCCACTGAGCCATCCTAAAAATTATTTTTAAATGGGGCCAGTGTTTCTGATCACTAGCATTTTGTTTCCTTTTGCAGATCAAAAGCATAGAAACTTTTGCAATGAACATCTGCGAGCATTTCCTTTCTTCTTTCAACCACGTCATCCGAGCTCAAGTCTATGTGGAAGAAGTCCCTTGGAAGCGTTTTGAAAAGGTTACCTCGGTTATTTGTGCTCTCAGCTTAATTAAAGAAATTGGCTTGATGACATATGCTGAAATCTTACTGGCAACAATTTTTTTTTCTAATTTTCAGAACGGAGTTAAGCATGTCCATGCATTTATTCACACTCCCACTGGAACGCACTTCTGTGAGGTTGAACAGATGAGGAGTGGTGAGAAAATATTTTTCATGTTTTGATTCTGCAATAACTATTTCAATATTTTTTTCTTCTAAACAATTCTGTTTATTAGCATTGAGGAAAACTGTAGAGAATTTTGAAGGCATTTAAATCTGAGATGGGAATGAGCATTGTGACTCTGGAATATATTTTTAAAAACTATCTACTTTTATCTTAATATAAAAATGAAATAATGCATTTTGCAACAAACCTAAGGATTGAATAAGGTAGATCATTTTTATCATCTGCTTCTGAGGTGAGGAAAAAAAAAGGTCCCGACTGACAAAACCCCAAATCTCTGAATTTTCTGACCAGTAGTTTTTGTACCATACTGTGCTATAATTATAATAAACTTAATAGGAGATAGCTAGTAAATTACAATCAAGTTTCCCTGATATTTTATTTTCATAATAATACAACCACTGATATTATTATAATTACTATCGGAATGAACCTCATTTAAATAGCAATGACAATTATATAATTGTAAATTATATAATTTATAAGAAATTTAAAACTTAACTCTGGAACATAATTACAATACAGACCTTATTGGTACTGATGACTGAACTTAGCAAATATCAGAATTTCCAAATCTTGTCTCCCACTGTTTGGTTGAGATAGAGCAGAGTTCGATAACTGGCTATGAGTTAGATTAGCAGATCTCTAAGAACCATGGAGCCAAATGTGGTAGATAGGTCTCTATCCCAATAAATAATTAACTTTTATGATTATCACAAATTGAGAGTGTAGACTCTAACTTCTTCCCTTTCTTCTCCTCTCCCTTTTCTCTTTTCTCTTCTCCTTCCCTTCTTTCCCTTGCTGTACCTCCTTCTCTTTCTCCTCTAGCTCTCTTCAGTAAGAATTGGAGATAGCATCTCATAAATGTCGGAAATATTATAAAGTTAATAAAATATAAGTCCCTTCTGAATTCTATTGGATAATGCCTTCCTTTAGAAAGTTTTAGTGTAGGGGCGCCTGGGTGGCTCAGTGGGTTAAAGCCTCTGCCTTCGGCTCAGGTCATGATCTCAGGGTCCTGGGATCGAGCCCCGCATCGGGCTCTCTGCTCAGCAGGGAGCCTGCTTCCCCCGCCCCCCGTCTGCCTTCTTGCCTACTTGTGATCTCTCTCTCTCTCTGTCAAATAAATAAATAAAATCTTTAAAAGAAAGTTTTAGTGTATTAGCTGTTGTTTAATAATTTTTGCGATCTGTATTAAACTCCCGGCACAGCCAGGGCCTTCTCAGTATTTAATTAACAGTTATGTAATTATTGTCCTATAAAGGAGACTGAATAACTAGTTGTTAAATTAAGTTGAAAAGATAATGATTTTTTTAATCCCCCAAATGCGTAGCCATGTGATATGACTTGCTGACTGAGCTCTTAGTTGAAATGTAACCCTCCTTCCGTCCTTCCTTCCTTTCATATGTGACTTTGGGAGAGAAAGAGAAATGTTTCCTCCTTCTCCAAGCCAGCGTTTTCCTACCCAAACCACAGTGACTAGCCTCATAAAATTATAAACTCTAAACTGGCATTGTTCAGCAGAAATATAATGAAAGCCACACATGTAATTTAAAAATTTTCTAGTATTCACATTAGAAAATCAAAAAGAAATTAATTTTAATAATATATTTTATTTAATCTAATATATACACAATGACCTTTAAATATGTGAAAATATCAACTACTAATGAAATATTTCACATTCTTTTTAAAAAATTAAGTCTTGGAAATCCTGTGTGTATTTTATAATACAGGACATCTCAGTTCATGCTTCCCATACTCCAAGTGTGGGTAGCAGCTACCATATCGATAGCACAGCTCTAAACCAAATCACAAGTGATTTTGCAATATTTAGCATATTCTTCTTTTGACTTTCAAGTATGTAAAATAATAGTAGGATCTAGAATTAGATTTGGGAGAGCTAATTAAAAAATGAGAAGATGAATGAAATATGCTTATGTCATTCATTGAAATACTATTAAATCAACATTTGGATTTTGAGGACTTTTTATGTATACTGTAAGGCTGTAAATTCAGACGTGAATAAGACATTCCTTGGCCTTAGTGAGTCTACAGCAGATGTATGGTAGGAGATAGACTTATAAGAGGATTTATTGCATTAACAGGGGTTAAAAACCTCAAAGAAGGAATCAAAGTTATGCGAGGGAGGCAAAGAGTTGCAAAAACCTGACTCTTCCCAGGGTAGTCTGGAAGGCTTGACGGGTAGGAGGAAATAATCCAATTGGCTTTTGAAAAATGATTCAGGACTTACTGGGCATAGAAGGGGAAAGAAAATTATGGGTGGAAGAAACAGAATGTACATGGGTAGGACCTATGAAAGAGTGGAAGAGGGAAACTAAAATATTTTGAACATCTGCCTTATGCTGACCACCATCCTGGACAAGTAATTTTAGTTTTAAGGGCAAAGCATTTGAGAAATAGTAGGAAGTTTAAAGGGTCTAGCTCTTAGAATGTAAGGAGCTGAGATGAAAATGAAGAGATTGGTTTGGGATGGATTTGGAAGTGCCTCCTGTACCATGCTAGCAAGATTGGAGGCAGTGTTGCACGGCGGTAAAGCTGTATGTGTTGGACTCAGACTATACTATATTTGAATTCGAGCTCCACTACTCAATAGCTTTGTGACTCTGAAATAGTTACTTATGCTACCTCGGTGGTTTTCATTTATGAGATGATGATAACAGTGTTCGCCTCAATGGCCCAGGGAATTAATTAAAAGAGACAAATATTAATATAAAGCATTTTAGCACGGTACTTGGCACATAGGAAGCACTCTTTAAATGGAAGCTACTACTTTTATTATTTAGGATGGCAATAGAGACCCAAGAAAGGTCTGTGTGTATGTGCGTGTGTCCTGTTCAGTGATTCTGACCAAGGGTACTGTGCACTGACTGGAGAAACAGGCAGTAGTGAGACATTTGGGACCTTGTTGCAGAGATGGAGAAACGCTGGGAGTCGGCGCTCAGGCTGTGAGAAGTAGGGATGGAGAGGGCATAATGTGAGGCGTTTCTGAAGGGTGCTGAATGGGTGTGAGGGGTTGGGGAGGGCTGAAGGGTACAGAGAAGGAGGGGTTAAAGTTGCCCTAAAGTTGGGGACTTGCAGGAACTGACAGAGAACATGTATGATTAAGAAGTGTTCAGGGGGAAGCTGGTGATTTGGGGAATAAGGGATAGAGATAGATTTGGAGACCATCAACAGACTGATGGTGGGTGAAGCTGTGGGCAAGAAGGAGCCATTTCAGGAAAACACGTGAAATCAGAGGAGGAAAGTGAGAAGACTGGGGGAAATTCCCCAGTTTATGGGCTGGGCAATCTGAAAAGTCAGACAGAAGAAAGGTCAGAGAGAGAGAGAAGGAAGCTTGGAGAGAGTGGTGTCATGGAAGCAAAAGAAAAATACATTTCAAGAAGTCAGGGACCATATTAGGATAAGAGGATACATAACACACATGTTCATATGTAGTGGCTCCATCCAAGAAGCTCGCTTTTTGTAAAAGTCCTGTTCGGTGTGCGTGCGTGTGTGCGTATGTGTGTGTGTGTGCGTGTGTGCGTGCATGCGTGTGTGCGTGCATGCCGGCGGGCGTTCTTTGTGTGGTGGGGCGATGCTCTGCTCCGGGAAGTTATTCAGGAACCCATGTTGATGCGACCTTCCATTTTTTTATCCTTACTTTTTGGGGTCACCTTGAGAGTAGATCCCCTTACCAGACAACCAGGCGAAGAAAAGAGCTTGGAGGAGCGAAAGGAAGAGGCAAAACCCTCAAGCATAACACCAGGCCTGACACTAGCGCACAGCCCTTCTGTTGCAGAGAACCCAATCACACAGCCGCACCCAACTGCAGTGGTGACTGGGAACTAGTCTAGCCAGGTTCCAAGGAGGAAGAGGAAATGGATTTAGGAAACAGCAAGCAGCGTTTGCCATGGGAAGGTTCAGATGTTTGGATTGAAAGAAGGCTGAAGAATAAGTGTGCAGTTTGGCAAATGGGTCATTGGTGACTTCCATAAGATTTTAGCAGGGCCTGGAGGTAGAAGTGGAACGGCCAAGGATAGGGCTCTGCTGATCATAAGAAGAAAACAAGCTGTTCTTCACATGCTTGTTCTTTCCGGGAATTACCAGGAGCTATCATCAGCCTGAATTCTAGTTACCTGGTTGCCGCAGAATGGAAAAACTAGTCGCCATAATAAGGCCAAAGATTTTTCTTTCTGCCGAAAGCCACAAAGCTTCACGGTACTGCAGATGTGGTGGTGTTCCCAGAAGCCCCAGCTTGACTCACTTAGAGTCTAGCGTCCCTCAGAATATCATGCAGGGCTGGCAGGGATCAGGGTACGGGAAGAGGGATATGTTACCTCAAGCATATGCAGTATGTGTGCGGACACATATATGAATATGTGTATTTTCCAGTGTTATGTACCTAAAAATGACATTTGTACTCTGTCCCTCTTTGGAGAGTAAGGATCTATGACTTCGGGTAGCCAAGTTTAATTCTTAATTTGCTTGTGATCCAAGAGCTAAAACTGCAGATATTGTCAGGTAAGTCAACGAACAAGCATTGTCAGAAGAAATGCCCTTGCGTAAGCTTAACTGAAGAAAATAATCAGTATCTATCCCACCCCCACACCTCAATTCGCATCGCAAAGACTATTGCTCCAAATTTGTAAGGAAGGCTTTTGGTGAGGAGTTAGCTAGTTGATGAGAACTCTGCCCCCTCAAAACACACGCACTCAATCACATAGTCAGCCATGCAACTCCCCACGGGGACTCTTCCCAGCAGGATGTGTAACTAATGGACTGGATTCTTTCTTGCCAATTGAACACACATTTATAGAAAGCCTACTGAATCTCGAGCACCATTTTGGGCCCTGGGAATTGCTGTACCACTCCCATTACACTATTTTCCTAGCAGATCTTTGAAAGCTACATCATTAAGTGTGCTTTTACCTGTTTTCAGAGTCTGTTCGTTCCAAGGGAGAATCTGGAAGAGACATGGAAATGTGTTCACCCTAAGGGATGACCACTGTTATGTGTGTGACTTGCCAGTCTCTGAGAGAAGAGCTAGGCTTTGCCTGTGTGATGCAAGTTGTTGGTTTAGGCATTCTAAGGAGCCTGGATCTTCCAAACTCTTTCTCTCATGTGTCTCCCTGAACGACAAGCGTAATCAAGTTTTGAAGTCGCTGAGATGGTTGAGTCACCAATTTAGACTAAATTGGCCCCCAGACCTCTCCAGTATTTGAATTATAACTCACAATTCTTTAGGAGTCAATCTGACAGCAATCTGACACTAAGTATAAATCTGACACTAAGTATAAAATTCAGCTAAAGCATAGCTAAGTAGAGGAATGGTAGATGGAGAAGACATGTCAATTAAGAGATACTGTCTTCTGGTAGTAAAAAAAAAAATCTATTGACATGGAGACCAACAGGGACTTGGAGGTGGTCTTAAGGAAGAGGGGTGATGAAACCGAAGTCCTGGAGGGGAGTAATTTCAGAGGCTGGGCAGGCGGAAGAAGTGAGAGGGAGGAAGTGGGAGACCCAGGACAGAGACAGCCCATTGTCAAGAAAGCTATGTCTTCTTTTTTATATCAAGACTGAAGCACTCTTCACTTTCTCCAAAAGAAGAGTTTTTGGTACACACAAGTCTTTTAAAATCATCTCGATCACAACCTCCTCATAACAAAAGCCCAGTTAACTTCCTTCTCTGGCTGACGCCATCTTTCCCCATCCAGAGTTGCACGGAGGTACCTTGCATTCTCCCTGCATGAGTGAAATGGACTCTCAAAGACAAATGATATTTAATCTTCACTTTTTCCTAGCACTTTACAAGTTTGAGGCTTTTCTACTAGAATGATTTAATATAGTTTTAAAATATCCTCCTTTTAGCTATTTGTGTCCTTTTTGGAGGTGTTAAACATGGAAGCAATTATTCTCTTCATGGCAGGATTTTTTTTCTTGGTTCAATAAAGCTTTGTGCTTTGTGACACCTGATGCGTAGGTAAGGAATTGGGCTTATTTTCTATTAATTTGCAGTGAGTTTCTTTCCCTTAGAGAGCTAAAGGGTAGGATGTATGCTTCTCTGAGAGATAAACCACAATCTGTTAAGTGTGTAGGAGGACACTAAAAGCTAGCAAAGATTATGTTCTAGCAAAGTAAAATGTGAAAAATCTTTTGCATTACTCTATAACCATGGCAAAGAGAAAAAAAAAAAAAGAAAGGAAAAAAGCTGATTAAGTGGTTTCATGATAAGTAACCTAGAAAAGGACAGTTCTCTTGGTTGAATTTAATTCTGTTAGTCTAAATTGGAATTGTTTTTAGCTTCTGTGAGGCATCGTATTTTTAGTTGATGGGTCCATGAATTTGAAAGGCTCAGGTTCGTACCAGTGTTCAGAAAGCTGGGGCACTGCCAACAGAGAAGATAAAATAAGCTCTTTCATTTCATCCAGAGTGTCTACTGTGTGCCAAGGAAGAAAAAAATTTCACATTAAAAGAGAATAGTTTTTTTGTTGTTGGTGGTGGTGGTCTTCATAGAACGATGAGCACACCAGAGTAGATGGTTTGCGTTCTGCCCAAACTGAGGCGATGGTTAATTGTCTTTGGGAACATAAAACATTTTATTCTATGTGAAACTGAGGCCAGAACACATTAGAAAACTCAACTTCTTTCTTCATTTTCCGATTCGAGCAGGAAAATAGATCATTTGAAAGTTGCCTAGCAGAACTGACACTCCCCAGAGATCAATAAATCTCATTCCAGGGCTGGAGGTGGATAGAGATGGCATGTCAAAAGTAGTTTTCAGAACCCAATGAGCCTTTGTGAGACATGGGAAACATTCACAGGTAGTTAAAGTTGATAAGGAAAAGTCAATTATCTCAAAATCATGGTAACTTTTAGAAAGCATTTTCTATGGGGCAGCCATTCTACTAAGTACTTTACAGTTATTATCTCAAACATCTGTCAGTTACAGGAAATAGGTGTGATGATCACCCCTATTTCAAGATGAGAAACTCAAGGTAGAGAGGGATTAAGTGATTTTCTGAGGGGAATAGTGCTTATAAATAGGGGAGGAGAGCACAGAGAGCACTGAGATTTGAATTCAGGAAATCCAGAGTCCCAGGGCTGTGGCCTCAACCACTATGCAACACTGCACCCGGGAATCCTTTTAGGATTAAGACCATTGGAGGAGCCAAAGTCTTATTGGTTTATATGGATGTTGGTGATAAAGGCCAGCTGTATAGGAAAAGATGAAATAGGTCAAATTTGCCTTTGGTTCTCCTTAACTTTCTCTTTATGCCCCCTCAAGAATTCCGACTGCTTGTTCTAACCTCATTCGTTATTGCAAAACTACATTTCATTGCTGTAGGATTTTTTTTTTCCTAGAAGGGATAACTGTTGGAAGTAGGTTATATTAGTTTATAAAGGCTTAAGAAGTCACTCCTTTATGGGGTCTTTGTATTGCAATAGGAAGTTTTTAAGGAATAAAAAGTTTTCCAGACACATAGGGGCCATTTCTAAAGGTGATGCTTCAGTTTCTGTTTCAGATCAGTGGTGATGGTATTTTTCAGGCTGGGGACTCTGAGGCTCTCAAAGAACACTGTGGAAAGGAAGGTGACAGCCTTTTTGTCTCCCAGAAAGGTCTCTTATTGTAAAGAAATGGGGAAAGAGTCTTAAAGGAAAGGGAGAACCTCGTGGGGATGGAGAAGGATCCAAAAAGGAGGAAATAATGAAGTGTTGAGTTCAAATTCCACCCCTGCCAGTTTCTGGCCATGAGACTATGGGCAGATGACTGGAAGTCTCCTGTATAAAAATACTTAATAGAATTGTGAGGATTAAGTAAGATAAAGACTGAAAAAGGCAGCAACTAAACTCATGCTGATAGTCCGGTTGTTCTCAGCAAATGGTGACGTCCTCCCTGTCCCCTGCCAGGCTGCCGTGTTCAGTGGGTGTGATCAGGAAGGGAAATGGTAAAGATTGATGGAGGAGAACTGTTTAGAAAAATACTGTTTAGGGGTGCCTGGGTGGCTCAGTGGGTTAAAGCCTCTGCCTTCAGCTCGGGTCATGATCTCAGGGTCCTGGGATCGGGCCCTGCATCGGGCTCTCTGCTCAGCAGGGAGCCTGCTTCCCCCTCTCTGCCTACTTGTGATCTCTCTGTGTTAAATGAATAAATAAAATCTTAAAAAAATAAAAAAAAATACTGTTTAGAAAAATACTTATTCTTTGATGTGCACCAACCTTGTTGCATGCATGCACTCATTCATTCAATAGATACTTATCGATTGCTTCTGCAATCCTCTTGGATTTTAAAGTTAGATTCACTTGGATCAGCTCTGAACAGCATTTAGAAGTGCGAATTTTGTAGAACCATGTCTTCATACATCTAAAATCTGTTACATCAAGCCAACTTAAAACATGAAGGCATTGCTAGTGCCTTTCTCTTGATCCTTCCTCAGATGGAGTTTCCAGAGAGAACTGCTGAATGTTAAACAAATATCATTTCAGTATTGCCTCATTATCCTGGAACACTCTGACCAGGAGACCTTATTTAATCAGCTGATCTACCACCGGCCACTGGCCATCGCTATCTTTGGTACCTGTACACATATGGCTGGGAAAATATAAAACTATAGCCATTATTTACCTACTTCTATCCACAGCTCCTGAGTTAACCACAGCAACTTCAATCATATAGAAGATGTAAGATATTGGGCTATTAGGAGCTGCCCTGGATTTTAATTGAGGATCAAATTATATTCTTGTCCTTCATCTAAAACCACGTACAACATAGTGATGCTTGATGCCTCTGGCTCTTTAGTTATACACCAAACAAGCCAAGAAAGATAGATATTTATCAGGCCTAACTTCATGCCTGAAAAGAAATGACCTTAGTCATCCTGTCATGGCACAGTGCTACTCGGGGTTTGTACCCAAGTGCGCCCTAAACATCCAGCCTCACCAGCCTGCACAGATAAGTCTATGGTGATGTTAATTCCTGAATTTTCCTGGCTTTGAAGATCTCTCATCTCAAACTGCTGCATCGCTCCAGTCAAACGCCCACATCCTGACAGTCTGGAGGTCTGTCTCACATGTGTGTAGGGAGAAGTTTGCACCCATTGGGTACAACTACTGCTTCACAGGCTCTGCTCGGCCTTGGCTGTGCTTGTTGTCCCTGCTCTTTGGGAAGAATGATGCTCTCTACAGAACACCGTACTCTGGGATTTCCCACTATGTCACCTGGTGCCATGTTCTATTTAGGTTTCACCAAACTGCCAGAGCTACAGTGTGTTCCACATAGAAAAAGAGAGAATCTTCCCCTCACTAACTCTTTGCCCCACCTGTCCTGGGCCTTGAGCTAGAACTGCCTGGTACACACATAAATAGCTTCTTCAGATTATACCTATCATGCCTTCACCTTCCCCATTCACCTCATACTGTCAGGGACTGCAGGAGAGCCATATCATCCTCTCCATTTTTGCCAACTCTGCCCTCCCCCGGATCCCTGTGATGGGGGGAATTCCATTAGCCTAAATTGGTACTCACAACTTTGTCCCTTCTCCTTCAGCCCAAACCAAAAGCCGTTATGGGTATTTACTTGGGCAGATCTATGCCCTGTGGGTCACTGCCCCATCATCTCAATCTCTATTTAGGCTGAGCCAGGTCCGCAGTGCTACCCATTCATGAAGTTGCCTGGTTTCAATGAGCTCATGACCACAAGAGAACTGAGGGTCTGATGATAATTGGAGCCATCAGCCAGTGTAGATGATCAACGTGAAGACTAACTCTCCCCCATCCCATAAAGGCAGTCAGAGTAGAAAACGGCAGAACTGCTCTGGAGGAGCTTACCAATCAGCACAATTATCTGTTGAGTGATGGAGAGCTCAAAAAATGGAAAGTATTTGGCCTAGAAGTCATCTATATGTATAACTGAGAGGAAGGTATTCATTTCTGTGGGTTTCAACACAACAAGAAGGTTTAGTCTCTCACTTTCAGTTCTTCTAGGGCTGGAGAAAGGCAGGGAGTCACGGAATCCAGACAGAGAGAAAGGCACATCATCCTCATCCCTGGGACTTCCGAGGAGACAGGGAGACAGAAAACATGGGCAGTGAGGCAGTTCTTTTTTCAAACCGCGCACCAGGTTTTAATGACCAGGATCCTTAGAGCTAGGTTTCAGTAAGAGGACACTATTTTCTTTGTGACCTCATTCCCTCTTACGTTTTTACTTAAAACAGGACCTCCAGTCATTCATTCTGGAATCAAAGACCTTAAGGTCTTGAAGACAACCCAGTCTGGATTTGAAGGATTCATCAAGGACCAGTTCACCACCCTCCCCGAGGTGAAGGACCGGTGTTTTGCCACCCAGGTGTACTGTAAATGGCGCTATCACCAATACAGAGACACGGATTTTGATGCTACCTGGTATGAGCACGTGCTAAGGCCTGGCGCCGCCTCCACCCTCTTCCCAGGGGCCCCAAGGTCATAGACTCTTCAACTGAAAGGGAAACTTAGAGGTCATCCAATTCAACCTCCCCACTGTTCAGAGTCCCTTCTGTTGGATAACAGAAAGACTCTTGATTTGAGTTAGTAAATCTGCACTGAAATCCCAGATGCTATTAGCTAAAATGACCTCAAGTGGACCACCTAATATCCCTGACCCTCTGTTTTTCAATTGATTACACCAGTAGTTCTCAAACGTTATTACTGTGTATCAGAATCACCCGGAGGGCTTGTGAGAATGCAGATTCAGGGCCCACCTCCAGAGATCCTGCTTCTGTGGGTCTGGGGTGGGGACCAAGAGCTTGCATTTCCAGTAAGTTCCCAGCTGATGCTGATGCTGCTGGCCCAGGAGCCACACTTTAAGAATCACTGTATCAAGCTAGGATAATGATATTTGGCATTACTCCCTCATAGTAGATGCAGAGAGGGCTATATGAGGATGACCAACTTACCCTAGTTTGCCAAGGACTTTTCTGATTTTGATGTTGGAAAGTCCCATGTCCCAGCAAACCTCTTGGTCATAGGCAAACTGGGACAGTTGGTCACCGTAGGCTAACTTAAAATGAGGTGATATTCACAGAAGCAATTTATAAATGATAAACGCCTTAACAATGTAAAGGTGTGATTATTATTATACTATCCTTGACAAGCAGTAATTAGGCCTCTGGACTCTGAGTTTGTTTTTTGACCAGGCATCTCATTCCTCTGCTGAAGTTCTAATTGTTAGAAATGTTACTTTCTGATAAGCTGGAATCTGCCTCCCACTGGTATAGTTTTGCTCTACTCCTTTTATTATGTGATGGATTTGAAAATGCTTACAGAGAAACTCACCTCAATCTTCCTTTTCCTTTTTTAAGTGTTCCCCATTGGCAGCAGGCTGAAGTATTTCTGTTGGAAAGAGCACAAAATTGAACATGGCAGAATCTGTCTTAGTTGGGCCTCTCACTAAGGAGAGAGACTTAGTGTGGATCATTTAATTTTAAGATTGCTCATGTCTAAACTGGGAATAATAATAATACCTGCATCAGGTATATTGAGAGAATTCAACAAAGTAATCATGTAAAATCCTTAACACAGAGCCTGGCACAGAATAAAACCCCTAAAAACATGATAATGCAAAGAACTGGCCAAGCTAAACAGTAAGAGTATAGCATACTTGGAAGTCCTTTTCATGGGTTCTTCAAATGTGAGGAAGATTTACTCTGTAATGCCCAGTGGACCCTAGATCCAGATGATGAAGATCACCTAGCGACATTACCTTTGTTGAATGGTGTGTGTGTGTGTGTGTGTGTGTGTGTGTGCGCGTGTGCGCGTGTGTGCGTGTGTGTAGGGAAATTGGAAGTGAGGTGTTTTGGAGTAAGGCATTGCAGGATATTAATGTCTTCTAAAATCAACAATAAAATTGTTTTCTGGGGGAACTGAAGGTCACCACTTCCCAGCCTCATAGCACATTCCTAAAAGACCACCTTACAAGTCCTCAGGTCTCTTTTGTGTGTTTTAGGGATATTGTTCGGGACATTGTCCTGGAGAAATTTGCTGGACCCTATGACAAAGGCGAGTACTCACCCTCTGTCCAGAAGACCCTCTATGACATCCAGGTGTGCTCTTTGAGCCGGGTTCCCGAGGTATGTTTTGTTACTTGCCATCCTGTAGACTAAGAGAACTTGTTGTGTCTCCTGTCAGCTCTGACAGAGAGTTGAGAGTTAAAATAAGGCAGTGGAAGACACATGAAAAATGACATCTGTTGTTGTTCAAAAGCTTGTTATAGCAAGTGAGAAGAGAGCAAAAAATGGAAAAATCTGTCCAACCTGAAAACATGGGCCACTGTTACAGTTCTTTAGGTTTGTTGAAAATTCTGTGTGTCTTTTCAACCTGCCACAACTTAAACCTCATTATCAGGACAATCAACGCTCTGAAGGAGGAATAATTAGGGCAAGGGTCTATGTTCAGGGTAGCCAGGGAACGAAGGATAGATGCAGACAGATTCTATCCATCCATCCATCTGATGTTATTGGATGGTTATTACATCTCTGTCAACACATGAAGAATACAAAGATAAATTAGACATGGTGCCTACCCTTAAAGAGGTCATCATTGAGTAAAAGAAAAAACAATAAGTAAACTAATGACGCAGTAGAGCACCGAGCATAATGAAAATATAGGGAAAGGCATCTAACTCAGGTAAGGGGCATGGAGCCAGCGAGGCTTTGTGAGGGAGAGGTGTTTAGGCTAAGTCTTAAGTGACAAGTGGGGGTTATCTGGGTTCACCTCAAGGGTGAGGGGGCATGGTAGTTATTGAGACAAGGAGGCATCATAGAATGGTCATTTGCAGTTGAGGAACTGCTATATGTGAAGCTCCGTGAGTGAAAGTCTTTCCACATGCCTAGGGATGAGGCAAGAACAAGATCAGGAGGACCTCTGTGGGCTTGTTTATAGTACTTGAACTTGAAAGCTCTTAGGAGCCATGGAGGGGTTTAACCAAGGTGTGGCACTACTGGATTTGCACTCTAGAAAGATCACTCTAAAAAAAGTGTGATAAATTAAAAGGGTAATAGATTACACACAAGGAGACATGTTGGAGGCTGTTGGGAAGCAGAAATCTGGCAAGAAGGGCCTGAACTTAGTTCCAGATGGGATGGAGAGGACGAGTACCATCCTTCAAACTGAGCAAGGGGGATGCCTTTCATGGCCCAGCACTTTCCAGGCCTTTCTCTGGTTATGCCTTTCTCCACTGGATGAAGAGTCAGTGGGGCCAAGGCAACAAACCCTTCAGGGACCCACACGTCCCTTTCTAGATCATTCTCTGGATAACTGCACTCCAGAATTGTCTGCCCAAATAACCTTGAGACTACTTTCAGAAACTGTGCAAACCTCCTTCTCAGATCTGTCCTCTGGAGGCAGATTATGCCATCAGTGTATACACCATTAGGCCTGAGAGTAGGCGAAGGGGCAGAAGTTTGCAGGAGGTATAGATGAGACTTGACACTGAGCAAGGGTGTCCACCCACGTGAGTCCAAGAGAAAAGGTGGGATGGGCCTGGGGTCTGGCTCTTCCCCCACTACCACATCCTCGGATGGCATTGTAAGCAGTTAAAGATTTCTAAATTACATCCTGACCTTCCAGGTTGTTATGAAGTTCTATTTGTCAAGTCAGAAAGAACATATTTCACTTAAAAGTTTCTTGCTTGATTCATAACTTTATTTTTTTTTAAACATTTGGTATGCGGGCCTCCAATTATATTCTCACGCCAAGGCCTGCAAATGTTTGGGACAGGCCTTGAGAGGAGGAAATGGACTGAGGAAGAGTTTAAGAGGTTGACTGGCCAGCACCAGGAGGCCAGTTGGATACCACAGGTCGCACAGTTTTCTGACCCAAGGAATCTTACTTTTCTGAGAACAGATTTTGTACTTAGAGGGGGAAAGGGTGGGTCAACCATCTAATAATAGGACTATTCCGAGACAGCTGTGTCAAGCAGTAGAGGACCACCAGAGGTTGTCTCAGGGACAGAAGCAGAACTCGAGTAATGGGCTACTGGGCAGGTGGGTTGCAGGGGAAGAATGATAGAGAGAGAGAGATTTGCAGTTGCCCAATGTGATCCATATTACTTTGGCTTCCAGATAGAAGACATGGAAATTAGCCTGCCGAACATGCACTACTTTAACATAGACATGTCCAAAATGGGACTGATCAACAAGGAAGAGGTAAGAGAACGTTACAAATATTTAAAGTGCATCCGCCCTCCTGCCCCCACAGCCTTACTTGTCTATATAAATTTGGGATGATAATATCACCGAGCGAAACTCTTCACAGCTGTTGCTTCTGGAGTATTTATAGCTGCCACTGATTAAAGTCCTCTTAGACTCCGGGCCTTTCGGTACCTGAGGCTGGAGTACCACAGAAGTGGATGAGTGATTGTGGAGGAGGGTTGGAGGCTGCGGGGAGTAAGAGGAAAGGAAAGCACAGAGTGTGCCAGAAGACACAGCTCTGAGATCTGCTTCTCTGAAAGTGCCACCCAAGGTCACGGCTTCATTATCCTTCCACAATGGGGTGAAGACAGAGAAGTAAAAGATTCTATTTTCATTTTCCTTCAACGTCTTTAACTTTGGATTAAGTTGTCAACTGAAGTAGCATATAAACAGAAAACGTCAACAGAAAAATGAAAGGGTGTTTGTGTTTCCAATGGGAATTCTAGAAAGAGAGATGAGGAAGTGCACTTTTTGAAAGGCAACCTTGTTTTGGGAAAAACACTTACCTGGACTTGTTTTAAGCCACGGCAGAGGGTTAAGCCGAGTGGGAGTGTCTGACTCGACAGTCTCAAGTGGTGGGGCCTTGGAGATTAGAACTGTCCTTCCCCTCTCGAACCACTTGCAGAATGGTAGGATCTCTCAGTTGGATCCATCCTCTCAGGGACTTCTAGAATTTGAAAAACATCATCTTGATGGCTTGTTTTAGTGTGCAGGGGGAGGCAGGGAGGGGTCATCTATTAACGTGGCTCTGCGGCCATAGAACTCGGGGCCTGCTGACCTAGGAGCCTTCTTAGCCACAGGCCTCTGGGCAATCACGTGTGTCTGCTGTGCAGATGATGCTGCTGGGCTCCGTGGGGCCCTGCACCACCACATCTGTAGGTGGGCGCTGGGGAACAGCACTGGGAAACCAAGTCACGCTTAGGTGCTAGGATAGCTGCTCAAGAGCTCTGCGTGTCAGAGAGCAACCTTGACCCCAGGTACTGTTTGCTCAGCTGGGCCGAGAGGCAGCATTGCTTACTGCATGGAAGGGAAGCACGGTGATTACCAGAACGCCACTGATTAGAATATAAATACTTTTTAAACAATTACCTCCTAAAGAGCCCGAGAGACCCGAAGGTAATCCTGGCCTGTCCACCAAAGCTCAAACAAAGGGGCCCCAAACAGAGAAGGGTCAAGTGTCATGAATGGGACAATGCTTAGCCCAGGAACCTAAAAGAGAAAGGTCTCCTCAGAGCCCCCAAACACCTCTGGCCTGCCCCGATCCCAGCTCAAAGACTTGTTGCCGGCTTGCCGGTTGTGTCTCTCTACCCAAGAAGTCAGATGGGCAGCTTCCTCAGCTCCCACCAGGAGAACGGGTGGGGACCCCCAGTCAGGAAGGCCCAGTTCCTTCCGGCCAGGACTCTGCCTTCAGGCACCTGAGAGGCTGAACAAGTTGTCCCGTGTCTGTGTCTGCCCTGTGGGGCTGGCCCGAGCTGCTCTCGGGC
>CM053606.1:60725547-60746486 GCA_028646535.1 Procyon lotor | reverse complement strand
TTACAAAATGTGCTTACAGTTTGTCACTTGCATGGCCAAATAGCTGGTACATTTCATTCCTCTGCTGATTTGATGATCCAGTTTGAAGAGCAGTCTTAGAATTTAACATGATTTTTTTCTAAAAACAAACAAACAGGAACAAAAAACTAAAATCAAGCCCTTCTTCCTAGATATTATCTTGGTCATGTAAGTTTTAGAAACACTGTAGTTGCTTCAGAGAAGAAATAGGTATTAGAGCAGAATCCTCAGAAATTGGGGTCCATTTTATACACCCATGCATTTTGTTTCTCCTGAGCTCTTAAAACATTTATTGTAACGGACTGCACATGAGCTATTGGATGTTATGTCCCAGGTGTGCTGCAGGAAAGCCTGTCCTCTGTGAAATTTTCAAGGACCAGATTTCTATTTTGGGAACAATGTTTTCTTGTGGTTAAAATAGTAAACTATATGCTGAAAACCAGGCTTGGGGTTTCACCTGCTTTTGTCAGTGCTGTGAACTGTAAATACCTGTGAGCTCATTTGTATCGAAACACTTGGTAATTTCGTTATAGAGGGCTATGGGAACTTTGTTCCAATTTTTCTGGGAAGCTAACTTGCTCTATAGTACTCTCTCCCGCCTTTTCCCCATCCCTCCCTGAATCTCAAACCTCAAACCTCCTCTCAAGTACTGTCCTGGGAGAGTAAGGCAGGTGACCCCAGCCCATTTGCTGCCTGGGAGACCGTTTGCAAGGCACTCAAGGGAGCAGCTGTCATTTGGGGCTTGTGGTTTTGGCAGCCAAGATTCTAAGAGTTGGTTGAATTCCTCTAAATTTCATCTCCTAACTTTTCGCAGAAACAGGCTCAGAAAATGTGTTCCATTCTTTCTCCTTTTTAGAGTCAGACTTAAGTTCATACCACTCTACTTTCAGTAACCTGCTTTTTCTCCCTTTGTTCTCAATATAATAGAAATCACTCTTTGGAAACAGTGTTTTTCTTGTTTGTTTTTGAAACAATTTACCTTTTTCAACCACCTGCCAGATTTAACTACAGGAATCTGAACTCTCTAACCTCCTAGCTCTCTGTCCAGAAAGAGCATTTTTTTTCCCCCTTCTGACTTGGGACTGACTGGACTTTGCCTTTTGTAGTCTCCTTTGCAAAACTTTTGTAACATCAGCTTCCTCGCCTACATTTCAAGAGGAAACCAAGGCTTCTTTCTAAAGATGTGGATTTCAAGCTTTCCGATTCACTGGGTTCTTCCTGCTTCCAAATATTGGAAACTTACTCTCTTTGTATTTTTCGTAGTCTTTGTCTCATTTCTCTCAGAGCTCAGCTATCTTTCATTCTTCCATTGGCCTGGACTCTTTCTCAGGAATTCTGAAAGTTTGGGGATTCTATGGCTATCCTAATGAGAAAGAATGGTGAGGGACATTCCTCCCAGCAAAATGCTTATCCCCGCATCGACAGGTGCCTCAACATCCACCATGGAAGAAGTTTACTCTCAATCCTTAAAGTGTGAAGGATTCCATTGGAAATCGGCCACATAAGGAAGGTATTCAACCAAGCTTGGAAGAAAGGCACACTGATTCCTTTATATGAGAAAGGGAAATAAGTGTATTTAAAAAAATGATGTACTATACCTTGGCTAATTGAATTTAAATTAAAAAAAATTAAAAAATAAAACATCAAAAACTTCAATTGGGTTTTACAGGCATACCCTGGAGGAACTGCAGGTTCAGTTCTATACCACTATAATAAAACAAATTTTTCCAAATAAATAAATAAATAAATAAATAAATAAAAGTGAAGGACCCCAGGTATATTAGCCTCTTGAGGCTGCCGTAACAAAGTAACACAAACTTGATGGTAAGTAACAACAGTATTCCTTCATTGTTCTGGAGGCCGGAAGCCCAAAGTCATGATGTTGATAGGACTGTGTCTGCTTTAAAGGTGTAGAGGAGATTCTGTCCTTGGTCTTACAGCTTCTGGTACTTTCTTCGGTTTCTTGGCTTGTGACTGTACCACTCCAGGCTCCTCCCGTGGTCACGTTGCCTCTTCTGTCTGTCTCCTCTTGGATTTAGCGCCCACCCAAATAACCCGAGGTGGTCTCTTTATCTCAAGATCCTTAACAGTATCTACAAAGACCTTTCTCCCACATAAGGTCATAATTATAGGTTCCAAAAATTATGGCACGAACATGGGATTTGGGGGGTGTGGTCACCACTCAACCCACAGCAGCGAGTCACAGTGCACTTCTTGAGAGCAGCTCTTCTAGTGCCTATCGGATCTTCAGCTACATGTAGGCTACTGTTTCCTTCATACCTGGGAGATAGTCACATCCCCCTTTCAGTCTGATCAGCTGTCACCTAGATGTCTATAAAAGAGGGAAGAGCATGGACTTTGGATCTAGATTGTGCGAAGTTTCAGACTGAGCTTCTCCAATTTCTGGCTGTGTGACCTTGGACAAGTAACCCTAAACTTTAGTTCTATAGTTTTGAAATGAGTCTAATAATAATAACTACCTTACAGAGTAACTGAGGATTAACTGAGATAATGCATGCAAGGGTTAAAATGTTTTTGGTTGCAAGTAACCAAATACCTAAGAGTGTCTTCAACTGGAAGGACACCTTGTTGACTTAAAAAGTTTGGAGATAGGTTGTCTCAGGATTGATCTGGCCACTCAGGGGTAGCTTCATGGTCTCAAGCTCTTTCCATCCTTTGCCCTGCCATCCTCATAGTGTGCTAATGTTTCCCTTGGGGTCACAAAATGGGTAGGAAAGCTGCTGTTACAGATGGTGTGCATCACCCAAATCTCCCTTGGGACCAAAGTAATCAGACACCAGAAGTATTGGTCTCTGCCAGCTTATCATTGGGTCCCTCTGCGGGAATTGCCTTGGCTAAAAGAAGCTGCCTCACCCCAATTTATACTCAGCCCCTGGGAGCAGCTCACATCCAGTGCTGGTCAGTGTAGGAGATACAAAGTTCGGCCCCTCTTGCCTCATTTGGGACAACGCTGTAGGGACACTCCAGTCCCAGAGCTCCTAACTGCCTGAGGTCTCTGTTGCAATTGCATCATAATCCAACCTCTCCCTCTGCCCAGTCCTGCTTCTTTCACTGCTCACAGGCATGGTTCCAGAGAGTGAGCCTTAATAAACCTGCATGAAAATCTCTGGGTCTCACTGTACATCTCTTAGGGAAGCCAACCTGTGGATCTAGGAGTGTGTCTAGGAAGGAGGCTCTAAAATGGGGTTGTGGGAGCTGAACCACCCACTGTCCAGCTGGTGATGAGCTCCTGGAATGTTGTAATTATGCGACTGTTATAAGTATCGCCTGAGGTGAATTGGGATGGGATACTGGAGGAAAGGAACACTCTGGCAGTGGCAATATCTTGGATGCTTGAGGGATTAGGGGTAATAATCATTATAAGGATGATGGAATTTGTTTGGGTATTGCTAGGAACCATTGATATGTTAAGAAAGACAATGAAAAGATGAGGATGATTAATAACCAATATAAAGCAAGAAAAGCAAGAAAGCAAGAGGACCTCCTTGGTAACATATAAAGAAAACCTACAGCCAGATGATAGGAAAAAATTAGGATCAGGCCTAGGACTTAATTAGAAGAAGAGCAGAGCTCCAAAGAAGATTGATTTTTCAGTTCTGAGAGGTCACACACCAAGGTCAGCCTTGACTGATGCACCTGAAACCCTGAATCCCCAGATTTCCCTGAATTCTCTGGGCCTGCAGAAGTAGACTACTCTTCCCTGTTAAAATCTAACACTGCCACCCTTGCTTGAAGACAGGACAAAGCCTTCTGCATGTCTCCTTGGAGTATCTTTTCACCTCCCCTCCAGGCTAGCAGACCTATTAATAGGGTCGAGTTATATCATATCCCAGCCAGAGCCATGCTTGGACTGCTAAGGGAGGAAGTGGCCTACAGACCCCAAGGGTGGCAAAGGTTCAGTCAATATGCGAGAGCTGGAGGGTTATACATGGGACTGGATCCTGAGGGTTTTGGACAAAACCTATCAGATTTTTATTCATTTTTTAAAGATTTTACTTATTTGAGAGAGGGAGAGCCCTAGTTGGGGGGTGGGAAGAGGGAGAGGGAGAAGCAGACTCCCTGCTGAGTAAGGACCCCGATGTGGGTCTTGATCCAGGACCCTGGGATCACGACCTGAGCCAAATGCAGATGTTTAACTGACTGATCCACCCAGGTGCCCCCTCCCATTAGATTTTTAAATCAAGAAGGAAGAACAGAAGCACTTTCCATTCACATAGGATGGCCCACTGAATACATGTATGGTCTTGCCCTAGGACTCCATTAATCTCCTACTCTTTGTATCTGGAACCTGGACCATCTGGACACACCACAGAACATCACATTGGTTCATTGTATCCATGATATCATGTTAATGGAACTGGAAAGCAAGAAGTGGTGCTTGTAGTTTAGAGAACTTTAGGTGGAGAAACCTATCGGGAGCCCACCATGTTAGTGAAGATTTTAGGAGCACAGCGGTCTAGGATAGGGGTTGGAAATACCTATCCTACCATCTGTTTTTGTAAATAAATTTTATTGGAACACAGCCATTTGCTTATGCATTGTTTATGCATTGGGTATTTGCAATAGAGACTATTTGGCCTACAAAGCATAAAATATTTAATCTTTGGCCTAAATAGGAAAAGTTTCATGACCTCTGGTCTAGGGTGTTCTGGGATATCTCTTCCAAAGGGCACATTACTGAATCTCGAACTTTCTACCACTAAGAAGAATGCACAGTGCATGGTAGTCTTTCCAAGTTTTGGAGGCATCATATTTCACTGGGATATTCCAAGGGGAATACTGGTTTAATCCATTTACTGGGTGACAAAGTCTTTCAGCTTTGTGTGAGGCCCAAAGCAGGTCCAGGCTGGGTGCAAATATTCCTGTTGCTTCAGCCATATGGATTAGCTGACACTATGCTATTTAGAAATGTACCTGATTGAGGAAGATGTTGTATGGGGTTTAGAGAAAGCCCTAGTAGGAAAATTACAACACTGACTCCTAGGGTTCTGGAGCATGCCATCTATAGCCGAGAATTATTCACTATTTGAAAAATAGCTCCTGGTGTGTTATTGAATCTTGGTAAAGACAAATGTCTCATTATGAGACATAGAGGGACTTTGTGGCCAGAGATATTTGTCATGAGCTGGTTTCTACCAAACACGCCAGGTATTAGGGTTTGGTGAGCCCAGGAGCAATCCACTGTAAGACGGAAATGATAGATCTGGAATCAGGCACAAATAGGGCTAGAGGACACAAGAAAGGTATGTGGGTCCAACCTTCATGTCATCCACCAGTGTTTCTCCAACACCTCCCAGAGGTGTTGGACTTATGGTCATAAGAGGAGGGTGGCTGTTATGACAGCGTTGAAGGGAAATACTCTCAATGAATAAAACTTAGGAAATGCACCAAAGGATCTTCTAAGAAAGAAAAGTCTGGAAAGAAAAGTGGCCCTAGGTAAGAATATATATAAATTCATGGGCAAGTGGCTTGGTTGGTCAGGCTCTTGGAAAGAAAAAGATTGGGAGATTGGGAAGAAGGTAGATATCTTTGACTGGATCTATATGTATTAGTCATGCTTTTTATTCTCTGTATCTTATGATGTTTTGACATCTTGGTGGTCCTTACAGACCCAAAGAGATATTGGCCCTCCCAGAGGTAGCTAATTCCTAAAGATAGGAAAGTTACTTAGGAGCATTCCTCTCCTGTCTGATCCAACCACCTCCTTTATCTAATTCACACACCAACCAAATATTTCTTCTGTCTTAAGTCAACCCAGGGCTAGAAGCCAGACAGCTAGAGAAGAGAGAGCCCCTATGCCCCAAAGCCTGACAGAATTATTCAAACCAGCCAATCCTAAGCTCTTCCCTGGTTAGCCTTTCCCATGGAAACCTCAATAAAGATTCTGTTCTAGGCTTTCCCTTCACCCCCGCTCTTGCTTTCTGACCAAAAGCAGATGCTTCCCTTGTGGCCGTGCATGGTATGGTATGTCCCCTTTTCTCAGGATATATAAGCAATAAATTCTTCCTTCAACACATCAACTTATCCGTTTTGTCACTCAGGCATCTTTATAAATTAAGACCTGGGCACCAATCACTGTGGGAATGGTCATTAAATGTGAGGATCTTGGTATTGCATAACATCTATCAAAGAGTACCAATCATAGAAGAGGCACCGACCAATCAAGTAGAGGGACTGATTTAGCCAGTTCATGTTAGTCAGCCTTTGTCACTGGCAATCCCAAAGCTGGCATAATGAGCTCATGAATAGAGTAGCCATGAGAGTCGAGAATGAGGCCATACATGGGACCCAAAGCATGGGATTCTATTTTCTACTCACAAATATCCAACTTTCCAGCAGTAGGGACCAAAATCAAGTGAGAACTTGATATGGCACTGATCCTTGAGAACACTAAACAGCTGCTTGGCAATGAGTTGCATACATTGGACCCCTTTCACTCTGAAAGGGGCAGTGCCTTATCTTAACTAGAATTGATACGTATTTTGAGGATGGCTTTGCTTTTCCTGCCCACAGGGACTTACTTGGAAGCACTATCCAGGGGCTTACACAATCCTGCACATGATGATTCAGATCAAGGGACTCTGAGACCTACTTTAAAATAAAGGAGATAGGACAGTCTGTAACTGACCATATGATCCACTAGTCCTATCATATACTGCATGTGATATATGATAGTATATCATATACTGCATCTGGAAGCTGCTGACCTGATAAGGGCGATGGAATGGTCATTTGAAGGTACAGCCGAGGTGCTAGCTTGGGAGCTACTACCATCTGATAATGGGGTATCATCCCCAGGAGGTGGGATATCCCCTAAATGCTTTACTTTTATGTGGTGCTATGTCCCCAGAAGGTAGAACACTTGGATCTGTTGACCAAAGGGTAAAAATAAGAGTGGCCCCACTCACCATCATTCCCAGTGACCCAGTTGGGAAATTTGTGCTCTCTCATCCCCTCAACTCTAGGCTCTGATTATCTAGAGGCACCATTCCTAGAGGGAGGACACTTCCCCCGGGGACACAGTGAGAGCAATTTTAACTTAAAGCTGTAGGTTTGTACAACACGCAAACTTGACAATTCCCAAGAAAAACAGCTATCCCCAGTCCACTACACAGCCAAGAGAGAATCAATCAGACTGAAATCTTAGAACATTTATGAAGGGGAAAAGAAACTGTAGGACAGGACAGTGTTGTGTGTTTTCACTGAAAGGTGGGGAGAGCAGTGACATGTGTAACTCAAATTATTTGATTCTTAGAAAATCATAGAGATTGCTGAAATAAACTTCTAGCTGGACTTATTTATTTTACATAGGCAGTTGAACCAAGAGAAGTTAAGAAACTTGTACAGGGTCTTACAGGTAAGTCAGGAGCGGAGCTGGGATCAGAATCCAGGTCTGCTGACCCCTAGTCCAGTGTTCCCTTCCCCCTTCGATGTGAATTCATAGCTTCAGTGTTTTCCTTTTTAACTCTGTGTGGGTTAGACCCATGTTAACTTACTCTGCATTCTGCATGCACACCATACAGAAGGCTGACGAATAACCTACAGACATCAGGGTAGCTGGGAAAAGCCACCTTAGCATTAAAAATTCATTACAAAATCTGCCCAAAAAGATAATTAAACAGACTAATGTCAACCTAATCGGCTCAAATTAGTGAATGCAGATCTACTTAGATTTTTTAAATTTTTAAAAAAATTTTTTGATGTTTGTTATTGACCCACACATGTCTTCATTAAAATCACAAAGGTATCAGAGGTCTCCCTTTCATTAGCCTCACAAAACCATTTTGAATGTCACTGAATGTTCATTTTGGATTAGGGATGAGATGTATTTAGAATTCACCAAGTGCCTCAAACTAACTTCTCTAGGCCTTTGGGGACCAATAAAAACCTATATGCATTTTGCTCAGCACATTTCCCTTAACTCAGCATAACAATTTTTCATGGACCTTAAATAATGCATTTTTTTCTTTTATGTGCCCTTATAAAGATAAAGTATCTAGAACCACCCCATATCCAAGGACCTAAGAAAGTAATTGCTTTATCTTTTAGCAATATTAGAATGCATCAAGTGAACAGTATTTGGATTGAGCATATGTTTGTTAATTCCGTGACTGGTCTGGCCTTGAAAAATGGAGTGAGACCAAAGTAATAAAATCATACTTTAATGACTTTTTCCTGTTATACTAATGACTGTACTATGTACTCTCATTAAATCCTCCAACAATCTTGAGACTGGTATTCCGGAAGGCTTGCAATCTTCCCCACGGTATCCACCCTCCTATCTATTTGGCTGAATAGGCAGCTGTCTGAAACAAACACCACAACTCCCCATCTCCCTGGCAGCTAGGTATGCCCAAATGACTAAGTTCTTGTCCAAGAAACACAAGTAGAAGTGTTGCAAAAGAAGTATGCAACTTCTTTCCTTCTTGGCTGGAATACAGTTGTGATAAATGAATGACGTTTAAGCAGCCATCTTGGAGCACACAGGAAGCTCTGTGTTGAAGGTGGCGGAGGAACACCCTAGGAAAACACAGGGACCCAGAGATTGCGGAGTGACTATCCCGACCCTTATCTGTTTACCTTCAGACCTCATCTACGCAGTAGGGAAATCCTACTTACCCAAGTCATCGTCACTTAGGTTTTCAACTGAAACTAAGCTTAAATGATACACTTGAGCTGTTCTAGCCTAATTGTAAGTGACTCTAAGTGTCAAATACACAGTGGCTTTTGAAGACGTATCTTAGAGAGATTGTAAAGTATATCAAGAATTTTAATATTGATGATGTATGGAAATGATAATGTTTTGGATTTAGCAGATTAAATAGATTATTTAATTTTCCTGTTTTTACTTTTAAAGATGTTACTAGAAAATTTTAAATGACATATTTAAAATGATATATTTATTATATATTATATGTTTATTATATCTACTGGTATATATACTGGACATTATATATTTATTGGACCATGCCAGGCAAGTGTTGCTCTGTGCTCTCTCAGTCTCTGCACTAGAGATTCGGTGAGGTCCTTGAGGCCAACACCTACCCACGTTCCCATGTCTAGTAAATGATGGGGCTGGACTCAAGCTCAGATCTATGTGGAGTGGCCGCAGGGCTCCCACCCACCATAGCAGAGTGTATCTCAGCTGGTGTCATTGGGTTCTGGTGCAGGAGGGAGAACAGTGTCCCAAACACTACTTCTTATTTATTTATTTGTATGTATGTATGCATGTATTTATTTATATTTTAATTCCATTGTAGTTAGCACCTAATGCCAAACACTAATTAATTCTTAAAGGCAGGAACTGCTGGTTGTTTGAAGAGTTTTACTGATTTTCCCTCAAAATATGTTTATAATCTGACGAGTTTTACAGTTTTATTTTCAAATTGTATATTTCCCGGCATGTAAAAATAGAGTGCAGCCCATTGAAAAAGGAAATGAAACACAATTTACTGAAAGAGTCTGTTATCTTTAATTTAGAAAGAAGACATTTAACTTGCAAACGTTGCCATAGATGTCTCTGCCCCACGGATGACAGAACTGGAGGAACTTGTGGAAGATATTTCCTTGGTTGCTTTCCCTGACTCTTCTGGAAGCTTAAGGCCTCGAAGCTCTGTGATCTCAGATGCTTAAATGAGAGCACATTCTATCTTGCTCCCTTATTTTGTTGTTTGTAGATCTCGCTTCCCCAGGCCGTGCCCTGTCCTACAGGTAACCAGTATGTGCAGTATTATTGACACCTTTTTCCAACCCTCTGCTATGGTAAAGGTGGTAGCTCTGCCCAGACACTTACTCTGTGTAAGTGGAGCACATTTTCTATTTGGAGATTGCCTGGCATCCCCAGCGTTCCTGATGTCTCCCTAAAGATAATGGTAGACAGGAACACCCTGCCTACCTGAGATAAAGAGACATCAATTAGCCCAGCTTCCTACTTGTGGGGAGCCAAAGACTCCTCTTGCTTTTACTCACAGGGTCCTCCATTATTCTGCCCCAGGGCTAGGCTGGACACAACTCCTTTCTTGAGGTTCGCAAAGATACATAACACAGCCAGTGTCACCAAATAACCTGAGATGTGATCGTTCTAATCTCTTTTTCTCTATGTAGAACTGCCAACACTGGCCAGAAATGGTACCCAGACTATTTAATTGCCTATGGAGCTGCAGCATGAAACTAACGAGCTGCTCATTAGCGCACCCATTGCTTTCTCTTTCCTTCCCGTGGCTTCTGTTCCTGGTTTAGAAGCAGAATTATCAAGTTTTCTCCTAAGAAGCATATCTGTCCTACAGCAGTCAGCTCTTTGAACATTTAACTTCATCTTCCAAATCATTACAGAAAACACTTAATGGCTCTGTGCCCAGACCTGACCCCTGCAGATCCCATTTGCAATGACCGGCAAAGGCAGATGGATCACCACCAGTAAGTACTCTTTGCATTTGGCTTCCAAATAGAGGAGTGGTTGGGTAACCGAGGGTCATTAGACTTTTCCAAATTAAATTCCTTCTAAGATCTATTTCTCTAATGCAACGGAAGGACAGTACGTTCCCCCGACTGTGGATGCTAAGCTTAGAGGGACAGAATCCATGCTCACATAGGGTATTTGTTGAGAGAACAAGGAGACTGCCACCAACTTAGCTCTATGAAGATTATTCCTATTCATCATGTCCATTAAGTATCAAAATAATGCTCAAATCTGCTGCACATTCTGATGCACTATGCCACCTTGTTTTCTTTTCCACTGAATCTACTGATAAGCTCTAGTTCCTGAACTAACTCATGCTAAAGAGGCTCTCTATGTGGTCCTTGCCCTCCATCAGCAGTCTAAATTTCACATACCTTGTAATGACAGTGTAAAAGGGTGCAGTTGCTGGCTGCAAGGTATTAGGGAATTAAAAAGACTGTAATAATTTGGGGCTTTCAGTCTCACCTAGAAGAATGAAAAGGTAGTCGTAAGAACACACACGTACTGCACTGGCCGAAGGAAAACATGTCAGCTTAGATTCCACTGAAAAGAGACCAGTTTGTGACCTCGCCCTCGAATCAATTCATTATAGGTCCTTTGTGGAGTCTGAATCCAAGGCTCACACATGGGGTAGGGAGGAGAGGTGGAGTGGCAATTATTATTTTTTTTAAATCCCTCAGGATTCTGATATCCTGTCTGCTCCTCCGGTTGAGAATAATCAAATTCAACATTAAACAATTCTCACCTAAAATATATCAGCACCAAGGCGTGCTCATTGCCACTTACACTTACGAAGTGCTTCCTCATGTGTGTGCATATTTGCTACTAGCTGCAGACCCAGATCACAGTAATAGAAATCTGGTGCGATGGGAAAGGACTCAGACATTTCTGGGTTTAGGGCTGTTTGGAGACAAAGGCTGCCTACCTCTGAACTTCAAGTATTTCCAGCCTCTCCTGATGGTCTTGTTTTGATAACACTTCCTTCCCCTGAATTGGGGGTGGGGGTGGGGAGAAAGCACCCTCAGTTATTGCCAAGGCATTATTCTGGCTGTAAGAAAGGCAGAGTGTCTTTAGTTTGCTAATTTTGCCTGAAAGCTGTCAACAAAAGGCTAAGAAGAAATGATTTGATTTTTTTCGGTTTGCTTTTCAATTAAGATATTTTCCTTTCCTTTCCTTCCGCCCCCCCCCCCCCCCAAGCATTTATGGAGCAGCCTGGGCCTAAAGCCTAGTTGAGTCAGGTTGGGGTGAGTGAACAAGGCTTCCGGTAGTTTTGAAAGGTGGCCAGGATAAAAGCATCGAGGGACAGAAGGGAGTATAAGCCCACGTTCAAATCTAGAGAAAAATACAACTAAAAATATACTTTCAGTGGCATTTGCTCCAAGTATTCAATGGCCAGCTGATGGTGGTGACAGGACATTGTCCTCTAATATCCCTTCTCCCTTATTTGTAGAATGATGGGACTTTTGTTAGTTGGGCCCATGGGCTCTAAGGAAAAGAATATTTCAAGCCTCTTTTGCAGCTTCAGTATGGCAATGTGACTGAATTCTGGACAAGATATAAGAGGAAGTATGTACAATTTCTTGGAAGTGTCCTTAGAGGGAGGAGGTATGTTCCTTTCCCCTTTTCTTTTTCCTGCTGATTAGAAGTCAAGCGGTGATGGGGAGAGCTGAAGCAGCCATCTTGGGCCATGAAAGGATTCTGGGAATAAATAGCATGCATGATGGAGCAAAAGGGTAGGAGGCATCCCTAACACCACGGAGGGCCATGCCATCTCTGGTCCCCCTGATGTCTTACATGAAGACACCCTTCTGTCTTGTTTACATTACCTGACAGGGAGTGAGGGCAGGGAGGCAGTTTTAGATTATAGCTAAATTTTTCCAGACTCATAAAGTATCAGGTGGATGAGCAGAAGTGAGGCTGGGACATTCTCATGCCATCCCTTAGAGGCAGAGAAGGGTCACACATCATCACTGTCCATTTATGGAAAAGTCTTTCAGAGGGATGAGTTCAGTTCTTCATCCCATCTTCCTTCTATTGTATCCTGTGTTCCTTCTTTCCTGCCCACGTCTCCAGCAGGTGCACCCCTCACTTTTCATCACTACTGCTCCCCACAGTACTTATCTATATTCTGCCTTTTAGTTTTGCATGATCTGTAGACTGCGAGAATGTGGGGATGGAAAATGTCTCTTTTGTAACCCCTTCTCCCACTTATCATGCAAAACAAAGCATTACTTAAATTTCAGACACTCCATACACTCCATAATTGAATTAATTTGGAATGCGTTTTTCATTTTTCAACTCCACTCATTACACCATTTCCTGTGTTTTTTTCACTCTCCTCTTCAGATTTTCTGTTCTTCAAAGAAATTATCTTCACAGGAGACTGAATTATAACACTCTCTAGAATAGTGGCTTTTAACTTGAGGAAGGGGAAGACAGAAGAACTTTGGGGAGTCCATCAACTCTGTAAAATTTTTTATGTGGGAATATGAGCTTTTGCCTGGAGGGAAAGTACAAAGCTTTCACCAAAATCAAAATTTCCAGAAATTCATGACCCCCACTAGCCTACAGTAAAAGAAGAAGAAGAAGAAGAAGAAGAAGAAGAAGAAGAAGAAGAAGAAGAAGGAGAAGAATTATTATTATTATTATTATTATTATTATTATTAATAGGCTAAAATGACACCTAAAATTGGTTTTTGGATGGCGGTGAGAGAAGGAACAAGGCCTACTTGGACAATGCAGTTTATAAAGAAGATAAACCCACAAATAGATCAAAATGTTTTATATATCTAAAGTTGTTGTTGTTGCTGTTTTTAGGCTTAATTTTCTTTCCATAGTGTTGAGGAATGACCTTAATCTTTAATCCCAATTGAGGAGGCGACCAAACAGAAAAGATCAAACAGACACTGGCAATAAACTGAAGCAATGCTTTATTGCAACCACAAAGCACCAATTCAACAAGGCATTGACACACAGAGATCTGAACAAATGTCTCTTTGAACAGAGATGTAGCAAGCTCACTTTTTTCAAGTTCTTAAAAACAAGTACTCAAACCAAGAATCAAACAAAGCATCAGAGCAATTAAAAAAATATTACACCATCATGAAGGAGTATATATAAAAATATTCTGTGCTAGTAACAAGGCTTTTTGATCTGTAACTCTTGGCAAATTCCTTCAGAAACAAATCAGTATAAATACAAACCATAAAGTGAAAAAATGCTTTCTTCTTCAGAAACAAAGAGCCAATTTGAAAGTAAATCTATGCAGAAAATACCATTACCCTCTGTGAAAAAAGCTGAATATGGATGGCGATCCCCAAGACACAACAGAGTTTCTCTTTTCAGAGGTTCTGCTCCTCTAGGGGCCGTGACACACGTTCCTCTCAAACATCGCAGTATATCCCAGTGAAACCTTAATAAGGTCAAGTGAAGGACCCTCTATAAAAGAGGGTGTCGGCAACTCCATCCAAATAACACAAACTCTAAGGAGCGGAGGGACTCAAAGGAGACAGCAATCTCTCTCTCTTTTCTCTCCTTCCCCGAGTTTTCTTGTTTTTCATCTCCCCTATCTGTAACCAGGAGATCATTCCAGTCAACACTTTTTCAAGGATTTTGGGAAAACAATCTGAAGAAAACTCCTTTGGTGGGGAGGGGTGTCCAACCATGTCAAAGATAACTCATTTTGACAAGCTCCACCAGGAAAACCATGCTGTCCGCAAGTCATCCTTGCTCCTCCTGGCTGAGTTCAGGTCAGCCGATGGATTGCCTAGTCTATCCCATAGGATAACGTTTCATTTGACTGAAATTCTTTACATATACACACGTATGTATTCTGTTTACAAAGTTTCATCACATGAAACTAAATTATGTCATTATGTATTTTTTGAGGTCTAAGACCCCAATTTGACTGTACTATGAAGAGTTGTTCTTTAGATGCTTTGTCTGCAGAGGTTTTACATGATACTCGTAGATTTTCAGAGCAGGCCCCAGTTTTAACTGAAGTCCCGTCAACACGTCATTTCTTGTCATCAATAGCAGGGATTTTCCATCAATTTCCTATAATGGAAGCAGACAGTAAAACCAACACTGAGTCCAAAAGCTCAAGGATAACGAAGAACAAAAGAAGTTCAAAGGAAAAAGACATATCGATTGTGTTCAAGCTAAAAACATTACTTTTTCATTTGGGTCAAATGGAAATAATGGACTCCTCTATTTTTATGTTCCATCTTCCACTTTTATTTTTGGATTAAATACAATCCATAGCTGATCTCGTTTCCAAGATCACATCCCTAAAGTCACATCTTAAAAAAATGACGGCAGGCTTGGCACATATACCTGTAAGGATCAGAGATATTGTTTCTGAAAGAAATAATGACACTTTCCATTTATAAAATGTATTGAAGTTTGTGCAGAATTTCTGTGTACTTAATTCTGAAAACAACTCTATAAATTAGGACAGGCAGGGATTATCAGATTAATTTTACAGGCTAAACAAGGACCAAGGATCGAGAAGTTAACGTGCCTAAGATCAAGAAGTTAGGCAAGGAAAACAGAGGATTTGAACTCATCTGCCTAAGCCAAAGCTGATGTTCTTTCCATACTGCCTTAGTATTTCTCCTGACACTTGGAAGTAAATATATGTAGTGTAGGTGAACCAATAGAGTCATAGAGTCCTTGGTTTTCTGGAATCTTGTCAATTACAACAATGGGCAGTTGTAATGATTCACTCTCTGTGAACTTCTTTCCTGTCCTTTAAAAGAAGAATCATCCTGCCTCAACCCGAACATCAACCTACCATACTTCCTCTCTGCAGATCCTTGAGATTCCATATAAGATAGTGAGGGGCAGAGCTCTGCCTCCTGCTCTCTCAGAGTCCACTTCCCACCCCCTTCGGGTACCCAACCAGAGTTCCTTAGAGACCACAAAGTTCTGGGGGGTGAAATATAAACAGGCTTTTTATGAAAGGGATATGGATTCCAAATACAGAAAGTAGTTTGGAACTTTTGGAAAGGGATCACTGAGAAGCTTGCTGAATACCACCTTATTTTTTTTTTTTTTAAAGATTTTTTTATTTATTTGACAGAGAGAAACACAGCAAGAGAGGGAACACAAGCAGAGGGAGTGGTAGCGGGAGAAGCAGGCTTCCCGCTGAGCAGAGAGCCCGATGCGGGGCTCGATCCCAGGAAGCTGGGATCATGACCTGAGCCGAAGGCAGCCGCTTAACGACTGGGCCACCCAGGCGCCCCTACCACCTTATTTTTATTATTTTTTATTGTGGGGACAAGTGAGCTGGCTCTTAATGGGCCTGGGCTCAAGAGATGGACCAGCTGTGCATGTTCGTTAAGTCTTGACATGTCCGTACAGACATATGTCTGTAGATGGACAGACAAGGGGACAAGGGGGGGGGGGTAACTGCAACTGCAGAAAACTGTGACTCTTTCCTACACTGACCCCAAGAAGGCCATTCCTCCAAACTCCCTTGTGTTTTGCCAGGCTATGAAGAAAACGTGCTTTGTATGTCTCGGTGTGTGGAGAAATACCACTGGTCTTGTGGGCTGAAGAAACACCCACTTTGGGACACCTGGGTGACTCAGTCAGTAGAGCGTCTGCCTCCCAGGGTTCTGGGATCAAGTCCCATGTTGGGCTCCCTGCTCAGCCAGGAGCCGGCTTCTCCCTCTGCCTGCTGCTCTCACTGCTTGTGCCCTTTCTCTATCTCTTTCTGTTAGATAAATAAATAAAAATCTTAAAAAAAAAAGAAGAAAGAAAGAAAGAAACCCTACTTTGTGACGTTAGGTAAATCCCTTCCTCTGTCTCCTCGGTTAGTAATGTGGGAATTTTTGGGTTTCTGACAGGATTCCGTAAGATATTACTTTCACGAATGCTTCCTGAACTATGAGTTATATCATCACTTGTCATTGTTCCTCAACAGGCCCATGGTCCTCATGTCATTTGTCAACCACCTACAATGAACCAGAGTAGAAGGGCAAGGAATTACTTCTAACTGCTCTATGGTGTTCTTGAACTCAGGAAACCTTCATTTTGCTGACAACTAGAAAAAAGTCTCACATTAATTTGTGAGAGACAACTATTCAAAAACATGGCTCATAAAAAAGCAATTAGTTGACAGGGCAAGAGTGGAAAATTATTTAAGGACAGAGGATTTGACTTTCCAACCCTAAAATATTTTCTTCTCCTTATGCGGCTAGTAAGCACCGAAGACTGCCCATCAGTAAAACCCGGAAGGATGAGAATTGGCAGAGGAACTTATGCCATGCAGAAACCATGCCAGCAGTCCCGGAGGCTCTATGAGGTCACAGGAATCTGAGTCCCAGGTCCCTTCCCAGCTCCCCGTCTATCTTAGATCGACTGAGATGAAGACGGACTCACTTGGAACTCTATACATTTTCTAAACTTTAGAAAACAGCAAAGCCCTTCCTGCTCTCCATCTTTCCTTTGTTGTTGTTCGCTCATACTTGACTTCCTACGTGTTTCAAACAGGCATCAGGAAGAGATGACACTGCTTCCATTTCTACACAACAAGAAAACTTCCTTGAGTAACTGAATTTTTTTTTTTTCATCTTTGCTGGCAAAAAAGTCCTTCTACAACTCAGCATTTCTGTCAAAAGCCAAGTATGTCTGTGAAAAATGCTGAAATTTGGATTTTATTTAAGACAAAATGGAAAATCAAGTTTCATGCTCCAATTTGATTTTCCTTTTGTTCAGTAGCCATGCTGCAGTTCACCTCACACGAGGGCTGGTAAAAGAAAGCTCCATCTGGAAATCCTCATTTTAAAAATTGGAAATGAATATAACTCATACGTACAACAAAACATTCCTCTTTGGTCATGACCATAGCAGCTCAGATGAATGGCAGGAGAACACAACATGACAGAAATGTGAGCTTCCAGGTCAAGCAAACCACAGTCTGAACCCTGTCTCCACAACTTAGTGTGTGACCCTGCTTTAAAAAGGACTTGACTTTCCCAAGCCTCAGTTTCCTCACTTGGAAAATGAAAACAAACCCCTGAAGGATTCTAGAGATTAGAAATGATTCATTCACGTAAGGCACCTAGTACAGTGCCTGACAGACAGGAGGTTCTCAATGACTAGTAAGCAGCAAGAACAGGATGTGTTCCAATTCCAAATTCATCTACTGCTTCCTTTCTGGAAGTGTGCTCCCTGCCTGAATGCTACCCTTTGCCAGAGGGATGTAGGCGTATTCCTGTTCAAGTTCAGAAAATTCGGTGAGACTAAAAAAGCTCAAAGACTACATCAAAAATTTGTCTCACAAAAACTGCAAACACAGAAAAGTTCCTTGATTAAGGAAGCGAATCATTTGTTACATAACTTCTATAAAAGATTGAGATGCAAATGAAATCCAAATTTTGCCAGTCAGCATGGTGTACTCGAATGAGCACGAGATTGGAAACTGGAAGACAGAGTTTCTGATGCAGACTCCCTCAGTGATTTTCCACAAGCAACCACTCATCTGTACCCCAGTTGTTTATTAGCATAAATGAAGGGGTTGGAGGGTGACCAGATCCAGTTAAAGAAATATTTAAAAATCCCATGATTTTGCATGTACATTATGATTAAAGTCAAAACAAAGAGATAGTTCACATCTTGGGATCCTGTTTACCTCCCTGTGTTAAGGGATAATCATTTGTCAGTTTCAGTTTCTGTCTTCATGTAAGAGTAACCAAGTACCTGTTGGACAAGAATATTTATGCAAAAAAGATCTTTGCCTACTTAGTAAGTCCCAGCAAGTACTCATTCATGGAAGTAAGGTTTAAGTTAGAGATGATAGGTGTAAATTTCCAATGAGAGCAAGACCCAGGATGTAAAAAAATAAATGAGTGGGATCCTTAGATGTTATAGCTCAGTAGCTAAGCATGTGTTTTAGAGAAAGACATTATTTTATTGCTTATTAGGTGGAGCCTAGGCAAGTTATTAATCTCTTTAAGCCTCATTTCCTTATCTATATGATGGAGGAAAAGTAGCTACTATATTTCACTGCTGAAAGGATTACTGAGATAATACATGTGAAGCAGAATGCCTGATATCTACCAAGTACTCAATAAATGCTATTTTAAAAAGTATATATAAATAAAAAATCTTAACCCATTTACTTTTCACTCTTTCTCTCTACAAATGCTAATATACACCTTGGTAGCTAATATATACCTTGGTTGTGGTATGGTCCGTTGGAATGTGTGGGAAGAAGGATGAAGTGCGAAGAGAAAGAGGTTAGGAAGAGGAAAAAGAGTGGCTGGCAAGAAAGAGGAAACTGGTTAATAGCAAGGAAGGACAGGGAAAAGTCAAAGAGAAGTCAGTGGGTTTTCTGATGGGAAGGCCCTGCAACGAAGGCCATATTTGCAGTGGTGGTCTCTACTGTTCCAAATATAGTGCAGAGGAAAAGAAGCTCAATTAGAACCAGAAAATGGGATGGAAGCCAAACTCTGCTGCTTCTTAGTTTCTTGTGTATCATCTGGCCCATTATTTCTTTCCTCTGTGAAACGAGAGGTTCGGACTAAGCTGACTTCTATCCATTCTAGTTCGACACACTCTCAGATTCCACTTCTGTCTTTGATAAGCATCAGACTCACCATCCTTATAGGAAAGTCTCCCTGAAAGAACAAAGCACAGACTCCTTACCGATGACGTGGAGGCATTTGATGAAATAGGCTGTCTTTTTCCACTTCAGTCTTCCCTCTCACATTTTCTAGAACTTTCTTTGTAACAACTCTCTTGCCATTCACTATCTGGCTACAAGTGGTGACCAGTCTGAAGTTTCCCATTCCACTGCTTACAAAGGGTACGAATGTCCCAGAGGAAGGGGGACTTGGTCTGGAGCGCAGGGATACAAACGTGGAAAATCCTGTGTCCAATATGGGGATCACATCAAAGAAGGAGGAGTGAAATCTCCTGGCCTTACCCACATGACCAGTGGAAAAACAATCTCCTGAGAAGAAGTCTTCATCTTCAAAGACATTTCGAAAGCCACAGTGTGGCCTCTCAAACCGTGGTTTCTCTTTCACGCAGTTTTTGTCTATGCAGTCACTTGTATCTTCCATTTTGATGTGGTTCTCTTTGGACTTGTCATAGTTGCTGCGTTTCTTGGCATCAGACAAGATGTCATAGGCTTCTGCTACTCGTTTGAATTTCTCCTCAGCTGCCTCCCTGTTTTCTGGGTTCTTGTCTGGATGTACCCGAAGAGCTAACTGGTGGTAAGCCTTCTTGATGTCAGCGGGAGACGCGTTTTGAGGCACACCTAGTACTTTGTAGTAATTCACCATGTTTCTTTAAAGGACCTTTCCTTACCAAGACATAGAGTTTGTTTTCAGAACAACTTCCATATAATTTTGGAACGTAAGATGGTGAGCCACTCCAGTCTATACCAAGACCCTTTGAATCTCCTCACATAGTTGTTGGAACAAACTCTCTTCTGGGGAGGAAATTCCTCTTTGGTGTCCTCTACAGTTCCCACCCCCTACCCTACCCCCCTCAATGTGGGGGGAGTGACTATGAGCTCAATATTATCAGCCAATGACTCTCAGCTGATGCTGTGCCTGCCTTGTATTCCTATTGGTGGAAAACCTGAGGTGGGTAACATACATAATAGGAAGATTTCACCTAGTTTAAAAAAAACATTGAGCAGCTTGTTTACAGAAAAAAAACACAAACATCTATGTGGCTTATAAAGAAGTCTTTACCTCATTTGTTAAGGCAACAGTCAGAAGCAAAATGGGTTTTGCCTTTAAATCCAACACAAAATCCATTTTGGCTCATTGTGAGGACTAATGCCTTCAGTGACTTAATGCGTATCTCCCTGTTATTTAATATTTGCTGCTTGCACAAAGTGGGTGATAAAGGGGCTCTATTACCAAAAAAACCTTGTACACATTTCTGATGAAGAAAAAGAATGAAACTCACTTCATCAAATGAGGAAACTAGGTTACAGAGATGTCTGCCTAGATTAAAAAAAAAAAAAAAACACCCCACCAGAATAGATACAAGGAACAGAATTAGAAGTGAAGGCTTCCCATGTATGGTCAGATAAGGCTTTTTCACTTCAGCTATCTTTGTAAAGTTAGCCTTTTTGAAACTTATCTCTGGACTTAAGAATAAAATTAAGTAGCAGCATCACAATAGCAGATGCTTTAAAAAATGACTTGGAGGCTCAAGAGTAGCAAGGACTGCTGGTTACTCTTTTTTTTTTTTTTTTTTAAGATTTTATTTGTTTGACAGAGAGAAACACAGCGAGAGAGGGAATACAAGCAGAGGGAATGGCAGTGGGAGAAGCCGAGCAGGGAGCCCGATGTGGGGCTCGATCCCAGGACCCTGGGATCATGACCTGAGCTGAAGGCAGACACTTAATGACTAAGCCACCCAGGCGCCCCATGGTTGCTCTTTTTCCAGGACACATAACTACACATCTCTC
>CM053606.1:60681787-60725047 GCA_028646535.1 Procyon lotor | reverse complement strand
GAACACAAGCAGAGGGAATGGTAGCGGGAGAAGCAGGCTTCCTGCCGAGAAAGGAGCCCGATGTGGGGCTCGATCCCAGGACTCTGGGATCATGACCTGAGCTGAAGGCAGACGCTTAACGACTGAGCCACCCAGGCGCCCCAAGATTTTATTTCTTTATTTGACAGAGAGAGACACAGTGAGAGAAGGAACACAAGTAGGGGAAGTGGGACAGGGAGAAGGCTCCCTGTGGAGCAGGAAGCCCGATGTGGGGCTCGATCCCAGGACCCTGGAATCATGACCTGAGCTGAAGGCAGATGCTTAAACAACTGAACCACCCAGGCGCCCCTGGACCATTCTTTTATATGCCCTGTCAAATTGCCCTCTTAAGCCATTAGTCAACCATGGTGCCCATACCACAAACACCCCATCAAGGAGAGGAATAGCAATCCAGCTTCTCTGACTCCTTTGCATGGTGCAGCTGGGGAAGACAAACAAGATATGAAGAAGATATACTACACAGAGGCTGTGTGCCAGTCTCAACTGGGTCAGGAAGATTCCTCAGCAGTTCTTCTATGTATGCTTGGTCAGCTCCCTCTCCCATTCCCCTTGATGGCCACTCTCAACCTCACTGCTCTCCTCTAGTTCTTTATTAAACCTCTCCTCATCCTGTCCACTCCGAGCACAGAGGCGTGCTTCTTGTTTAGCAAAGGAAACAGAGCCTGTTGGGAACTCCCTTAGTGTCCCTGGGGACAAGGGCAATCTTAGCTAGATCTGTACACATCCGAACCTATGCTCCCGGAGCACAGGAAGGATAGAGGAAGCTATCCCTGTCTTGCTCAGAATTAATCCCTTATTTTTTTTTTAAACAAAAAAAATGAAAGAGTTGAATATTTTATTGACCAAATTGAATGAATGGAATCGTGGATATTATGGCCGACATTACATTTTATTATGGTAAAATATGTAGAACACGAAGCAGGTCATTTTGGTTAATCATTTTTGAGTGTATAAGTTAGTGGCATTAATTATATTCACAACATTGTGAAGTCATTGCTACCATCTATGTTTTAAACTCTTCCATCGCCCCAAACATAAACTCTGTTAAGCAGTAACTCCCTCTCCCCCCACCCCTTGAGAACTCTAATCTTCGTGTCTCTATCAAGTTGCCTATTTTAGTTATTTCATATAAATGGAATTATACAATATTTAAGTGGTTTACTTCATTTAGTGTAGTGTTTTCAAGGTTCATCCACATAGCATGTGTCAGAACTTCATTCCTTTTTATGGCTGAGTAATATTCTGTTGCATGTATATACCATATTTTGTTTATCTATTCATCTGTTCAAGGACACTTGGGTTGTTTCCACCTTTTGGTAATTGTGAATAATGCTGCAATGAACATTTGTGTACAAATATCTATTTGAGTCCCTCTTTTCAATTTTTTGTGGGGAATTGTTGAGCCACATGGTAATTCTATGCTTAACTTTTTGAAGAACCACTACACTTTCCTACAGCGGCTGTACCATTTTATATTCCCAACCAGCAATGCGTGAGGTTCCAATTTCTCCATGTCCTTGCCCTTCTGTACTCTTTGATCTCACCCTTTTCCTTATCCTCAGGGAGTTTGCTTTATTTAACTGTCCTCAATCTCATTCAATTTTAACCTGCCTAATTCTTTTGGCTACTTTCCTGCATATAAATAAGTTTGAGTGTCTCCTCTCTTAGAAAAGAACCCTCATGTAAATTGTATAAGACTGACGAATCACAGACCTGTACCCCTGAAACAAATAATACATTATATGTTTAAAAAAAAAAAAAAAGAAGAAGACAAGAACCCTAATGCCTACACGACACTCTAGCTACTAGTTCTCCCCTCACTTGGCCTGCCTCCCACTCACTGCTCAACTTGGAGGGAAGCGTCCTCTACTTCCCAAACAGTTACCCACCCTCCCCCTTCCCTAATTCCACTGAAACTCCACCATAATTCACGGACCCACTGGGGCTTCACCTTTTTGAGGTATTTGACCTTGTCAATCATTGCATTTTTCTTGAAACTTGCTCCTTCACTGGTTTCTGTACAAGCTCCCATTACTGGTTCTTTCCCTACCTCCCCCAGTGCTCTTTCTCAAAAACTTGCTTTTGCTAGTTGCCTTTCTTCACCAGACAATTAAAACTGTTATTCCTCCAGGGTGCTGACCTTGGCCTTTTTCTCTCCCCCTTTTAAATGTCTCTCTCATTCTCATCTCCCCTATGACTACTGATGACCTCATATCTCTGCCTCTAGGTCTCACTCATCCCCCAAACTGTCTGCTAGATATACCCTGGATGTACCACAGGCCTTCAAATTTAACGGGCCCCAAACTGTGCTCATTATAGCCCTTTTACAACTTCTCTCCCACGAACATCCTATCTAATGGCACTATTTTACAACCACCCAATCTGGAAGCTCGGCAGTCATGCGAGCCCCTCCCCTTTCTACCTGTGGGTAGTGAACTTGGTCTTGGGTTATAGAGAACAGAGATGGGACGAATCTTCAACCTACATCGCCAGTGATCCACTAAATTCTTCTGGCCATCTTCCCCAGATTTTCTAATCCATCTCTTCCTTTGCCCAGTGGAATTACTGCAGCACTGTTCCCACCTTCCATCTCCTGATCCTCTAGTCCATTCTCCACATTACCACTAGATTGATCTTTCAAAACCACAAATCTCATGCTGGTGCTCACTTCCCACTTAATAGCCTTCCATGGTTTCCCAGTGGAGTATCTCTTCTGCCACGAAAACCAGACTCTGTATTCTGGACCTCTGTTTACCTTTCGGTCTTATTCCTTGACATTCCCTGTTCCACACCTCTTACTCCAAGGCACTGGGGATTCTCATGATAAATCACGTTTTTCTCATGTCCTCATGCCTTTTATTTGATCTTCCCCTGCCAGGAATTCTTTGCTTCCTTCAGATACTTGTAATAATGAACATTATTTCCTTCAGTAGTTTTCTATTTCATTTTAATCAGTGTTCGAAAAAGCTACAACAACTATTGAAACACTTGAATGAGTGAATAGGCCAAAGAAGCACTATGTATGTACCTCGTTAGGTAATAATGTCTTACAACTGGTCTCATTTCAAATAAATGACTTAAACAACCATTTGGGATTTTTGGTTCAGAGAAATCTACTCCATTTCAATCAAAAACTTAAAAGGTCCTTTTTTTTTTTTTATCAGTTTTGCTTTTAATACTCTTGGCCAGTTTCTTATTGTTAGCATCATCCATTTGCTTTTTATTTTTTAATGATTTTATTTATTTATTTATTTATTTATTTGAGAGAGAGATCACAAGTAGGCAGAGAGGCAGGCAGAGAGAGAGAGGGGGAAGCAGGCTCCCTGCTGAGCAGAGAGCCCAATGTGGGGCTCGATCCCAGGACTCTGAAATCATGACCTGAGCCAAAGGCAGAGGCTTTAACCCACGGAGCCACCCAGGCATCCCCTCCATTTGCTTTTTAAGTACTTCCTAAATATTTATAGACTGGAAGGACACATCAGCAGAGTTTGAATTGCCACTTCCCCTACTGATTATGTTATAAAATATTTTAAGCATTTTGGAAGCCTTCAACTGTTAAGAAATATCAGGTATCAAGCACCTTAAATATTTTCAGTAGTTGGTATTATAAAGTGCTGATAAAGTAGTAACAGTTACTTCCAATTTGTGAGGTTTTAACTGGTCTCACTTGGAGCTGGATTTACCATGAAGCTAATGAAGCTTAACTTTTGCCTCAGTAATTTTGTATTCATATTTTCCAACTTTCCCCAAGGAGGGCTCTTAAAATTATAGAAGCTTTAGGCCTCCCAAAATTCGGATTTGTCCTGGATCTAAGGAGAAATATACACCACAGGGACACCTGGATGGTTCAGTCGGTTAAGTTTCTGCCTTTGGCTCAGGTCATGATCTTGGGGTCCTGGGATTGAGAGTCCCATATGGGGGTCCCTGCTCAACAGGGAGTCTGCTTCTCCCTCTCCCACTGCCCCTCTCCTAGCTGATGTTCACTTTCTCTCTTGCTCTTTTGCTCTTTATTTATAAATAAATAAATAAAATCCTAAAAAATTATATCCAGAAAATCACTATAGTTGAAATCCATTTGGTCATCACTTAGGCCGCTGGGCTCAGAGTTGCTCTGAGTGGCCTCCACTTTACTATTCCTTTTGGAAGTAGTGTTGTTTGGCAATTTGTAGCAGTGAGAATTTTTACTCTCATTTGTTGTCAGCGGCTTCAGAAAGTTAGCAAATAGTCATCTGAAAAAAATGCCAATCTTTGCATTTCAAATGAATGGCTTAAACAACCAGTTGGGCATTTCAGAGTAAAATACTGCTCTTATCCATGTGGTTTGGGGAAAGTGAGGGGATAATAGAGTAAAATTAATTTGTCACCATGAATTGCATACTATATTGTCATGATACTCTCGAGGAAAAAATTATCAGTGATACATATTGTTCACTGATATCGCTCACTTGTAAGTTTGAGGAATCTGAACAACATGAATTATGTGACACTGATTGAATGGCAGATCGCAGTCCTCCCATCAATCTGAGTACACGAGTCAGACAGATGAAGACATGGATGTGGAGTGACTACATTACGAGGGGCAGAGCTGTCTGGGACCTGCACCACAGTCCAATTTGAGTGGTGAAGGTGCTGTACTGGACTGCCAGCTTTCCTTAACTGGCAACCAACAGCACTGTCAATAGAAATGGTTTTCCACCAGAGAATGGTGCTCATTTAGCCTTCAGAGGCTGACACCCCAAACCTTGTCATAAATGTTCTGTGAGGAAGGTGGAGATGCTTTATAATGAAGTTAGTCAAAAGTTTCTCTTAAAAACTAACGCTCTTAGGAAAGCAAAATTCCTGAAGTACCTTTGACTTCAGGCAACCCATATCTAGGGGGAAGTGCCAATTTTTTATCATCTAGTCACCCAAATCCAACTGTGTATATATAACAGCTCAAGCAGTTTTGCGCTCTGTGCTGTGCATTGAAAGCCTACTTCATGATGGCCAGTTCGAAGCTACCACTTGACTATTAGAGCAACAATTGAGCAATATTCTACCTGTTTAAATCAACATTCATGTCATAGAAATCTGAGTCCTAGAAAGGCAAACTCTTCAGGATCCTCCAGTGACCAATGTCCATCAGGAGAAAAGAAACTAGGAGTCACCACAGCATGAGAGATCCGCCTGTCAGGAGACACTTGGGAAAATAGCCACCACCCCACGGTGCCCATGGGGAAGAGTACTGACAGAGTTGTCATTACTGCCTCCTCTAGGAAGGCCTCTCACTGCCTCCTGCTCTTACAGGCCAGTGAACCCTCTGGAGCACTATGTTAATGAGGCCAATGAGCAAAGGGAGAGGGATATCACTGGTCTTAAACGGGACTGTCCAGAACAGTAAAACAACTTGAAACACACATACTACTGACATTGGGCCATGGCGGGGGAGAGACAAGAGTCTGAGCAGGGGCTTAGAACTTCCTTTTTGACAGTTCTTTTGGTTTATAGTTGTGGCTCACACAGTAGGCTCAAAAGAGGTTTTCCGGAAGAAAACTTGATAGAGATCATTGTGCTAGAAGGAAAATTAATTGGAAATCACTGCCATGTGGCAGTGTCCCCGCTCAAAGAAAGGAAGTCATTCAAAGATGACCAGCTTAACCGGATGCTTCATACCATGGGATGCCATTCCTGCCCTTTGGACCTCACTCAGGGAGGCATGCTTCTAGAAAGCCACATCTGTGTCTGGTTGCTACAGCAACAGAATATCCGGTATTCATACCGTGAGACCATCCCACAAAGTCAGATATTCTCCTGAAAGTCAGCCAGCTGAGGGTGGACATGTCCAGCATCAATGTCACTATTTAAGTCAGCTCTAAGTTCTGATCACAGTTCTGGAGGCTGCAAGTCCAAGCTCACAGTGCCAGCATGGTCAGGTCTTGATGAGGCCCTCCTCCTGGCTGACAGGTGACTGTCCTCTTGTGGCACCCTCACATGGCAGAGAAAGACAGAGCCAGCTCTCTGGTCCCCTCTGCTCAGGGTACTACTCCCATCATGAGGGCTCCACACTCATGACCTCATCTAAATCTGACTATCTCCCAAGGCCCACCACATAATATCATCACGTTGGGAGGGTTTCAACAAATGAATTTGGGAAATTGGGGGGCAGGGAGCACAAACATTCAGTCTACCACAGTCGGCCATGAAACTAAGCTCCCCACATCACTGGCAACTGTACTATCCTTTCTGGACCTGCCCTTTTCCAAGGTGGTGTAAGGGTACTTTCCAGCTCTGTCCTATTTCTGTCCAATGGCAGGGCAAAGCTTTCCTTCAGGAGATTTCAGCATGTGGTCTTTCTTATTGTTTCTCAGCTGTCATGACCTAGATGTGCCTGGAAGGGTCATGTGTTGGGGCTGGGGGTGGTGGTCTTCCCATCTAGGGTGAGCTTGAGGTTCACTAACAGGAAGATGCTTGAAGGTGAAACATAAAGCCTTCTGAGGCATGATGATGGAAGAGGCAGGGTAACCTGGTAAAGGATCCTGATTCTCAGTCCTCATGGAAATCACAGCAGCTACCTGTCTTATCAGGCTGAGTCTGACTAGTGGTTCCCTCCTTGTGCTCCCTTTACCACCTTTAAAGAGATGAGGAAAGATGATGAGAATTAAACAGCAGGAGGAAGATTTGGATCACTTCCGGGGAATAATTTAAGGCAGACTCTTTCCTCCATCCAACCACCCTTCCGCGAGAGAGAGAGAGAGAGAGCGCCAAATACAAACCACTAGACCACCAGGGATCGCCCTTCCATGAGAATGAAGAAGCTTGAGCTTCTAGACCATGCTTACAAAAACACCAGTGCCCTGGGAATTCATTTCTCAGGGCTGAATTGGGCTAAGCACAGTAACAAGATGATGCCCTTTCCCCACTTGAAGGACTTTTGAATGAAGTGCTTTGGGAGAGTTTGTTCCCTTTTGCTTCCCAGTATTGCTGGTGCCAGAATGATGTCATTCCTGGGAGAAAGGGCCCACTCCTGGGCCAAGCTCAGAGCTGGCCAGCTCCATTCTGAGGTCCTGAGACTCTGGAAGGCCCAAAGGACACCCCCTCCCTCCAATCTGGGACATTGGCCTCAGAGGAGTCTGAGTAAAAGCCCAATCTGAAAAACGCTTTTGGGCAGCTGGGAATTTGCCCAAGAGACCTTTTAGCTGAGTCCTTTTTTTTGTTAACCTTTTATAATATTATTTAAATTTAATTTTAGAAGAGCATTATTCAACTGTAATGACACAAATGGATATTACTCCTTAAAAACTAAAATAAAATATGTTCCAGCTGATAGGCCTTCACCTTTCAACCTGAGCTATTTTCCCCCCATGATTTTATTATAAAATTTTTCAAACATGAAAGAACATATAGTGAGCACCCACATGAGCACCACCTAGATCCAATTAACATTTTCTATACTTGCTTTATCACATATTTATCCCTCTACTCATTCCTCTATCCAACTGTCAAACCATATTTTGATGCATTTGGAAGTAACTTGTATAAATCAGTGTATTCCCCTAAACACTTCAGTTTGCCTATGACTAATTGCTTAAAGGTTTTTATAGTTCCTTTTCTTTTGAGGTAAAACGTAGAGGCTATGTAGCCCACAGGTCTGTAAGATCTGTACATGCCTGCGCATCTGCAGGGCCTCCGCTGAAGCAGGTACCTGTAGCCCAGACCCTCACTGAGACCCGGAATGTTCCTGCATGCAGCTTTCCAGCCATTCTCCACTCCCACCCATCCAGAGGCCACCCCTGTTTTAATGCTTGCTACCAAGGATGCTTTGCCTGTTCTCAGCCTTCATCTAGATGAAACTGCTGTGGTCTGAATGTTTACGTCTCCCCAAAACTCAGATGTTGAAATGTAATCTCCAGGGGGTATTAGAGGTAACTGATGTTGGTGTTAGGAGGTCGGGCCCTGGGAGCTGATTATATGGATTAGGAGCCCCAGAAAGCTCTCTCATCCCTTCCTCCATGTAAGGACACAGCAAAAAGATGGCTGTCTAGGACACAGGCCCTCACCAGACAACCAGTCTGCAGTCTCCTTAGTCTTGGAGTCCCCAGCCTCTGAAACTGTGAGAAATAAATGTTTGTTGTTTATTAGCCACCCAGTTTATAGTATTTTTATTACAGCAGCCTGAATGGACTAGGATAGGGACTGTTCAATATGAACTCCTGTGTTAGGGTTCTCTTACTCAGTATGATGCTTTGAGACTCATCCAAACTGCTTTACATATTACTAGTTTGTTCCTTTGTATTATGGGTGGTATTCCATTGTGTGACTCTACCACAATCTCCCAGTGATGAACACTTAGGTTTCCAGTTTGGGACTATTATGAATAAAGCCACTAAGAATAATTTTGGACAAATCTTTTATGGACATATGTTTTCATTTCCCTTGGATAAATACTCAGGAATGAAACTGCTGGATCATGGGGTAGAGGTATGAGTGTTTTACACCCCCACCAACAATACAGGAGAATGTGTTTGTTCTACATCCTCATGAACATTTAAATTTTTATCAATCTTTCTAATTTTAGCTATTTTGGTGAGTGTGAAGAGATTTAAGCTGCTATTTCAGCAAATTTTCCAAATTAACAACAGTAACAACTATATATATGGTGTGTTTGTATATATATATAGAGAGAGAGAGAGGCAGGGAGGGAGAGAGAGATTAGGTTTGAAGAAAATAAAAGTCTCCCTAGCCAAACCCAGCTTAAGAGAATAAGAAATACCTACATTGATAGGGAAAAAGCAGCCAGACACATTCTTCAATTTATAATTCTATCAATTATATTACAATACTGGAGAAGTAAATGTAATGCCTAGAAAACTGCAGCCTTCACTGATAGGGAGATAGAATCTCTGTTTCCCTCCAGAGCTGGTCTGGTGTGGACCACAACATGCCCCCTCAATTTGCTTCCTCATGGTCAAAACCCCTCGGGCACTATGTTTACAGAGATGGCCCAGCCTAAAAAATGGGAGTCAGGAATCACCCAGACAATGGAGAAGGACCCCCTACTCCCTCCTTCCAGTATTGAACCCTAGATCTGAGGGAACAGAATTAGCACTTTGAGGACATCAACACTGTACCAGGACCTAACCTAGGCACTGTGCAGACAAAGCCCCTTAATCCTCACAACACCACCCTATGGAGTTGGGCATCCATGGCCTCACGTTGTGGATGTGAAAGCAAGACTCAGAGAGATAGGAACTCGCCCAGGGTCACACAGAGTTAGAAGAACCAGGATTTGACTCTAAATTTGTACTCTTTCCACTCTACTTTGCCAAGCACCTGGAACACAAATTGGAGGGGGCTTCCTAGCTCAGTTGGTGCTGGGGCCAGTAACGGAGAGTGCTGCTTGTCTCTAGTCAGATCTGCCCCTCATTTCCCTTTCTTCTGTTTCTGCTTTCCAGTGTGTCTGTGGTGAAGGTAGGGCTGTCCCATCTTTCCGCAGATGTAGATGTAAAGGAGCATTAGCCCTCCTTCCTGCAGCTGAGACTGTGTGCCAGGGCTGGGATTCCCTGCTCCCGGGAAGCAATCATTGGCTCGTCACTTTCCTTCTCCCCTTTCCCACCCACCTCAGTGGTCCGGTGTGATGGATGTTTATGCAGAGGACATGCAGAGCCTCACAGATCCCTCACAGATCCCTCACTGCTCTCCGGTCCTCTTCCTCCTCACTCCCTCTGCCCGCTGCGAGGAAGAGGTAACTGTGTTCATCATGGGTTTCTCTGGACTGACTTACCTGCTCCTGGAAAGCACTAGCTTGCTCCTCAAATCCCGCTGTTCGGAAATAGTTGACGACGTCCATCACAGCCCAGTCTGCAGGATCCGGTGGTCTCCCATTCTCCATGGAACTGTGAAACACAAACCCAGACACTTGAAGTGGCGGAGCGTGCGAGAGTGTGTGGCCCAGCTCACTACTCAGTCTCCTACGGGCCAGCTTGCTAGAACCATGGCCCTCTCTTCCCTCAGAGGCCCGGATCCCAGTTTACCTCTCAGGACCACAATCATTCTTGTGTTTCTTGGGTTCAGGACATCATTGCTTTTCCTGGCTCAGTCATTGTTTTCCTTATGAACCATTAGGCCCTTCATATGAAGTGCTTCCTCATGAGTTGGTTTTTAATTCAGAGATATTAGGACGAGTGGTTCCATGATTTCTGGCAACTCAGAGGATGATATTCATACTCCTGAAGAACATGAGGCCCTGTACAATACGGCTCCCATGTACCTGTCTTTTCCCATCTCCTACCACCTTCCCCATCCCCATCCCACACATCCTCTCTGCAGCTGTGAAATTGCAGAGCTAAAGCCATTCCCCAGTATGCTGTGCCCTTTCACAGTTCTGGGCCTTTGCATGTGCTGTTCCAGCCCCTTATAATGCCCCCTCATTTGTCTCTACTTGACACAATCCACTGTTCATCCTAGTTCCCATGCCACATCTCTGTGAGGCACTTTATGGCCCCACCAGGGAACTGTTTTAGTTATAACCTCCTCTGCATTTGAGAACTCTATTCAAACTCCCATTGCAGCACTTTCCACACTGGATTATACTCTCTACTTATTGGGAAGTCTCTCCCATCAGAGTGGGAGATGTGGGGTAGGAATACACAGCTGGCCCTTATTATTCCTAGTGTCAAGCATAGACTTAGGAACTCAACCAATATTCACATGACCAGATGCTGATCAAGCATCTGAGAGGTTCTATGGGTAATCTGCCTCACTGGACTTAGAAAGGAGGGATAGGAAAAGTAAAATAGAGAAAGAATGGCAAGGACCCACCATTACTGCGACTTTGCCTCATTTCTCTTTCAGGAGTATTTGTCTGGATTTCTCTACACCTCATCCAAAGTGGATTCTTCCAGAGTGTACATCTAATCACATTGCTTCCCTGCTTAAAAGCCATCAAAGGCTTTCCATTGTCTTAAAGATGAATTCCAAATAGCTTACTTAACTTGGCTTGGGAAATCCTTCAGAACCAAGCTCCTGCCAGCCCTCCTGCTAGGAATACACTAAAGAGCAAACAGACATGGTCCTTACTCTTGTGGACCTACCGTCCTGTGGGGATAGACAATGATCAGGAATCATACAACTAAAGGCACAGCTGCACATGTGGTAAGTGCTATGAAGACAGGCACAGTGTACTACGGCAGTTTAAGGAGCTGGGGGATGCATTCCCGTGGAACTTTCTCTTGGGTAAGGTCCAGAAAGCAGCCAGAAGTTAACAGTATGAAATCAGGTGAAGATCATTCCAGGGTCTTTGGCAGGAATATATGCATACAGTCAAGGGAACCATGCAGGTCTTGGAGGCCACACTAAGGATTTTTGTCTATGAGCAAAGAAACTTGCTAAATGATCTTACGTAAAGGGAGGTGACCTGATCAGATTTGCATTTTGAGAATTGGAGATGAGCCGGAGGGGAAGGGGGGTACCGGTGAGAGGTGGTCTGCTGCAGTCGTCCACGTGAGAGATCATGGTGACCCAGACTAGAGTGGTGGCTCTGCACAAGGAGGAGAGGTGTGCGGGTTTAAAAGATTTTTAGCCAAGAAAATCAGCATGACTTAGTGGTGGACTAGATGTAGAGAATGAAGGAGATGGAAGTGTCATGGAACTGGATGGATGGTGGTAACTTCACTTAGATGGCACTGCCAAGTTTAATTGAATACACTGCATTTTGGGTACCGTCTACATCCAAGCAGAGATTTAATGTGGGACTGAGTCTGGTGCTCAAAGCAGATGAGTGGGCTGGAGGCACACATTTGGGAGACAGAATGTTTAGATAGTAATCGAAATCTTGGGAGAGGGTGAGAAGAAAATTGGGCCTAGAACTAAGCACAGGTGGGAGGTCCATGCTAGTGAAAGTGGAAAGGATTCATGTTACTTTTAAAGGAAATAAAATTGCCCAGACTTTGAGGATTCCTGAAAACCTTCAAACATCTAAAAGTCAAGGGACTAGCTGTACCTCTGCCTCATCCCCCAGCATAATGTTTTGCTCATAGTAGGAACTTAAAATATTTTATTAAAAAACCAAACTTCTGTCCTAACTCAAGATAAGAGAGCCTTCAATCAATGGCACCAGCTCAATGATTTATCAACACAACATTTAATTGAAAAGCAATGCTTATTAGTTAATAGTGTTTTCCTTTTTGAGCTTAGAGATGGTGAATCTGTAAACACTGCGTGTCCATGTACAGAGGCACTCACACATATGCATGCTTACCACACACACACACACACACACACACACACACACACACACACCCCTCTACCATTTAACAGGTAATATACGTAGGGGAAAAACTACCTTCACCATAACATTGTCACACATTAACTAGGTATTCTAAAGTCAAAGCTAAATGGGTTTTTGAAAAATTATCCATATGCTGGGATTTTTCCACCATCCCATTAACACAAGCCATCATGAGCTGACACTGGGCAGTTCTTTTAAGGTACCATTTTCCTTTCCTCTCTTGCTTAAGGTGGGTTTGAAGAAAGTTTAGAAAGGAGTTCATTGTTCTAACAAGTCTTTTCAGATTCCTAATCAGCTCACTTCTAGCAGTGAGCAGAGTCCCATTGGATATACTTTTAAGTGTCCCAGAAAACATCTGAATTCACTCTCCCTGTGGCTGACTTAAATTAACTGCCTTTCCTCATAAAGAATAGTTATCTAATTGTAATAACATAGTATGCTACATTGTAATTTTAGGATGGGAGGCTTTCCTGATTCTTATTCCGCTGGGATATGACATCATCACTTCCATAATTGTGAAATAATCTTGAGTATTAGCAATGCGGCAGAGAACAAAGACTTTACAATACTGCTGACAGTGTAGCATGAAGAAGAGGAGCGATGGAAAATAAGGCACTTTCTCATAGTTAGGGTAAGGAGAACCATGCAGAAGAAATGAGGGGCATGAAATCCAATCAGTGCATTTAGTGATTGAGCGACCCTAAGTTTAGGCCTGATAGAAAAAAACCCAAAATAACTTAGAAGAGACTACTCTCAACTCGAGAGGAGAAACCAGTCTATCTTCCTCTCTTCAGCTCTTTTGCACATAGCTCAGGTCTCAGGTGCACTGTTGATGTACAGCAAAGCTCTGTTACGGCAGTGAACTAAGAACCAGGGGGTTTGTGGAATCTACACTATGCTTTTCATACATTTCCTATTATCACCCTTCTAACTCCTTGTCAACTGGCTACTGTAACCAGTTTTTAGGAAACTAAGGCTCAGAAAGGTTAAGAAATTCACCCCAAACCACATAGCAGATAAAGCCAGGATTGGATTCCATATATGCTTGCTTCCAAATCTATGCTTTTCCACTCAACTCCTTGATACAACAAATATTTAAGCCTATCGACTTCTCAGTCCAGGGCTGGATGCAGGGTTACAAGGATAGGAATGCATAGTCCTTAGCCTCAGAGAGCTAGCGATCTGGTGAGGGAAGCAGACATGTAAACAGTTAACTCTAAGTGATACTAGAACTGAACTAGAAGGCTGAATAAGCGCTACTGAGGACACACCTGCTGGAGGGCCCAGAAGGTTCTGCCTAACTAGGACACCTCAGGATCTTCAAGGGTGATTCGGAAAGGCATCTATTGCTCCAAACACATCCTAAGTTAGGCCTTGAGAGGGGATGGCTTGCAGAGGTAAGGACATGTGGACACATGTTGTCACTTCAAGGTTGTTTATTTTAAAGTATGATGGATAATTTTGCTGGGCTTCTAGTGGTTTTGGTAATAGTTTTAAGGAGAAAACTGGTGATGATCAAGGGCAATCTGAAAGTGGGAGTGGTGGGGGCGTGGAGTGCTGAGGCCATATGAAACTGGGAGTGCATTTCACTGGATAGAGTTAAGGATTTGGGTGTTCACCCTTCCCCATTGAGAAAGCCATATGTCTCTTAAAGGACTGCTATTTGTGACCAAACCGAGACACTTTGTTTCCTTTTAAATGGACCAGTCTCTCCAAATCTTTTCTTTTAACTTGTGCATGTCAAATTCCAGAAGGAATTTAAATGGCACTGTTTAAAACACCTCCCAGATGGTGGTTCCCATTTTGGCTGCTAATTTTGCACTGATGAAATGAGATGGCAGATATAAAAATTCCATTATCATTCGATATTTATTATTTCACTATCATCATAGTAAAAAATGTTTCTTAAAATATAATGTATAAAGATGATAAACTCATGAATATTTTTCCAGGCATGGGATCTTTAAAAAAATATATACGGATTTTAACTTATTACAAAAAATTAGCAAGAAATGAAGGGCAAAATTTATCTATGATCCCATCACTTAATCAAACCAATGTTTCCATTTAACCCAGTCACCATTTAGTCAATGTGCACATGGGTTAGTACATTGTATATTGGTAAAAAAATTATATCACGTGTGGATAATTCACACTGGGAAACAATTATCCCTTAATTAAACAATGACCTCACTTTCAAAGAGAGCTAGAGACACAATCATTGGGACAGAAACGCAATAAATAACAAATTTGGCAGGTACATGCAGATGGAGACCTTACTGTGAGTGTTTTTCATGTTGACATGATTTTAAGCGCTGGTAGCGGAGGTCTCCATTTCCCCTTTACACATTAGTGAAGGCAGGTGGAACATAGTTGAAACCCTTTCTCGTAATCTAGCACCTGTATGGTTTTTAGTACTCATGATATTCTAGATTCTGAAGGTTGATCAGACCAAAAAGAAAACTGTGGATAAATACAATCCATATGAGATTTCAAAACTCCATTATACTCATTAATTGCACTTCTGCTTTAAAGTTCAGAGCAAAAATTATTTTAGACACTAGTTAATATATTATAGTGATATACTTATCACATTACTCCTTTTATAAAGTTAACTCTCAATGTTACTTATGTTTCCACTCAGAAATGCATTCTAATTTTGTACTGCCTTGATCCTTATAAATTATTTTCAAAATTAAATAAAACTACTCTTTGCCCATATCTTAGAACAGCCTTTGGCTAAAAGCAATATAATTCTGATTGTAATAAATTAATATTGATTTTTTTTCTTTTCTTTTTTTTTTTTTTTGCCGATGACATATCTAACAATGAAGCCACTAAATGGGCTTTAATTTTATCTCTACCTTCTTCCTCTCCCCTCAACCAAACTAGCAGGGATCTGGCTAAAAGGCAGGGCTAAAAAGAGAAAGGATGATTCAAAGGTTCCTGACAGGACATTTTTCATTTTTTAATACTCTGATAAATAAAAGTTGACTGCATTTAGCTGCAGCATACTCAAGCAATGAAAACACTGAAAAAGCAAATAATTCTTCAAGTCTTCTGTATATTTCAAATTCTTTAGCTTGGCATTCAGAAATTTGATTCAAACATAACTTTCCAGGCTTATTTCCCATTCTAAGTTTGTACTGAAATCCAACTGGGCAACATCCTGGATTTTCCCATATCCACAGCTTGGTTATGCTTTTCAAAACTCTGTGGTTCAGCTTCCAAAGATTAGAACCTTACTCATTTTTATAAGGTATTGGCTAAACGTCCTTTTCCTAATATGCCCAATCTTCTATTCCAATCATTAATTAATGCCTACTATAAGCCAGGTACTTGATGAGACCTGGGAACTCAACGTCTAGTGAAGGGGAAAATCTCAAGTCAGCTGAATGATGAAAAAGGTTATGGTTATGTGTGTTACCTGCCTTAGTCCAGAGGGTTGTTAAGGAGCAGGAAGAATTGAGAGATGGAGGAAAGAGAGCAGAGAAGGAAGAGTCACCACGGCAAGGGGAGTCAGGCTGTGTTAGGTACATAGAGAGGTTTTGGAGCCCTGAATCAGAAGAAACAGGAGCAGTTCCCAGGGACAGACAGGACAGCTTCCTGCATTTCTTTCCTCTGTAATAGATACCTTCCTTCCTTCCCACTGGCGGCTCTCCTCTGAAAGCACACGACACTCTGTCTTGGACATATCTCTGCTGGGAATGTCTTCCCAGCACTCCACCCCATCTTTCTGAAGACAAGGGATTTCTGTAACTGCCTCCTTCCCTACCTGTTCTCAACTTTGTAGTACAAAAAAAGACATCTGAACAGTATAAATAAGGACACTCCTCTCAAGAGCATGCAATGAATTAATTTTTTATTCACCATCAGATACAAGTAATGCCAAAATTCAGGCTAAACACAAACACGCATGCGTTTCATACCCCAATCAATACTAAAGACAACTGTGCAGGGACCACCTGAAGAGCTTTCCCTCCCCACTCTGAGCCACAGCATGACAGTCACTATTCCAAAGGACTTAGGTGTGATTTATTGTTTAGACAAACTTGGTTTTCCTTCTGTAGGGACAACTGTAGCATGCCAGCAACTATGTAGAAAACAGCAACCCCTCAGGGCTGATCATGTATAAAACATATAGGATGCGTATTTGTGAATTTTGCTAGGAAACGCCTGTCGTTTTCATGCTTTAAATGATATGCTTGGCTGACTATGGTTTTATGCATTTTACTCTTTCAAAACATACACTTCTTTAAGGTAGTCATTTGCAATGGACATAATGGTACAAATCAAGACAATAAACAGACTAAATTCTTAACTCAAGTTATCACTGCATTTAAGGGAATAATGAAATGTTTATCATAAAGCCATATGACAAAAGTGAATTATGCCCTCTTCCCCATCAATTCCTATGGTGAAGCCCTGCCCCTTGATGTCATTATATTTAGAGACAGGGCTTTTAGGAGATAGGACAATTAAGGTTAAATGAGGTCATAAGGGTGGGATCCTAATCCAATAGGATTGGTGGCCTTCTAAGAGCCAGCATGCACATACTGCAGAGAGTCCATGTAAAGACCTAGTGAGAATGTGACCATCTACCAGCCAGAAAGACAGCTCTTATCAGGATCTGAATCTGCTGGTACCTTGATCTACCACCCAACCTATGGTATTTTGTATGGCTACCTGAGCCACTACAGTATATATCAGAGTGAACAGAACACTATATAATAATAAGGAATGAATTCTAGCTTCACTAAGAAAAATAAAACTGTACCAGTTACAGGTATAGCCATTAATATATCATCTATATTCAAGAAACCGCATAGCACCCTAACTTATCCCACCAAACATATCTGCAGAAGACTTATAACATCAGATTCTGATAAGAAAGGTTATTTTTCAAGTTCGAATTATGAGCTCAGGGCTCAGGCTACCTTTCTTCTCCTGCTATTCTTTTCCCCTCCCCCACTCCCTCCCTCCCTCCCTCCCTCCCTCCCTCCCTTCCTTCCTTCCTTCCTCCCTCCCTCCCTCCCTCCCTCCCTTCCTTCCATAACAAACCATTAAGAAGCATTTGGTATTTAGCCCCTTAAAATGTTTTTGGGAGTTTTATTTCCCTTGCGTTTAGTATAGAGGTATCTTACCATCATGATCATCTCCCTGCTCTAGATTGCTGATCCCTGGAGAGAACAGCACGGTGGGAACCATCATTCACTGCATTCAGGTAGAGTCAAGCAGTGTGGTTGGGAGTCTGGGAAAGGTGGACAGAACAGATGAGAGGGAGCTGATGGGAAGAGAGTACCCAGGAACTACCTCGCAGCTGGATACAATCCCTCACTGCTTTCAAAGAACATACATCTAAGGACTGCTAATTATTGATGCACCACCACAAAAGGACAGGATTAGGAGTAAATGAGCAAAAGCTGAAACCCAGTGATCAGACACATAATTATTTCTACCAGTTTCCTCTTTTTCCTTCACTGTGTAGCCAGGCAAGTGTTCCAGGCAAATAACCAAGTATCCTATATCCCACGAAGTGCTTTATTTAACCCTAGATGTGACTGCTTCCCTTAGAGATAGAGATCTGACTGGTGGATTGTTGTACCCATATGCATTGTTAGATTTTTTAAAATGAGGTTAAGTAATAATAGCCATTGTTATTACTGTTATATGAAAAGCCTCTTTGGTACTTCTACAATAAGGTCAGAGTTTTGAAATTCTAACAATGCTAATAATAATTTCTAACTCTACCCTAATATTTTACTTCTACCATTCACCTGCTAACCCTCTAATTCACATGGGCAAAAAATTAATGCTTAACTCAATAGTTACTACAGGTAACTGCCTCTCAAAAGTTAGTATTACACTATTAAATCAAGTTAAAACTTTATAGTACCTATTAAAAAGAAAAGTATCATATTCTTAATTATAAAAGGAATTTTAGTTCCAAAATTAAAAAAAAAAGTCCTTCAAAATGAAACCATAGATAGACTGCAAAGGCAGAGAATATGGTGAGATATGGTTACAAGAAAAGACATGACATTAATAAGAAATAGCTTCTTTTGAAAGTCCTTGGGCATCTGGGTGGCTCAGTCAGTTAAGCACCTGCCTTCGGCTCAAATCATGATCCCAGGGTCCTGGGATCAAGCCCCGCATTGGGCTCTCTGCTCAGTGGAGAGTCTGCTTGTCCCTCTCTCTCTTCCCCTCCCCACACTAGGGCTTTTCTTCTCTCTCTCTGTCAAATAAATAAATTAATTAAAAAAAAAAAAAAGAAAAGAAAGAAAGTCCTCACTAACCTTGCTACTGTGAATTTTCTATTGCAGTAGAACTTCCCCACTGAGGGGTGAGGGGCATGGTGGTGATAGAGAAATAAACTGCTTCCTGTTGAAAAGCTGCTAACTTATTATAAGCATCTATTGTGTGGGAGCATTGGTTCCTCTATCCTAGAAGAAAATGAAAGAAGGGAAAAAAGGCCCACTGTTGAAAAAGGGAGCAAGACTAAGTCAATGGTAAAAAATAAAATAAAATAATATATATAATGTAAATATTAAATTAAATTATATATCAAATAAATATATATTTAACATTGAATATTGGTGATTTGTATAGATAGGCACATCTGTACATGTAAAATACCTATAATTTTTTTTAGAATTTAGTAAAAATTCTAACATTGATCTAACATGTCCATAGAGCAATAAGAGTGTCATGTATCAAGGTTTATGATTAACCCAAAATCTGTGCATCTACAATCCATAAAAACAGAATACTATAATCCCACTTGTTCAATAAAAGCTTATTTTATGTGTCCTTTGAATATGTGTGTACATTGTTATATATGTTTGTCCATATTCTTGTATTGTATGACTATATGTATACATATGGATACAGAAAGTACTTGTATACAAACTCTCTAGAGGGCTATAGTCCAAAGTATTAAAATGGCTCCCTCTTAGTTATTTAGTTAGTTATTTTAAAACTTAATAAACACCATAAACCCACCAGGAAAAACATAAGTTAAGATCTTGACAATAACTGCATCCATTCCCCCTCACTCCCCTCACCTCAAGTAATCATCATCCTCAGTTTCATATTCATATAATCTTTCTCCTTGTGCAGGTGTACAAGAGCTTCACCTGGCAATAACCTATGCAATATGGTTGCCATTAGTCCTATATGGCCACTGGGCATTTAATATTTGACTGAGGAACTGAATTATTTTTTAATTTTTTAAAAAGATTTTATTTATTTATTTGACGAGAGAGAGAGAGAGATCACAAGCAGTCAGAGAGGCTGGCGGAGAGAGAGGGAGAAGCAGGCTCCCTGCTGAGCAGAGAGCCCAATGCAGGGCTTGATCGCAGGACCCTGAGATCGTGACCAGAGCCCAAGGCAGCCGCTTAACCAACTGAGCCACCCAGGCATCCTGAGGAACTGAATTATTAATTGTATTTAATTTTTATTAGTTTAAACTTAAATGTAAAAACTTTAACAGGTATAAAATATGTTTCTGTTAAACACAAATCCATTGTTTTAGTATGACAACACTTCACTTTTACTGCTGCATCACCTAGGCTAATTTGTTGAAGTTCTCCCATCAGATGCACGTGTCCTTTCTAGTATTATACATAAACACAGAGCCAATCAGAGTTCAATTCAAATGATGTTTTCTGACCTACTCGTGTTACACTGTAACGTGTGCGATGCAGACAACTCAAGTTATGAGAATCTCTTTGTATGTCATAAGTGGTCATTAAGTTGACATTCTTAACTGTTTTATTTTAGTAAATGTTTTTCGTTGAAATAAGTATAGATAAATTTTAAAGTGTAAAAAGGTAGCATACTACTGATGAAGAATTGAGAGGAGATGCAGAAACTAGCACTAGACCCAGAACAGTAAAGAAAAAAGGAGGCTGGAAGAAAAACAGAGTAAAGGAGGCTGGCTGAAAGTATACTGGAAATTTCACAATGAAGAGCAATTGCAGTTTGCTGGAGCAGAGCAAAAGGAAAAAAGCTGCTTGTTGTGTAAAAAAATGATAAAGATAATAAAATGGACAGTATTAAGAGACATTTTCAGCAAATATAGAGCAAATTTGGTAACTTTCTTCTCAACAATCAAAAAAAGAATTAATGACATTAGCCACTTGAATTCAAAATTAAATGTCCAACAAAACGTTTTGAAGTGATTCCAAACAGAATCTGAGCTTATAAATTTGTATAGCTATACATGGCTTGGATCTTGCACAAAAAAGAAAACAATTTTTTCATAGACATCTGGTTATATTCAGTTTCTTAAGATATTATGAAAAAAGACCAAAAAGGTACTTTACAAAAAGTAAAACACTTTTTAGTCAAGCCACCCAAAAATCGTCTGAAGAAGACAAAATTTTTTAACAATATCTAAGATCAACCTGTTCAAAATTTGAAAAACACAATTACTTTTCTTTAGTTTTAGATGAATAGTGCAGCATAAAAGACACTGCCTAATTAATACTTGAAGTATGCCTTGTCTCAAAAAACTTCCAAATTTATGAAGAAATATTGTCAATTTATGGCCTCAAAAATTGAACTCAGACATTACATATTTTTAAATCTTTTACATCTGTCAAAGAAGATTTTCAACTAGATATGAAAAAATTAAATTGTATTCTGATGATGGAACTTCAGCCATGTTAACTAAAAAAAGATCTAGATTTAATGTAATTCTAGAACAGCTAACCAATGTTTCCCTTAATGCTTTATTCTACTGTATGATATTCATGTTCAGTTTTCTAAAGCAGACTCTTGAAATGTCATGGATATCATTGTTAAATCATTCATTATATATTTGCTAATGCTATGGATCAATGTCATATAATGGAATTGCAGAAAAAAATAGAACACAAGGAATATAATGATGTGTGTGTTCTTTGCCAATGCTTGTTGGATAAGTCCTAGAAGAATTTTACAACAATCTACTGTATTGTTCCAATTCAAGATTTTATTAAACCAAATGAGTGCTTGCCAAATTTTCAATGAAGATCAAAAAATGGCACAGTATATTATATTTTCTCATTGATATCACGCTACATGTGAATGAACTAAATTTATACCAAAAAAAAAAAAGGAAAAGCTTATTTGTGACCCAAACAGGCACAAAATTTGAAATTTTGAAACTTTTCAGAGTGTACAATTGAGCAATGGTCGTATGCAATAATAATTTTACATTTTTCTAACATAAACCAATTTTAAGAAAAATTTGAAAAATGATATATTGACATTGATAAACTTACAGTTGTTTATAAATTTATGTACCACCACTTTGAATTCAATGTTAATTATGTATTGAGTTGGTATAAGTTTTAGTAAATTTATTTAACTTGGAAAGACATTTTGAAACTGATATGCATTTATTTCAAAGTCAAATAAAATCTTTTAAAAAGAAGAACCAGTTTTGTCAATGTATATGCATATAATACAAAAATAATTTTTTGGTACTTGATTCATTTATTGGAACTTTGAACTATGTTTGGAATTATTTGGATATGTGATTCTATTTTTTAAACTGTAAATTCTATTTTTTAACTGTAAATCTAAAAACAAAAATCTATTTTTTCAACTGAAATCTAATATAGATCAAATATTTCCAATGAAAATTTTATTTCCAAATTGAGATATAAAGCATAAAATACACAATGGATTTAGAAATTTTAGTACAAAACATGTAAAATACCACTTGAATAATATGGTTTTAAGCTCCTGGGGCTTTAGTTTTCTCATCTGTAAAATGAGAATAATAACATATACCTCAAAATATGGTTGTGAGGAATGACAAGTCTCACACAAAAGTACTAAACATATGAAGGGACTTCATAACCTGTAGTCTTGCAAAGCTAAAGTTCTGAACAGAAGTATGTGGCCAGTGAACAGGGGTTATTATCCTAGACTTCTTTGGAAATGACCCTTTGCAATAGTACTTTCCCTAGTAAAGCAACTATATTTTCCATGCCTGGAAATAAAATGAAAACAAAACAAGCCCCAGTTTTGGCAGATCTCAGAAAGAACCACAAGAGCCTCTGTCTTGTGCCTTTTGGGATTCTATTATAATCTAACTCTACACTGTCCATTAGGTTAACCACTAGCATTTGTGGTTGTATTAATTAACTAGAACTTCTGTTTCTGGTCAAGATGGAGTAACAATCCATATAGCAGATTTATCCTTCTGCTAAATAATTGAAAAAGTAGAAAAAAATATATAAAAGAATGACGCTCAAGACATTGGACATAGGTAATAAAGGTCAGTGATTCCTGAGGGATGGAAAACAAGGAAGGTAAGCTCTCTTCACTTACAGCCTGAAGAAAGAGTTCACTGAGGAGAGTCCTAAAGACTAGGGAGGAGAGAGCTCTCAGCACGAAAACTCTGGAGATCTGCAGAGGCTTCCCTCAAGTACTCAGCACAGCACTGATTATCACAAACATGTGAGGAAACTAACTGAGTCTGGGGAAAGAACCACCCCAAATAATTAGAGAGCACAATCCTCAGGTATCATGCAGGGATGGGAAAAATGAGTGTCTCCACCTGCCAGAGGAAAATTTATAATGCATGAGCACTGGCTAGAGTACAAAGATGGGTCTTGCCTCAGTAAGAGGGGGAAAAATACCCTTAGACTAAATGCAGCCCTGGTCCTGCCTAACAAAATCTAAAAGCAAGACTTAATAGGATCAAATTGTTTCCAAGTAACCCAACTGCACCCAGGACAGAGATCAGGGATACTTATAATTCCTATAAAATATCCAGCACCCAACAAGGTAAAAATTTGCAATATCTGACACTCAATCAAAAATTATCAGGTATGAAAAGAAGTAGAAAAATACAACTCATTCTGAGAAATCAGTCAACTGAAATGGACTGAGAAATGACAGAATTAATAGACAGGGGCACTGAAACAGTTACAATGACTGTACTTCATTATGTCCAGAAGCAAGAGGAAAGACTAAATATGTTAAATAGAGCTATCAAGGTATAAAAATGAGACCCCAGTTGAACTTCTAGAGATGGAAACTACATTGTCTGAAATGGAAAACACATTGAGTGGGATTAACAATAGATTATACATTTCAGAAGGAAAGATTAGTGACCTTGAAGGCAAAGCAATAGAAACTATCCAAAATGAACCACAGAGAATACATTATATGTTCATAAAAATTTAAAAAAAGAAATAAAATTAATCTATACATACAAAAAAAAAACCAAAATGAAACACAGAGGAAAAAAATGAATAAAAAAAAATAGGGCATTAGTGAATTGTGGCACTAGATCAAGTGATCAAATACATCATAATTGGAGTCACCAAAGGAGGAATGAGGGAAACCAAAAAGTAATGCCTGGAAAATTTCCAAACTTGATGAAAACAGCCCATAGAGCCAAAAACAAAACTCCAGGCACAAGAAAGATGAAAACTATATCACATCGCATAATCAAATTACTTTAAAATCAATGATAAAGAAAAACATCTTAAAAGCAGATAAAAAAGAGACACATACAGAAAACCAGAGATAGAAAAAAGACTAAATGTTTTCCCTTAGGAAACAAAACTAGTTTGTCTAATCTCACTACTTCTATGAAACTTGTTAGTGGAGGTCCTATTCTGTGCATTAAAGCCAATAAAAGAAATAAAATATATTCACATTGGGAAGGAAAAAGTCAGATTCTCTTTACTCACAAGACATAATTATCTACTTTTTTAAAGATTTTATTTATTTATTCATTTGATAGAGAGAGAATGGGAGAGCACAAGCAGGGAGATTGAGAGAGGGAGGCGGGAAGCAGGTTCTCCACTGAGCAGGAAGCTTGATGTGGGGCTGGATCCCGGGATCCTGAGATCATGACCAGAGTCGAAGGCAGACGCTTAACCAACTGGGCCACCCAGGTGCCCTTATAATTATATATGTTAAATATCTAGTGGCATCTACCAAAACACTACTAGAGTAATAAATGAGTTTATCAAGATTGTAGAATATAAGGTCGATATGCAAAAATCAATTGTATTTCTATATACTATCAACAAACAATTGGATATTAAAATTTAAAAAGCAATACTATTTATAGTAGCATGAAATTATAAAATTATGTAGGGATACATCTGACAAAAGATGTACATGACCTACAGATGGAAAACTACAAAACATCGCTAAGAAATATTACAGAAGACCTCAGTAAATGGAGAAAAATACCATGTCAATTGGTTGGAAGACACAATACTGTTAAGAGATCAATTCTCCCTAAATTGATCTCCAATTCAACGCAATGCCAACAAAGCACCAGCAGGTGGTTTTCTGTAGAAATTGACAAACTGATTCTAAAAATCATTTGGAAATGCAAAGAACCTATGAGAGACAAAACAAGTCTGAAAAAGAATGGCCGGGGGACGGGGTGTGGGTGGGTAGGGATAGGGTGGACATTGGGGAGGTTACGTGCTGTGAAATGTGTAAGCCCGACGATTCACAGACATGTACCCTGGGGCAAATAATACATTATATGTTAATAAAAATTAAAAAAAAAAAAGAACAAGGTTAAATAGATAACACTACTTGATTTCAAGATTTGCTATACAGCTATAGTTATCAAAACTATGTTATATTGGCATAAATATATACAAAATTATGAATGAGATAAAAAGTCCAGAAATAGATCCACACATATATAGTCAATAATTTTGCAACAAAGTTGCAGGAACATTTCAACAAATGGTGCTGGAACAACTGGATATTCATAGGCAAAAAACTGTACCACTACCACTACCACCAGAAACTGATTTAATCCTTATCTCACAGTATACACAGAAATTAACTCAAAAGTCACAGTCTCAAATCTAAGAAAATGTAAGTCTTTGTGAGTTTAGGCTAGGCAAATATTCTTATGACATTAAAAGCACTATTCATGGGGCACCTAGGTGGCTCAGTTGGGTAAGCATCTGACTCTTGATTTTGGCTCAGGCCATGATCTCAGGGTCATGAGATCACGCTCCATATTGGGCCATCCTGGGCACGGAGCCTGCTTAAGATTTTCTCTCTCTCTCTCTCTCTCTCTCTCTCTCCCTCCCTCTGTGCTCCTCCACTCTGCTCTCACACGTGTGTGCACGCTCTTGAATAAATCAATAAATCTTTTTTTTTTTTAAAGATTTTATTTATTTCACAGAGAGAAACACAGCGAGGGAGGGAACACAAGCAGAGGGAATGGTAGTGGGAGAAGCAGGCTTCCTGCCCAGCAGAGAGCCCATGTGGGGCTCGATCCCAGGACTCTGGGATCATGACCTGGGCCGAAGGCAGACGATTAGCGACTGAGCCACCCAGGCACCCCAATAAATCTTAAAAAAATAAAAAGATAAACATTATTCCTAAAATAAAAACTGATAAACTGGAGTACATCGAAATTAAAAATTCCTATATTTTGAAAGACAGTGTAGAGAGAATGAAAAGACAAGTCACATACTACTAGAAAATATTTTCAAATCATGTATATAAAGGACTTGTATTCAGAATATATAAAAACTATCTACAAAATAATACATAAATAACTAGCTCAATAAAAAGATGGGCAAAAGATTTGGACCATATTTTACTTAAGAAAGGTATATGGATGGCAAATAAGCACATGAAAAGATGCTCAACATCTTAGTCACTAGGGAAATGAAAATGCAAACTATAATATCAAATATGAAAAAGACTGATCATACTGAGTTCAGAGGATACAGAACAACTGGAATGTTTATACACTGCTGGTGGGAATTTAAAATGACAATCAGGGCTCTCTACTTTCCAGCCCCATATCGGGGTCTCTGCTCAGCGGGAAGCCTGCTTCTCCCTCTCCCACTCCCCCAGCTTGTGTGCTCTCTCTCAATGTGTCTTTCTCTGTCAAATAATAAATAAAATCTTTAAAAAAAAATGACAACCAGTTGAGAAAACAGTTTCTAAGTTTCTTAAAAAGTTAAGTATATACCTGCCAGAAAGCCTAGCCATTCCATTCCTATATATCTAAGAGAAATGAAAGCATACGTCCACACATAGAACTGTACACAAATGGTCAAAGCAGCTTTATTTGTAATACCTAAAAAATGGAAACAACCTAAATGTCTATCAGCAAATGGATGGATAAACAGTGAACAAACTGTCGTATATCCATACAACGAACTATTACTCAGTACTAAAAAGTAATGAACTACTGATAGATACTGTAACATGGGTGAATCCCAAATTAATTATGCTGTGTAAAAGAAACCACACGCCCACACTCCCCTCAAAAAGGTACATTCTGAATAATACCATTTATATAAAATTCTAGAAAAAGTAAACTAATCTATAGTGACAGACAGTTTATCAGTGGTTGCCTGGTGATATGGTGGCAGGGAAGGACAGGAGGGAGAGATTATAAAGGGTTATGAGGAAATTTAGGGGGTTATCTTAATTGCGGTAATGGTTCCACAGGTGTATACAAATATCAAAACTTACAAAGTTTATACTTTAAAAACATACAGTTTATTATATGTCAATTGCATATCAATAAAGCTGTTAACTTTTAAAATTGCTTAAAAGTAAAAGTTCAATTAATCAGTTACACTAGTCACATTTCAAATTTTTAAAGGGCCACATGTGACCAGTGGCTACCATTTTGGACAGTGCAAGTGAAGAACATTTCCATCACTGCTCAAAGTACTAGATTTACTGGAGAGCACTGCTCTAACTCATATAGAAAAAAAAAAAAAAAGGTACATCTCTTTCTTTTATTTCTCCTGTACTTACCAACCCTAAATTTCAAGATTGGGATAAACATGCCAGCATGGCACTGATATATACATTACCCAAGGATCTTTAAAAGCAGATTTTGTTAAGTTTATTTTAATGTAATTTTTCTGTGAAGTAAAATATACCCTCTACTCACAATCATGTAGCACACTGTTCCCTCATTTAGATATCATAATTTCTATGCATTATATTTAATTAGTTTTCTCCAAAGCTCTAGTTGAGGGCAATTTTAAACTAAATGACATGGAAAAATGGAACAATAACACTCTCTTGGAACTTACTTTCTCCTGGTAGTCAAGGTGGTTATAGCTTCAAAATAACATCTAAATAGGGATATACATATTTTTCACATACTCACAGATATCCTACAAGTTACCCTGAATTATGCAGCATGTTTTAGAATATGCTACATAATGCAACTAAATTTTCCTTTTTAAAAGAATCAAGCATATAACTCACAACGAAGTTTCAAATGTGAGAACAGACATGAAAACAGAACACTGCGTTGTGTACTGAAATGTTTCACATTCAATGATCAGTTCATAAAATTAGTAGGACAGAGTTGTTCAACTTTGTACTCTAACTAAAGCTTTTCTTCTTTGCTTTAGGACAGGTCTCAGTTTTGATAGAGGTGATTTTATTTAAAAAGACTCAGATTCTCTATTCTGCCCCCACCCTTGCAGCCAATGGACATGGAAGGCAGAGTCTGTTTGCTCAGTGTTTTGTTTCAATATACACAATGCGGGGCTGAGATCCTCCACCGTCCCTGTTCCAAAGCCTGACACCCTACCCCTTTATGCACAGTTTGATGCCTGAGTCATCTCTGTCTTAGAAATGGAATAAAGAAAAAGGCAACCGGGGTTGGGGGGGTGGAGAAGGGAGTCTGGTGGCCAGTGCAGACCACGCAAAATCACCCCCAAACAGTGTATTGTCGTAGATAAGCAAGAAGTATAAAAATAGAAACCAAGTCCCTCTGTTGTTTGCAGAAGCAGAACTCACAAGGCAGTTTCACTTACTTTTTTACACCGACAGAGCCATTTTCCTTGTTTTCCATGTCAACAGATAGCATGGGAAGGCTGCAGGGTTCCTTTACTTCAGCAACTAATCAATAAGGGAGAAAAGCTTGTGTTTAATTCTTAGAAAGTGAGAGAAGAATATATATTCTGAATCGGAAACATAATGGTCCCTTTTACAGCTTCACACCAGTTCACGTATGTTTGTTTAAACCTCCAGTTCCCTCAGCGATTGGAGAGATGTGATTAAACCTAAAGAACTGGAGGAGACGGATTGGGGTGCTTTCATCTGTACTGGCACTCCCTGCCTTGACAATAAGCATTTGCAAATGAAATTGAATCCTCCTTCAAAACAAGTGCTGTGTGAACTGGCACGGCTTCCCCTGGGTGCCAAGCTCTCACTTAAGACACTGCAACTCATAAATGAGTCAAAGTCGAGAAAAACAATCACCCTTTTCCTGCCCCTTCAGACTATGGGCTAGGATTTCTTTCTTTTTCTTTTTTTTAATTGCATTTTTTGTTGTTGTTGTTGTTCACTCACAAACCTTCTATGTTTTCAGTGCAATTGCAAAAGAGCACTTAAAGCTTTTGTCGGCAAGTATTTCCCTACCTCACATATTCGCCTCAAAACCTGTCTGTGAGATGGCCATGCTGTGGTAAAGCCGGAAGCTCACAAAAATGTCAGATAGCCCTTAGCACAGAAAGGTGGTGCTGGGATGTGTGTGTGTGTGTGTGTGTGTGTGTATGTAAGAGAGGGGAGGCAGCTCATTAGATTTATGTAAAAATCACCAAAACATCCAAGGAGATAGAGTAGCATCCATCACTTTGTCTTTTTGTTTAGTAGGATGAGGACTGTGAAAAAAAGAAAAACCTCCACAATTAATATGCAATTAGCAAGATGAAAAAGCTATGAACAAAACTGCTTTAAAAAACTAGTTCTGAGACGTGCTTGTTCTACAGCTGAAGCCATAAATTAAATACATTTCCTCTCAAATTACTTTATACTTCGGCACTCCTTCTCTAGGGATTACTCTGACATGACAAGTGCATCATTTAGTACATTCACAAGATTTTATCACTGTTCGAGAAGTAGATGATTAACAAATAATACTGTTAAGTGTGGGATAATCTTCACTCCTGATACACATACATAACACACGTGCACGCACACACACACACACACCCGCAAACTTCCAGTTGCTAAATCACTTAGATCATTCATAGAGAAATCCAACATTTAATATACATATAGATATTAACATACATTCACACACCGTTACAGAGTAGACAGAAGATAGTGCTGCTGCTCCATGCCAAAAGAATGATTTCACTTCAGTTGGAAACTGTTACACATTCACCATTTTCTAAGCATCTCAGAAAAAAAACAAAACAAAAACACTCACAATGATACTCTGTAACACCATACTACATTGTCTTATTATTATTATTATTATTATTTTCTTTTTTGTGGAAGAGTAAAAAGAAAACCTACCTAGAAGCAACTAAAACATGTCATTTTTTATAGGCTTATCAAGAGCAGCCAAAGAAACCCCAATGTTTTCTTTCACAAAGTAGGCTGGCAAAGGAATTCAATAAGGAGGTACAATTTGACACAGTGAAATAAAACCAGGCTGGCTCTCAGCCAACATGACGTTAGGAATCACACACAAGCTGCACCAACTGCCTTCTGGTTCATGGCTGACTTTTTAAAGCTACAGTGTGCCTGTTCACTTTTGCTAACTACCTTCAGCACAATTAGTGGAAGTGAATGAATCAGGAGTCCAAGAACTGCAGAATTCTCCCTGCACCTGTCTTGTAAAGAAAAATGAGCGGTATCAATAGCCTCTTATTTGCTCCCTCCCCTTCATTGTTGCTGCATGATAGATCCTTGTTGTTGTTCTGAGCGGGAATGTCATGTTTTGAAAACTATTTTTCTCCCCCATGGGAGAAAAAAAACAAGAGAAAATAAGAGAAAGAACCTAGCACTATTGGCTATAACCAGTGAATACTCAGAAGCTGCAGTGCAGTGTTACACTTTCTTCCTAACAATGACTCATGGACAAAGTTCCCCGGGCTGGCTTTTAAGCAATCTCTTTAAGAATATGGAAAGCATTGCCCAGCAGAAAATCCTCTTCTTCGTTATGCAGGAAGTAACATATTTCAGAAGATGCAAAGTGGATGACCAGATCTTTTGAGAACACCTACATTCTTTTATTTTGGCATTCAACCTACCAGATGAAGTCAGCCAAAATTCAAAATGAAATAAATCTCAATCTACAAAAACAATTAGTTCTGGGAGGTTTAATCTTAACTGTTTATCCCAGTTGCACACAAAGCATAATTTAACAAATTTAACTAACACTTTGAGCACCGGGTCTTATATTAGTTACATATGAAAAAGAAGAGATACTATGCCAACCTCCAAATTCATAGTATCTCCTCCCATTCAGGAAATGGGAAGGTGGAATAGAGAGACTAGGCATGATCTTTTAAGTTGCCCTGGTCAATCTCACAGTTCCCTTGCTTGGCTGGGAACCACAGCTTAAGGGAAACATTTCTATTACACAAATATGCCATAGATACACAGGAAGCATGCATAGCTGTCATCGAAAGAAACAACAATCAATATTTGGACACTTTCAGGTCAAGATGTCAACTAAACCACTTAAGATATGGCAGAGAGAATAGAATACAAGTTCCCAAGAAGGACTGTAGAGAAAAAATCATCTGTTGCTATATGACTGCGTAGAATTCAGGAAGAATTGAGGAGAAAATAGCAGGTGTCCCTTTTCTTCAGTAATTTTTAAGGGCCCTAGAAGAAGATCAGAAATTATAACCTAAATTTGCAACCTGAATTTCAAAGTCAAATTTCTTTTTCCAAGAAGGATATTAGAAATGTCCAACTTCATGAAAGATCACCACTGAGAAAGATTTCGAATGCTCTCTCTGCCCATCTTCACCATTCCTCCTTTGAAAAGGCAAATGATAATTTGGGGACAAACTCTAAAAACAACAATAACAATAATTTAGGGACAAAATTCTAAGTGTTCATATTTTTTTGAGTCAGGTCAAACAGGTGAGTGTTATCACCACTGATCAAAATGATGAACTCTTCTGGGGATAGAGAGCCCTTTCACCAACAAATTTCCTAATGCTTTGGGACTTGATTCGAAATTCCTGAAATGTGCTCCAACTAAATTCAAATGGGCTGGGCTGTGAGTCCTGGGGGGAAAGGGGGGTGGGAAAGGTGTCTCAACAGCACTGTCATGCCAATTGCTCAAAACAAAATCAGTGCAGCTCTGAATCTTGAAAGGAGAGGCAAAGAAAATGTAGTTACACCTAACTTTTCCTTAAACACCCCTACAGAAGAAGGTTTCTGTGAAGTTTCTCTAAGATTTTCTTCCTACACTTAGAGGACATCTCCTTCTCTCTCCCCTGCTGTGATCAAGTTTGCCTGTCAGATAAGAGTAAGAATCTCAGAAGGTGATGTAGGAAATCAATCCCATTTTATGGGGGGAAAAAGAGCCAAGAAAGCATTCTAAATTCTAACAAGGGCAGGTTTCACTCATCAGCTAGTTTCTAACTTTGGAATAAACTGACATTTGTGAGTATAAGTATATATACTAGTATTCACCCCCTTCCTCCTTACTCTCTCCAACAAACTGATTTAACCCTCTTCTCTGCTAATAAAAGTGATGTGTATATATACTGTATATGGTACGTGTATATAGCCTATAGGATAAACAAAGTGTGTGTATGTAATGTATGTTTAAATGATGAATGTAATGTGTATGCTGTGTGTAATATGTACAGAGTGTTTGTGGCGTGTGTAGTATGTAGTGAAGTGTGCATGGTGTGTTTTTATGGGCGCAGATGTGTAGTGTGTTAAGTGCAGGGTGAGAGAGATGCAGACAAACAAGATCTTCTGATCCAGTATATTATGGGATGTGCTAGAATAACTTGGGAGATGCTCGCGTTAGGATTCTGAAGCAGAACTTTTGGGCACACTTGAGAATGGGCTCAGGAGGGGAGGGGACCTGAGTCAGCAAGGGCCGGAAGCTGGTGCCTCTGTTGGAGCTTCTTTTATTGATCAGGACTCATTCCCCCCACCACAGCTGCCACCCCGGGAACCAGCGCTGTCCCAAAGGAACCACTCGCCCTGCCTCCCGTCAGGGAATCGGCCCGCAGGAGTGTCCAGCCCACATCGCAGAGTGCAGACCTGGGTCCACGTGGCTGCAGAAGAAATCTCGAGAAGTCGCCGGAGGGCAGGGCCTTGCTCAACGCGTCCCTAAGGGCGTCTCAGGGGAGAGGGAGGAGCGGCCTGGAGAGCGAGCGGAGGGACAGGACTGAGGGCAGGAGAGGGGACGCCAGGAAGCCTCTTAGATGAGCGGCGCCGTCCGATAGACAAACGACTCGCTGGTGGCACCGGCGACAAGAGGGGAAAGTTTCTAAGACTTTCAAGAAGAAACCGTTCGTCTTTGAGTTTGGGGGCTCCCTCGGGAGCCCGTCTGTGGAAAGGAGTGTGGGGGTGTGGCGCTCGCTGGGCGCCCAGCCGAGCCGTGCCACCACCCGGTCCCATCCTGCGAGCTCTGCCCCGGCGAGCGGCAGCTCTCGGCGGAGCCTGGCACGCTTCTGCCCCCAGTTCCACTCCAGGGTGACAGATTCCACGCTCGTGGGTGCAACAAGCTGCAGGAGCACCGGACACACAGCAGTGACGAGGGAGGGCAGGGCGGTTTTTATTGTGGTTTTCTTCGTTTCCTTTCATCCTGGAGAGGGTAGAGGGTGGCCGCGTTCCCGGTGCCCTCGCAGCACGAGCGTATCACTTACCTCCCCGCATGGCCGGCGCCGGGAGGCTTTCCCCCGCGCAGAGCTCGGCGGCCGCCACGCGCCCAACCCCGGTGCAGCTGGCCGGGCGCGCGCGCGGCACGCCGGGACTCGTAGTCCTCCGCCGGCGGGCGGGGCGGGGGTCGGAGGGCTGGGGCCACCAGGAAGCGGGGAGGTCGGGAAGGGGGGGCACAGAAACTCGGGGACGACATTTGCAACGACTTAAAACCTCCGGGGAGCTGGGAGAAGGGAACATTCCTAGAGAGAGTTTTAAATTGGGGGTTTTCAGGCTAATACATTATTGCCAGGTCTTACTCGCCTACGACCTGATGAACTTTTAAGCTGGCTTTGCGCGGTAATGACAAGTAGACATTTCCCGAGCCAAATTCATATTATTTGAGGCCTCACTCTTCCTCACTCCGAGCACAAACGTGGCATTCTACTTGGAACACCTTTGCTGCCGTTCACAGAGTAACTCAGTTGAACCCCGGGGCATGCAAAGGTAGGGTGAATATAGCGCACTTTACATTTGTAGGGCGTTCCACAGTTTACAGAGTACTTTTTATTTGGTTCTTTACGTTGGAACGTTAAAACAATCTTGAGTTAGGCAGAGGAAACTTAAGATGCAGGGAGTTTTTTGTATCCGCTTTATTAATTTCCTTTTCTAACCCTGCTCTCAGCAGCTGGGAGAGAAGGAGGGCTGCGGGCAGATGTGGTGGGCGCAGTAAAAGAGCAAGCTGTGTAGGACTCTCCTGAAATAGCTGGTGGGTAAATCCTTAGTAAGAAGATAAGTAAAACCTAAAAACCTCTGGATTGGAAGAATGGACTGGGAAGAATAGAGACAGAATGGAAGATTGTGATCAGGCTAGAGGCAATATGGAAAAGTGGTAGATGGATAATGGAGGGAGGAGGAGGAAAGAAACGGCAGGCGGAGAAAAATGTAGAGAGTAGACTTAGAAGGTTGTGATGAGACTTGAGGAGATATGAAAATGTTGGATTAAAAAAAAAAAAAGGCAAAAAACAACAGGATTTTAGAAGCCAGATAGAGCTGGGATCCTGGTGTCACTATGGAGCTAGCTCTATGACCTTAGGTAAGTTATTTGACTTCCCCAAACCTCTTTTTCCTCATCTTTAAAATTTCCACATCTTTAAAATTTCCACACCTTTAAAATTTCCACACCTTTAAAATTTCCACATCTTTAAAATTTCAATAATAGGGGCGCCTGGGTGGCTCAGTGGGTTAAAGCCTCTCTGCCTTCAGCTCAGGTCATGATCTCCCGGTCCTGGGATGGAGCCCCGCATCATCATCATCGGGCTCTTTGCTCAGCGGGAAGCCTGCTTCCCCCTCTCTCTCTCTCTCTGCCTGCCTCTCTGCCTACTTGTGATCTCTCTTTGTCAAACAAACAAACAAACAAACAAACAAATAAATAATTTCAATAATAATAAGCCAAATAAATAAATAAATAAAATTTCAATAATAATAACTCCTATTTTATTATGTGGTCATGCAAATTAAGAGAGATGGGAAGCATTTAGTATAGCGGTTGGCCTATAATGAGCGCTTGATCACCACTATACTAAATATAAATAATATGTTATTTATAAATACTAATAAATACTATTATTACCTCCTTTTGTGGAAATATCAAAAGATAAATTGGAATAGAGGTACCAGTTAAGAGGCTGTGACAGTCTTCTAGGTCACAGGTAATGAGAGCTTAAACTACAGTCATAGAAGGGAAGCAGGTATGAGACACGGCCAAGGCAAAATGAACAGAGAGCAGGGCAATCAACTGGATGTGGGAGTGAGGACTAGAGACCATAGATGATTGTCATTTCTAGATTGACTAAGTGGATGATAGGTACAATGGATAGAATAATAGGTTTTAGAAGATGACTAGTTTGGTTTTAGACACGTATAACTTGAGACTTTCTGTGTATGAATGACAGGGTGTCAGTTGGAAGTGTGGATTTGGGTATTCTGTGTAGACAGAGACCTTTGAGAATCAATTCCTTAGGAGAGGGAGTTGAAGACCTCGTGGAGTGGAAAAAGGAAGGGCAGGGGCATCTGGGTGGCTCATTTAGGTATCTGACTCTTAATTTTGGCTCAGTTTTTTGTTTTTCAAAGATTTTATTTATTTATTTGACATAGAGAGAGAGAACACAAGTAGGCAGAGAGGCAGGCAGAGAGAGAGAGAGAGAGGGAGAAGCAGGTTTCTGCTGAGCAGAGAGCCCGAGGTGGGGCCCCCATCCCAGGACCCTGAGCTCATGACCCGAGCTGAAGGCAGAGGCTTTAACCCACTGAGCCACCCAGGCGCCCCTTGGCTCAGGTTATGATCTCAGAGTTGTGAGATGAGCCCTGCTTGGGACTCTATGCTCAGCGGGGAGTCTACTTGAGATTCTCTCTCCCTTTCCCTTTGTCCCTCTCCCTGTTCTCTCTCCCTCCCTCTTTCTCCCAAATATATATATATATAAAGTTGAATATATATATACATGTATATATATAAATGTATATATATATGTATATATATACATATGTAGTATATATATAATAAAATATAAATATATATATATACATATATATATGTATGTATATATATATATATATATATATATATATATATTTTTTTTTTTTTTTAGAGGAAGGGCAGCGGAGATGGGTAAGGGGAGGTGAAGCGTCAGTGACACCTGGCAGGAACTGTGGAAGTGCAGTTGGGAAAGCTTCAGGAGTGCCATGACTCGAAGCCAAGGAAGGAAGGAGAAGGGAAGTGGAGCTCATTAACAGGTCAAACGCTATGGAGAGGTAGCCAATGGCAACAGAAAAGCAGGCCACTGGATTTATAGAACCAGTCTGTTGGGATGGATCTACCTCCGGGAGTTGTTTTGGAAATTTGTCAGAGTGATTTTGCTTGTCTCAGGGACTGGGGAGGGAGAACTTCTGGAATGTAGTTGGAGGACCCAAAGATGCTAGATATCTTGCAGTGCCCAGGCTGGTACGCACTGCAAAGAATTTCTTGCATTCTGTGTGACTTGACTATTCTACTGTCCATTCGTGTAAATGAAAAACCTATTTATATTTACCAGAGCCTAGAATCTCTTTTATATATATAAACATAAAGTGTTTTTTTTTTACACAGTTTTAAGATGTATTGACTTTTCCTGGAATGCAGTACACTGAATGGCAGTACAGTTTTTGGAATTTGAATCACCAGAACAGTTCATTTTATGGCTGTCCATTTCACGATGATTCTACAGATAAATGCAAGCATCTGATTACTTCATTGAGTCTTTTAGTTTAGGGATGCCTGAGCAGTTCCATAATGAATCACACATTTACTTTTTCCTTTATATTACAGTTAAGGTATCACTTTGAATTTTTTAAAAAATTATATGTGTAGGTAGTTTATGCCTTTCCTTTCACAATGTTAAGGAGCAGATTGCCCTGTATTGAATGAAAAAAGACATTACATTTGACGAGGCTGAGAATCATGTATTCGGTCAGTCAACAGATATCTTTTGAGTGCCCATTATGTACTAGGCACCTTTTTACATACTTTAGCTACATAAATAAATGAAACAGAAGTTTACTGCCCTTATGGAGCTTATACTCTAATGTGAGTCTGGGAAGAGGCAGGCAATAAATAATACACATAAATTAAATAAGTAAATTCTATGGTATATTAGAAAGTGTTTTGAAAAAATTAAGTAGGATAAAGGAGATTGGGAAGACAGGAAAGTGTTGGTTTAAAGGTTAAATATAGTGATCAGGATAAATTTTATTGAGAAGGTGACATTCAAGAGAAGATTTGGAGTTGGTAAGGGAATGACCGTTTGGATTTCTGAGAGAAGGACGTTCCAGGGCGAGAGAACAGTTAGACATAGGCCACAAGGTGAGTGGGTGGCTGGAGTTTTCAAGAAACAGCCAGGATGTCAGTGTGGCTGGACTGGAGAAAGCCAGGGTGAGGAGGAGGAGGGCTGAGGGTGACTACTGGGTTGGGACAGGCGACATGGGGCTTGGAGGGTGTGACAGGAACTTTGGCTTACACACTGAATGAAATGGGCAGCTTCCAGGGAGTTTACAGCAGAGGAGTGACATGGTCAGGGATATTTTGGAAGGATTATCCTGGCTGTTCTATCTAGAAGGGATCATAGAGAGCAGTGGAAGAAGCCGAATAGGTAAGGAGCGATTGCGGTAACCGAGGCAAGAAATAACAGTGGCTTGAACCAGAGTGGTAGCAATGAAACCTGATGTGGGGAGAGGAATCACAAATTCCAGAGGACTCAGTGGAAGAGTTTCAGAGGTGGGGAGGGCTGGAACAGGGACACAGATTAGGGGATGTTTGGAGCCTTGTGGGAAGGAGACATTGGGAAAAGTCTCCTAAAATTTCTTTTACTTATTTTTTTATTTCTTGAATTTTTCCTTTATGTGTTTTATATTAGTGGATATATAAAGATTCATACTAGCAATAATAACTTCTTGCGCGTTGTATATTCTTTGCCATTATAAAGTGTCTTTGTCCCATTTAATCATTTTTAAAAAATGGTTTACTCTGTCCTACTTGAACTTATTTTAATGAGATATGTTTAACTTTATCTGTTATGTCTGTTTACATTTTGAGTGCTTATTGTTTCTTTGTTTTCTCTTTGGCTTTCAGGTCTGTTTTCTTCGTGTTTGTTTTGTTTTGTTTTTGTTTTTATCTTCCTCTGTGTGTAGTTATCTTTTGCTGTGGAACAAACTATCCCCAACCCTAGCAGCTTAAAGCAGCACGCACATTAACCTGGTACTTTCTGTGGGTCAGAATCCTGGCATGACTTAGCTGAGTCCTCCGCTTCACAATTTTTCCTGTTCGGTTTTCACAGGTGTTGTACTGGGCACCATTCTCAGCTGAGGGCTCCAGTTGGGGGAGGATCTGCTTTCAAGCTTCCGCACGTGGTTGTTGACAGGACTTAGTTCCTCTTGGGCAGCTAGAGAGCCTCAGTTTCCTGTCACGTGGGCTTCTCCATAGGGCAGGTCACAACATGGCAGCTGGCTTAATCAAAACAAGTATGAGAGAAGAGGCAGAGAAAGGGTGTCAGCAAGATAGAAATCACAGTCTTTATTTATTTATTTATTTTAAAGATTTTATTTATTTGACAGAGAGAAACATAGCGAGAGAGGGAACACAAGCAGAGGGAATGGTAGCCAGAGAAGCAGGCTCCCTGCTGGGCAGAGAGCCCGATGCGGGGCTCGATCCCAGGCCCCTGGGATCACGACCCGAGCCGAAGGCAGATGCTTAATGACTGAGCCACCCAGGTGCCCCGAAATCACAGTCTTTAAAGGCTCAACTTCAGAACTGAAATCCATCACTTTACCACATTCTCTTTGTTAGAGACAAGTCATTATGTCAAGTCTACACATAAAGGCATGATCCAGGAGTCAGGGATCACTGGGAGCCACTTAGAAGGCCACCTACCACACTCTAGCAATTTGCAATTTGTAAAGTGTACTAAATAATATGTTTACATTTATACTTCTCAGTTTACCTTCGAAATGAAATGATGGTGAAAGATGATGAAATTAATCTACTTAGACTATTTTCTTCTCCCCATTCTCCCCCTTTCTGTTAGTTTGGAGATCAAATAAGATTCTTGTCTCTGTCTGTTGCCATTAAAATATTATTCTTTATATTATGTAATTTTTCTTCTAGGCATTATAGCAATTATATTTCATTTTATGACTTAGAATCCTAGTTATTTAAATATAATTTTATGTACAAAGAGATTCAAAGCTCATCACCAAGCCTTTTCTACCTCATGACCTTCTCATTCATGAATTCATTATTGTTACTCATCTGGTCATTGTCTTGATTTTTTTTCCTGACAGATTGTTCAGAAGTTTATAAGTGTTATGCTTCTTGATGTATTTGAGAATTTCTTTTTCTTACCATCACATATGAAAAGTTAGACCAGGCATAGAAATTTTTTTCCTTTAATATTCATTAACCACTCTTCCATTTTCTTCTAGCATCTAATATTGTCTGATTTCATTTTTGAGGATGACTTTTTTCCTTCAACCGAGGTGACCACAGGATTTTTTTTTTTTTTTTTTTTTTTGCAGTCCTTGAAGTTTCAGGAAAAAAGCTTTTATTAAATTTTCTTGGAATGTGGTGAGCCCTTTCAAAATGTAATTTTAAGATCTTTTTTATTTCAGAAAATTCTTCTATTATGTAAATTTTTTTGGTTCCATGTATTCATTCACAGCTTCAAAGATAGCAGTCATTCCTGTCAGTTCTCTCTTGTTTGTTTTCTGCCTCTTTCATCTTCCCCCTCGTCACTTTCATTCTGTGTCATTTTCCACTAAATTCTATGTGATTTTTTTTCAATAGCTTGCCCTCCATGTCCAATTTTCTTCAGTTTAAATTCTACTCCTTGATGGTCTCAGTGTGATTTTCAGGGATCTAATTTTTTCTACTTATTTCCTTTGCTTTTCCAGATTTCTTTTATTTTTATTGATTCCCCCTGACCTTTTTTGAAGGAAGTCAAGGAGATCTGGTTGATCTCTGAATAAAGTGAGAATAAAGTGAGCGTCTAGCCTCACTTTGTTGACCTGTATACTGTTTGAATCATCCATCTAAAATGTAAACCAGAGTGCTGAGTGTTGATGGCTCATAGTCTTTGGTCAGTCATTCAGTGATGGATAAGCTGGGACAGGAGGAAAATCTGCTGTGAATGAAGAAGAGAGACAGAGAAAGAAAGTGGGGGAGGAGGAGATGGAGGGAGAGAGAGTTTTACTTATTTGTTTTCTTTTCCCCCTTACTTATTACTAACATTTTTAAACAAAGTATTCAAGTAACTCATAATAATATAAGAATCAATTTTAAAAACTACTTAATATGCAAATGAAAATAAAGTATCAATACCAGAGGAGAAATGAAATGAAGATATGGGGCTGCAGCATCCTACAAAGTTGTGAAATTAAATTATGGCTGAATTTTTAAGCTTCCTAGCAACCACAGCAAGAAAAAACACATAATTAAAAAAAAAGAAAGAAAAAACACATAATTTGATATATGGTTTTCATTGACTCTAAATGAAAACCTATGAGTTATTCAGGGGGAAGAATTTTGTAATGTTTGGTTCTGAAAAGAAATCAAAGGGGGCAGGGTTCTTAATGAATTTGATTAGTAATTACAATAGTGGCATTCATTAAGCTATGTCTTATAGCATCGTTTAATGAAAGGTGAAAATTTGGCATCTACGCATAATCTAGAGAAGGCAAATTCCTGTGGTTCAAATATAGTGGGATCCAAGCCTATTTAGAAGATAAAGTCTTCTCTTTGGAGGAATAAATAATGTTACGGGGTTGAAATGTGTCCTCCAAAAAAGATATGTTGAAGTCCTAGTCCCCAGGACCTTAGAATGTAACCTTATTTGGAAATAGAGTCATTGCAGATAGAATTATCTAGATGACGCCATACTGGAGTAAGAGGTATTCTTGTAAGAAGTGAGACACAGAGAGGAAGGTGCTGTGTGAAGACAGAAGCCTAGACAGAAGATGAAGGGAAAGACTGGAGTTCTGCTGCCTCAAGCTAAAGGACACCTGGGCCCGCAAGAAGCTGGAAGAGGCAAGGAAGGACCCTTCCGTAGATTTGTCAGAGGGAGCTTGGTTCTGCCAAAACTTTGATTCATTCTGGCTTTCAGACTATGAGAGCATACATTTCTAAGGCACCCAGCTTGTGGTACTTTATTATGGCAGTCATAGGACCCTAATACAAATGGGCTGCATTTCATTCAACAGTGTTTTATAAACATTAGTTCTCCACACCAAGATCTGATATTGGCTACTTTGGTTTTGGATATTGACACTTGGTGTAGGATAATAGAAAGTTGGTTGAGGGACTAAAGGAGGTCTTATGTGCTGATATTGAGGACGAATCCATATGCTTTCAATGAAAAATCTGTAAGTATTGGTAAGGTAAACATTCCTTGTGAACATTGTTATACCTAAAATTCACACCTGGAATGCTGGCCATCGCACCTACATGTATGAAGGGTCAAGTGTACACTTGAAAACAAATTCAGGGTTGTTTTGTGTGTGTGTTTTTTTTTTTTTTAACAATGTGGGATCTGTTTTACCACATTGAAATAAATAAATGTTGCTGAGAAGATTTAGTCTAGAAAGTTTACAAAACACGTAATACCTGCCCCTTACTGCAAGAATTGGACCGACACAGGATCACAAGCCATAGATCAGTTAGAAAATGCAGGATAATTTTAGTATAATTGATAAGCCAGGATTTATAACAATGAGTAGATAGTAGATCAAATTGTTGTTGAAACTACCTGTAATTATTGAAAACTCAACCCTGGGATACAGGATACCTGCCCTCATGTTCTCCATAGTGGGAAAGATGTATATACAGACTTCCCGAAAATTGTCTTCCTTCCTTTCTTATTTCTTCCTGCCCAGAGACTTTTATTCCCAGGCAGATGGTACTAAGAAGCAACAATTTGTACAGTCTCATCCCCTTATCCAAAGGTCAGATTTTTGGACATTCTCCAAAACACAGCAGCAGTCTGGAGATATGGAAAAGAGGGGGTAGATCTTGAGATTTAGAAATAATCATAAACTCCCGAATTAAAATAATGAAGTTTGCAGTAGAGATAAGGCCAGTTGGAGGCTGACTTAGTGACAGGAGAAAGACACACTTATCAGCAGATGTAGGGTGATTGGTTTACCTACAGTAATGAATGTTATATAGCAAGATCTGTGCCCATAGTGACAGTTGGACACAGAATTAGATATCTAGGAACATGAAAGGATCCAGTGTTAAGTTTCTTATATCCTAAGGTATATAAGCAATTTGAAGTAAAAAAATTATTAAAATAAAAATAGATGGAGCACTTCTCTTACTCTGAAGCACTTAAGTGATAAAATATATAAATCATTTGTTAAATGCATGGGTAATTTTAAAAGTAAAATGAATGTTTAACATGGTAAAATAAACTATAAAGGAAATAAAAAATATCAGGAAGGAGAAAGAATATAAAAATATTCATCACATTTGAAAAAGAACAAAATAGAACTTCTAGAAATGAAAGATGAAAAGATTGAAATTAAAAACCCAGTGGAAGAATTGAGAGTGGAGGAAACCATAGCTGACAGAGAATTAAGGAGTGGGAAGCACAGACTGGGAAAACTTACACAGAATGCAGCACAGAGAGACAACTGCTAGAAAATACAACAGAGAGGTTCAGTCATAGAGGATAGAATGAGAAGACTCAGTATGCCTCTAATCAGAATTTCCAGAGGAGATAATACAGGAAAGGACAAAGCAATATTTGAGGACCCAATGAACTGATGAAAGACCTCAGATTCTGAAGCCCAAAGGACTCTCAGTGAGGTAAATTTAAACAGACACAGACATAATCACCTAAACACATTGTTGCAAAACTTCAGAATGCCAAAGACAGAAGATACTAAAATTATCCCCAAACCAAAAATACAGTTTACTAATAAAGCAATGACAATGAGACAGAATTCTCATTGACAATGACAGAATTCAGGTGAATTCTGAATAGTGAAAATGGAAGACAAAAGATTGTGGGAAAATATTATAAATGTGCTGGGGAATAGTAACTGAAATAATTACTTACCCATTAAAACTGCTCATCAGAATAAGTTGGATAATGCTGTAATGACAAATTAATGCTGAAACCTCTGTGGCTTAACAAAAGTTTATCTCTTGCATTATGCATCAAGGATGGCCAGAGTGTGCCCTGTTCTAGACAGTCACTCAGGGACCCAGGCTGACAGGGGCTCTGCTCTTTCTAGCTGCATCACCCAGAGTTACATGAATGATGAGGTCATTTCAGGAGGGAAAGAGGAACATAGAGGAACACAGATTCTAACTACATTTTTCTTGAAGGGAAGCATGTTTTATAGTTACAGTCCTTTGACCAGAATGAGTCACAAAGTCCCATACCATCTGCAAGAGAGAGTGAGAAATCAAGAGAATTACATGGATATTTAGTAAATACGAACTTTCTCTACCACAGCTATTTTCAAAATGGGGATAAAATAGAGGTAGTTTGGATAAACTAACACTGAAAAAATTAACATCAGTGAACTCTTAATTAAAGAACTTCTAAAGGTGTCTTCAAGAAGAAGGAAAATGAGGGGCGCCTGGGTGGCTCAGTGGGTTAAAACCTCTGCTTTGGGCTCAGATCATGATCTCAGGGTCCTGAGATTGAGCCCCGTATTGGGCTCTCTGCTCAGCAGGGAGCCTGCTTCCCCCTCTCTCTCTGCCTGCCTCTCTACCTGCTTGTGATCTCTTTCTCTCTGTCAAATAAATAAATAAA
>CM053606.1:60666030-60681287 GCA_028646535.1 Procyon lotor | reverse complement strand
CTAACAAAAAGAGTAAGAAAATGTACTTTGAAAAATATATCATTTTCAAGTACAGCAAAACTACTATATACCTAGGAATATCTCTCATCAAATACGTTGCAAGACTTTTATGAAAACATCATATAACTTTATTGTAAGACATTAGAGAATGTTTAAATAAATAGAGATATATCATGTTCATGAATAAGGGTATTCATTATTGTAAAGATTTCAATTTTAACACAAATAATATGCAGCCACGGTGAAGTTGTAATCAAAATTTTAACAGGATGTTTTGAAGAAGTTGAGCTGGGTCTAAAATATATGGGAACACAAAGGATAAAGAATATCTAAGGTACTGTCAAAAAGGAACAAGGATACTAGAGGTTTGTCTTATCGAATATAGAGATGTATTACAGAGGTAATGCATGAAGCAACTGTGATATTGGCAGAAGAAGAAAATAAATTGACTAACAGAGTATAAGAGAAAGCCCCCAAATGGACATGTATATGGACTTGGACAACTGGTTATCCAAGTGACAGAAGATATAATGTAATTAGATCTGTGCCTCACATCATACCAAAAACATCAATTTTAGGTGGATTAGAAACATAAATATGAAAGGAAAAACTTTAAAATTTTTGGAAGCAAATATAAGAGACTTTTCTTATGCCAACAGGATAAGAAAGAATTTCCTAAAGACACAAAAATATAATTTGTAAAGAAAAATATCGAAGAAATCCGAGCACAATCAGAGTAGAAGTTTCGGTTCATCAGAACTTAACATAAATGGGGAGAAAATATTTATAGTACTTAACTGACAAAATACTAATATCCAGATGAATAAAGAATCGTGAGGCGCCTGGGTGGCTCAGTGGGTTAAAGCCTCTGCCTTCAGCTCAGGTCATGATCTCAGGGTCCTGGGATTGAGCCCCTGCTCAGCAGGGAGCCTGCTTTCCCCTCTCTCTCTGCCTACTTGTGATCTCTCTCTCTCTCTCTGTCAAATAAATTTAAAAAAAAAAGTTAAAAATAAAAGAATCGCTATAAATTTTAAGAAAAAAAAGCTAGCAACCAAATGGAAAAGCAGGCATTTCACAGAAGAGGAAACCCATGTGACCAATCAACATATTAAAATATTCAACCTCAATATTAGCAAAATAGAAATCCAAACTCTGAGATACAGTTTTACACCCACCAGATGGGCAAAATTTTAGAAGTCTGAGCAGGCTGTGTTAATGAGGTGTGGAGCAAGGAGAGCTCTTACTTTGCCGGAATGAGTGTAAATTGATGTGATTAATTTGGAAAATAATTTGACATTATGAAGCAAAATTGAAAATTCATATACCCTGTTATTTGGCAATTCCGCACCTAGATTTATAGCTGTGGTACACAGAATAATTCATACCCTCCCATGCCCACGTCTTAATCTCCAGAACCCTTGGATGTGTTGGGTTACATGGCAAAGGAGCATGAAGGTTGCAGATGGAATTAAGATTGCTGAGATTGGTGAGAAAAGGAGGCGAGTATCCTAGATTGTGTAGGTGGCACGACCTTGTAACCTGTGGTGTATTCTGTCCTCTCTTCCACTAATAGTCTGTAATAATAATAACTGTGATTTAGGGAGCAGTTTTAGGCAATTGACATCCCTCAGTCCAACTCCAAAAGGTACTGACCTTTAGTTGCATTTTAAGGTTGAAGAAACTGAAATTTTGAGAGTGGGGTAGTAAACATAGTCATGCCCTCATAATGGCAACATCAACTTACTCACATCTGGTTTCATTAATGTCTTATTTGATTCCATCTCTCTAGTACCGGTCATTAGTGCTGACACTTTCTTGGTTAAATGGATGGGAATGAATGGATGGCCTGGGTTGTCATAAATCCAGGTTTCAAAGAAGGAAGACCAGAGCCAAACTTGAAATCAGGCTGAGAACACTTGTGCTTGGGGTCAGCCTCTGCCTCTATCTAGCTGCTAAAATGGGCAGGCTTTCGCATGATAAGTGTGTCCAGAGATGATTAGTATGGCAAGCGGGCTTCTGGGTGGAGAAAGAACTTGGACTAAGCCTGTTGATCCTCGAGAAGGCCAGAAAGTCTCAACTCAGAGGCGGGGTGACTGCTGATGCAAATTTTCTTTGTGGAAGAACTATGTTGTCATGCAATCTTTATCTTAGTTCCCCCGATAGGGAGATAGCGCTTTGCTATCTCTTTGCGCAGCTGTGACCAGAGATTGATGTGGGCTCGGTCTCAGTGCAAGTGCATACACACCGCCTACCTTTTTGGTTTGTGTCCAAAGTGGCTGTTTTCTGAAAATAGAAACTGATACTGCCTCTGACTCAATCCCTTTCACCTCATGTTCTTTCTGGTACATTTGCCCTAAGTATCAACCCATCTCGGATTCCTTGCTACATGCCAGATTTGCAAAATCTGTGAAATTTGTAATTACTGAGAGATTTAAACTTTCTTTTATTAACTCCTGGAAGTTGATGTACTGTGAATCACAGGCTACATATACAGTATATGTATATATGTATATATATATATACACATGCATATACATACAGGCTACATATACTGTATGTATATATACATATACATGTATATATGTGTGTGTGTGTGTGTGTGTATGTACAGAATTCATTAAAGCCACCCACGTGTGTGTGTGTATGTACAGAATTCATTAAAGCCACCCACCTGGGGTCCATCCCACCTGGGTTGGCGGTTAGGGTAAGAGTTTCCGCTTCTGGATCAATCTTTTCAATTCCGGGGACTTGCTGACCCCTCTTCATCCTTCCGCAAGAGCTCTCTCCGCCCCCTCTCCTCTAACGTTTTCCCTTTAAAGTGACTGTTTCAGCGAGGGCTTCCTGGCCGCCCATGTAACTGGAAGTGGTAATGTTGCAAGTTCTGAGCACCTGCAGAGGCTCCCTCTGTCTTCTAGTCAGTGGGCTCCAATCTCCAATTGGCACCTCTACAGAGATACGGCTTCCCCCTCCCACCCCCACGTTCCCCACCCCCAAACTGTGAGGCTTAAATAGTAATGGTCATTTTTTGGCTCTTTTTGTATTTTCATCGACCCATTAGGCTCTGAACATTTCATTTCCTCTGACGCAAATTCTTAGTTGTATGTAACTAAGTCTGTCTATTTCTCCCTGCCTTACCAGCTCAATCAATATAGTATTGATTGGATAACAGCAGAATCTATTCTATTTTCTGCCTCTAATTCTCTCTTCTACCTGCCAAGAAAATTAAGGATTTGGGGGCGGGCAAGTATCTGGTCCTTTCAGTGACTAACTAACTTTCTTCCTTTCTCTTTTTACATTTAGTATTTTTATTATAAAGGTAATGCATGCCCATTATCAGTAACCAGTGTAGGACTGTAAGAATTTCCCAACCCTATCTCTTGCTAACAGTGTAGTAAGTGTTCTCCCAGTTGTTCCTAGGCATTTACCAAAAAAAGTGAAATGAAATAAGATAAAATAAAATTCAAACCAAAAACACACTTTACATACACAAATAGAATGCTACCTAAGATATGATTCTGTAAATTGACTTTTTTTCATTTAATAATCACTGTGATCACCTTTTATATTTGTCTATTATTCTTTTAATGTTTACAGAATACTTCTATTAGAACACTCTGACTGCAGGTTATGGAAACCCACCTCAAACTATCTCAAGCAAAAAACCAGAATTTACTGGTACCCCAGAGCGTGGGGAATAAAGGCAGGGTTGACCTTAGAAAAGGGTGTGTCCAGAGACCCAACGGCATCTTCAAGATTCCTCCTCTTTCCATTTCTCAGCACTGATACTCTGTTTTGGCTTCATTCTTTCCTAGAACAAAACAAACTTTTTATTCCATGCAATAGGGGCAGGGAGAGTTGGCTGTGCTGACACCTGACATCAGGCTCATGCCCTCCTAGATCTGCCAGCCTAGTGGTTGGGTAAACTGAGCTCATTTTTCCTTCTCTCCTAACTGCCGCTCTGTCACGTAAGCAAATGTCCCTGGGTTACTCTCCTGAGCCTCTCCTTGTAGCCCAGCCAGTCTTGGGCCAGGTGTGGAAACTGGAAAGCCGGGAAGCAAACTTTCCTGTTGCTCCCCAGCCGGTCCCTGGAGGGGCAGAAGGCCCCTCCTGGGAGAGAAACACGATCACATCCTTGAAGGCCACCTGAGGGCCACCTCTTGAGTTCTTCTCTTCTTACCTGTGCCTAGTCTTAGATGGCTGATGTTGGCCCTTCATCTTGTTGGGTGCACCTTCCAGGGTAGAGAAAGAGCTGCCCAAACTATGAATCTGTGATTGAGTGTCTAAGTAATGAACAGCTCTGGGACTCCCCCCACCCAGTTTTTGGGACTGAGACTGCTCTTCCTCCCAGGAATTCCCAGAATTACACCTTATTATTTCAAAATTATGTTTCAGAAGCCCTGATACACTGGTGCCCATGGGTTAAGCTTCCTTAAGATTCCCCGGCTCTGTCCCCTGAGATTGAATCAGTGGATCTGGCATAAAGTCTAGGAATCTATACTTTTTTAAAAGCAACACACCTGATTTTATGATTAAACAGACTTAGGAAGGACAAACATAAATCCTCCTACATAATTCTCTTGTTTAACTGTACCTTTCCAAAGGGCAGAAGCTGGGGAGGTGTTGACTCCTTTCCTGAGGCATAATGACTGGTTCTGGCCAGGTGTGCTTCACAGGTATGTGCAGGTCCTCTCTGCTTTTACCCAAGTCAGTTATTTTTATTCCTGAGAGATGTCGAAGGTGGAATGTTTTCCATAAGCAGGAGAAGATCTAGGTTTTGTTGATACTGAAGTGTACCCAATTTTTTTTTCTCTAAGAAAAAAAAATGAATACAAAATCAAGTCTAAAGTGCTAGAAGAGGCCTCATAATTAAGCTTCATCACCTTCATAGGAATTTTGCCTCTGAACGGCTTTCTCCTGGAGCAAATCAGAAGAACTCTATTGTTCATATTGTCTATACCTTCTATATATGTTAGATGAACTGAATTTGTGGAAAAGAAAAACAAAAGACCATAAAAATAGATCTTTCAGCCTAGATAAGTCTGACACTGAGTTTTTAACCATAACGTGGTGGCCAAAGTTTTGTTTTTTGGTGAGTTTACTTGTTATACTCTGTATTCCCTGAAATTGAAGGGAAGGCAACATGGTTCCTTGTATAACCTACATCTCCGTTACCTTTCTGACCACATCCCTACTACTTTTTCTCCTTTTTGGCGCCTCTTCCACCACACTCGTCTTCCTTGAGTGCACCTGGTACACTTTACCCCTATAGCCTATGATCTTGGGGTTCTTCTTAGAATTCTGTCACCTTGTTACAGAGAAAGACACTTGGGCTCAGAAGAGTTAGGTGCTTTGACCAAGCGATTAAAACCCACGAAAACATTCATAATGTTTTTCTGCTGGTCTCACTCTTGACTCCCCTTTTTCTCTCATACTTCAGTCAGTCAAGAAACCCTATCGGCTCTATCTGCAAAATATGTTCTGAGTTCAGCCATTTCTTCCATCTCCGTCATTATCCTTTGGGTGGGACCACCACCGTCTCTTGCCTGCATTACCGCCACAGCCTCCCATCTTGTCTCCCTGCTTCTCCCCTCACCCCTTATAGGTTATCTCAACATGGCAATCAAAGTGATCCTTTAAAATATGAGTTCAATCATGTCACTTCTCTGCTCAAAACTCCATCATGGTTCCCTATTTCCTATGGAGTCAAAGCCAATGTCCTTAAAAAGGCCTATAAAGCTCTATAGCTATGCTGTCCAAACAGGTGACCACTGGTGTCATGTGGCTAGAGATCACTTGAGATGTGATCAGTCTGAACTGAGAGTAAAACACACAGTAGATTTTGAGGAATTTGAGAAAAAAGAATGTGAAGATTAGTGGTTGCCAAAGGCAGGGGGTGGTGGTGGGTGGTGGGTAGGGTATTGAGGGAATAGATGTAGGGATCAGAAGGTACAAACCTGTGGTTATATGATAGGTAAGTCATGGGGATGTAATATATAGCATGGTAACTATAGTTAATAATACTGCATTATATATTTGAAAGTTGCTCAGAGAGTAGATCTTAAATTTCTTATCATAGAAAAATTGTAACTGTGTGAGGTGATAGAAGTTAATTAAACTTACTGTGCAAATCATTTTCCAGTATATACATACATCAAATCATTATGTTGTACATCTTAGACTAATACAATATTATATGTAAATTATATCTCAATAAAACTGGAAAAATAGGGGCACCTGGGTGGCTCTGTTGGTCAAGCTACTGCCTTCGGCTCAGGTCATGATCTTGGGGTCCCAGAATCAAGTCCCATATTGGGCTCCCTGCTCAACAGGCTTCTCCTGCTTACTCTCTTACCTCTCATGCTCTCTCTCACTCTTACTCTCTTTCAAATAAATAAATAAAATATTTTTTTAAAACTGGAAAAATAAAACAAAAATGTAAAATATTCAATCATCTTTATACTGATTATATGTTAAAATTATAATATTTTGAATATATTAAATAATCAAGATATGTTATTAAAATTAATTTTACGAGTTTCTTTTTACTCTTGTAGAGTGACCAATAGAAAATTTTAAGTTACATATGTGGCTCACATTTCTGGCTTGAATTAGATTTGTATTGGTCAGCATTGGTCTACAGTATCTGGTCCCTCCCTAAAACCTTTCTGGATCTTGTTTCCTGCTCACTCCTATTCTTGTTCACTCCAATACAGCTACGCCGACCTCCTTGCTTTGAATATAAGAGCATACCAGGCATTCTTCTGCTTCACGGCCTTTGCAGCTGCTGTTTCCACTCCTTACTTTCCTTCCAATTATCTGAATGATTTGCTCCTTAATCTCCTCTGGACTTGATTCAAACCTCACTGTCTCAGTGGAGTTTCCTCTTTCTTCATCCATCTCTCCTGTATTCACTGAGCTCCTTTCCTAATTTATTTTTCTCCACAGCATTTGTCATACTGTATATTTTTTTTGTTTTTATTTTTATTATCTAACTTACTCTCTAGAATCCATGAGTGTAGGATGTACCCATCTGGAACTATGCTTGGAACATGGTAGATTCTCAACAAATATTTGTTGAATAAATACTGAATGAATTTTAATCAACCACTTAATTATCTGGGTGAAGGAATTGAGAATAAGTGGAGTTTCACAGTGAGTTAGGGGCAGAGTATATGTACCTTCAGTAAGATCAGATGCTATCAATCAGAAATGCAGATGCCACCACCCAGAGTCCTGACCCTTTACTTATATTTGTGTTTCTTCACTGGACTGTCCACATTTTTGTGTTTCTTCTAAGGCTTATGCGTAAGGAAAGAAAGATCTACTCCAGAAACATATTTCACCTCCATTATCACACCTAGGAGATGACCTCTGACATTCTTTTTTGCTCCAAGATAAGCCTTTAAGATTTTTTTCTAGACAGGAATTCTAGATCTGCCTGGAAACTAATGACAATTCACCTGGAAAGAAGATTTCTTGGAGGAAGCCATTACATTTGATTATACAATGGAATATTTAATTTATAGCCTGAAGAATTTAAACTAGTTTACATATTTGATTAACCAACACATTTTACTAAGCACTAATATATTCTAGGCATTGTTTAAAGTTCTGGAAACAAACACGATTTTCAGGGAGCTAAGAGCCTAGTGTGTGTATAATGGATTGGTTAACAAACACACACAGTATGTATGAGTTCCCTATTGCTGCTGTAACAAATGATCACAAGTTTAGTGGCTTAACATGCACATTTGTTCCCTTAACAGTTCTGGGGATCAGAAATCTAAAATAGATCTTATTTGACTAAAATCAAGGTACCAGGAAGCTGTGTCCCTTCTGGAAGCTCTAAGGCAGGATTCATTTTCTTGCCTTTTTTCAACTGTTAGTGGCTGCCTGTATTCCTGGCTTGTGGCTCCCTGTTCCCTCTTAAGGGCATGTCACTCAAGTCTCTGCTTCCACCATTCCTGGCCATCTCTCTCACTCTCTCATTCTCTCCTCCTGGGTCCCTCTTATGTGGATCTTTGTGATGATATCCACCCACCCACATAATCCAGGATAATCCTACTCTCTCAGGGTCCCTAACTTAATCATATCTGCAAAGTCCCCGTTGCTATAGAAGGTAAAATTTATAGGTTCTAGGGATGAGGACGTGGGTATCTTCAGGGATCATCATTATTCAGGCTACCACACAGGACAATGTGACAGGTGCCACAGTGGAGGTAAATACCAGATGCTATGTAAGCACAAATGACAGACCAGATAGGGTGTGGAGGAGGAGTGGTGCAGTTTTAAGGAATAGGTGACTTTTGTGCTGAGGCTTACAGGATGGGAATGGACGGTAAATATTGTGTATAAAGGAATGTGCAAGGGAAAGGAAGTATAAACAAAGAGGGCTTTTGCATGAATTATCTGTGGCTACATAACAAATTACTTCCAAATTTAGCAGCTTACAACAATAAGTGAGATCTCGTGTAGTTGCTGAGAATCATGAATCTGGGCGACTCCTGACTGGATGGTCTTGCCTTATGGTTTCTCATGAAGTTGCTCTCAGGCATTGGCTGGGGCCACCATCATCTGAAGGGACTGGGAAAAGCAATACCTGAGCTACTCAGGTGACTGACAGTGGGAATTTTCAGTTCCTTATCATTTAGGCCTTTCCATAGGGTTACTTACAAGGTGTGGTTTCCCTGAGGGAAAGTAATCTGAAGGAGAGACAGAGTTCAAGATAGGAGCCTCAGTCGGCTCATCTTGCAAGTGACACACCATCACCTCTGGCATTCTGTTGGTCACCCAGAGCAACTCTGGGCCAGTGTGGGAGCAGACTTCATAAGGGCATGAATACCAAGAGGTGGGGATCATTGGGGACCATCTTGGAGTGTGGCTACCACAATATTCTTGGAATTAGAAGAGTCTCCATTGCTGGACTGTGAGGCAATCACAAGAGATTGGCAGGAATGAGGTTGGCATAGCAAGGAAGAGCCAGAGCATGGAGGGCTCCATGTTTGGCCAAGGAGTTTAGAGACAATCCTTTTATTAATAGGGAGCTACTGTAGGGGCTTCATTAGAGAAGTGACATGACCAAACTGCTTTTAGAATGTGGCAAGGGATTTGTAACGACATGGATGGAACTGGAGGGTATTATGCTAAGCAGAATAAGTCAGTCAGAGAAAGATAAATTATCACATGATCTCTCTGATATGAAGAATTTGAGAGGCAAGGCGGGGGTTTGTGGGGGGAGGTGGGGGAGAGAAATGAAACAGGAAGGGATGGGGAGGGAGACAAACCATAAGAGACTCCTAAACTCATGAAACAAACTAAAGGTGGCTGGGAGGCAGGGGTGGGTAGGGATAGGGTGGCTGGGTTGTGGACATTGGGGAGGGTATGTGCTATGGTGAGTGCTGTGAAATGTGTAAGCCCGACGATTCACAGACATGTACCCTGGGGCAAATAATACATTATATGTTAATAAAAAAATAAATTAAAAAAATTAAAAAAAGAAATCTTTAAATTAAAAAAAACAGAATGTGGCAAGGGTGTAAGAGGGGAAAGCAGAGGGCAAAGAGATTAGGAAGAAAAAGTGGCTAGGAGGCTATTGCAAGAATGCTGCAGAGAGAGGATGAGGCTTGATAGAAGGCACAGGTGGTCAAGGAGTGCCAAGGATGACGGGTTCAGGGCATTTTCAGGAGCTGGAATGGTTAGGGAGGCAGAGGGTGAGGGAGGGGGGCCTCAGAGTGACTCCTGGTTTGCAGGAGGGATAGACACCAATCAACGAATCCAGAACAATGGACATGGTTGACATGAGAGTCATTTTCTAGATGCCATCTTTATAATATCACCTTTAGAACTACCACTTCTGAATGCCTACTATATACCCTTACTCTGTACTACGAGCCTTGCATTCATTTACTTCATTTTGTCTTTGCACTAACCCAGTGAGATCTGCCATGTTATTATTTCCTTTGGATAGATGAGGAAACTGAAGTAGGTACTACTAGGATCCTATTTTACGGAGGAGGGCACAGGCTTAGTGTAAACAACGGTGCTCAATTAGATAGCAAGTACGTGACAGACACAGGTCTCCAATCCAGATCTTTTGACTGCAGACCCCATGCCCTTAACTGGAAAGCCACCTAGAGTGTATGCCTTATAGAATTAGAGACATTTTCCAGCAGGGTTGGGGTGAGGCAAAGGGATGATTCATCACCTGACGTGTGAGAGACAGCAGGTAAATGAAGCAGGAACAAGATCAGGAATCCACATATGCAGTGGTGTGGACAAAGGGTCAAAATGCCCTCTTCCTGTTAAATGTGTAGAGACTTTGGTATATTGGCAACACTTGCTAGCTTTTCCCTGGGACCCTCTGCTAGTTTTTTGTTATTTCTGAAAGAATGCGTGGAATTGTTTTCATTCACTTAAAAAGACTCAATTGTTTATTTCCTTGTTATGGGAAAGTCTAGTGTCCTGTATTGCCAGAAGGTCTTTTAAACCTAAGATTGATGCAAAGGTAGCTTTACCACAGCACATTTTTCATTGGAAAAGAGAAAAGGGAGTGGGTGGATGAAGGTTGTCAGACAGATCATGTCTTTTTCTTAGAAAGGGTTCCCATAACAGCAGATAAATTGGTCTGGAAATAGCTAGCAGTCATTTCTTTATGTAAAACTCAGGTTAAAAAAAAAAGTTCCCATATCTAAGGTTGTACTGTGGAATTTAAGGGGATAAAGGGCATGGCAGTCATGCTCTGCTTTGTAACTGGCTCCTAGACTATTGGTGTCCTGGAGAAGGTGGACCTCTGGACCTCAGGCTTTCTGCAGATCAGAGTGTGAGAGCACAGGGTCCCACTGATGGGTGTGAAAAACTTCACGGTTCTCTGCAGTTGTCTGGATTTTCCCAGAGAGAGCAAAAGACAAGGCTAAATATAGTCTTTCACCTTGAAATGCCATAAGGGTAATAAAAACAGGGTTATGATAGGTTGGTTTGCAACGCTCCCACTTCACATTTTATGTGAGTTTCCAAGCAACAGAGCTTCGCTGAAACCAGAGAAGTAGGCAAGTGAGTGATGTGCCCAGAAGGTTCAGCTCTGGACATCAGAGAACTGCCTGTCCCATCTCCCTAACCTAACCCCCTCCCCAGCATCCTGCCTCTCCCCTGCTCTACCCTCAGAACTTGCAGAATCCCCAGCACAAGGTGGCTGTTCAATCAGTACTCTCGTCCTTGCCTTGTTACCTGACCATACATTGTATGTTTCCACCCTGATTTACCTAGGAACCATCCAGTGTTAGAAGGAAAATAGTTTCCATCTTAATTTTCTTCAATATTTGTTAGTGAGATACATAAAGCAGCACGTTATTTGGTGGAGTCCTAACTAATCATTCAACTTTTGGGACATAGGTCTCCCTGTGCGTGTAGCCCGTGGGACTTGAGAAAATTTCTGGTTCCAGTTTTGGGTTTCAAGACATTTGCATTTAATTCAGATTAATTTAATTAAAGCTCATCAACTGAATTTTCTTCCTCAACTCATCTTAACACACACTTTTTACTTCTAACTTTTATTTTTCTATTGAAAGAAATGTCTATTAAGTAAAAGAAAATTATGAAACTTTTCCAGTCTGGGTTAACAATTAATATGGTGCTTTGGTGCCTATCAATATACTTGTTTGTACTAACGTCATAAAAATGCACACGTTCCCACAAATGGGCTAAGGACAGCAAAAACCAGGTAAAGACTGCCTGACAGGGAAGTAATCCACATTTCCAGGAGGCCCACTGTAATAAAGTCAAATGCTGAATATATGAAGATTTATGACATGTTAGCACGTTATTACTACTCATTATATGGCTCAGTCAGTCATGGGAAATCAATTCACGACCAGAAGGAAGTCAGTCCATGGACACATTTAGCCTTCGGTTTGAAACTCTTCCACCTGCCACAGTCACAGGAATCTTTGAGTGTTGGAAGGTCGTTAATATTAGAACATTAGCAAATGTTGGCTGAGTAGGACCTTAGTAACAATTGCCTGTTTGCCCAACTTGTCCAAGTTTTCTCTAATTGTCTTTATCATCCTACTATTAAAAGTTTTGCTGGTGGAAGAAATCATTTGATGACATTACCAAAATGGACATTGTCTGACAGGTTTTCAGAGAATGAGATAAAAATTCCAAAATTGTATTTCAGGGTGGAATTTGGTGTATTTGGTGTTCTCCTCCCTTCTCAGGGACACATCTAGCTGTCTCTAGGGAGAGGTGACATCAGGAGCCACATAGGACAGGAATACTCAGGCTGGTGCTCGGTACTGCTGAGGTCCTGATGGAACCAGAGTAACTCTTAGCTTTTCTTCCCGTTTTGTCATCTTGTTAGTCCTTCCAGTTAAGAAACTCTATTCCACATTGGGGACAGTATGTGCTATGGTGAGTGCTGTGAAATGTGTAAGCCTGATGATTCACAGACATGGACCCTGGGGCAAATAATACATTATATGTTAATTAAAAAATAAATTAATTAAAAATTAAAAAAAAAAGAAACTCTATTCCAACTGATAGGCTTCCTTCTTCTTCCTTCTTTCATATCCTCTGTTTTTTGTCCCCTCTTCTTTGGACTGGTGCCTGTTTCAAGCACACTGGTCATTGTAACTGACCTCTCCTGCTCAGCCGAGGATCACTTCCTGTGGCCATGCTGAGCCATATCTGGGAGACCTCAGCCAGCTCCTGAGTTTCTTTCAAGACTTTACTTTCTTAGAGTAATTTGAAGTTCACAGAAAAATTTAGAGGAAGGTACAGAGATTTTCTATATACCTTCCTGCCCCGCTACACGCATAGCCTCCCCCATTATCAACGTCAGCCACCAGAGTGGTATATTTGTTACATGGGTGGATCTTCATCGACATGTCAAAATCATTCAAAGTCTATAGTTTACATTAAGGTTCACTTTTTTTTGAACATTTGACACATGATGTCACATTACTTTCAAGTGTACTACACAGTGGTTCCACTTCTGTATGTGTTATGCTCACCGCAAGTGTAGCTACCGTGTGTCCCCATACAACCCTATTACAACACCATTGTCTATATTCCCTATGATGTACCTTTTATTCCCATGATTTAGTCATTCCACAACTGGAAGCAAGCCTGTATCTCCCACTCCTCTTCACCCATTTGCTCATCCTTCCATCTCCTTTCATCTTCTCTGGTGCTCATCCATTAGGGTTTACTCTTGGCATTGTATATTCTATGGGTGTGAACAAATGTATAAGGACATGTATCATACAGAGTGTTTTCATTGCCCTAATAATCCTCTGTGATCCACCTATTCATCCCTTTCTCCACATAACCCCTGGAAATGGCCATATCCATAGTTTTGCTGTTCCAGAATGCCATATAGTTGGAAACATATGGTATGTAGCTTTTCAGATTGGTTTCTTTCACTTAAGTGGTATGCATTTAAGCTTTCTCTGTGTCCTTTTATGGCCTGATAACTCATTTTCTCTTAGCACTGGATAATACTCCATTGCTTGGAGTATTGAGTATCTGAATTGGATATCCATTGGAGTATCTGAATGGACCTAAGTTTATTTATCTGTTCCCTTACTGAAGGACATCTTGGTTGCTTCTAAGTTCTTACAATTCTGAGACTAGCTCTCATAAATATTCTTGTGCAGGTTTTTTTGGTGGATGTAAGTTTTCAATTCTTTTGGGCAAATGTCAAGGAACATGGTTTGCTGGATCATGTGGTAAGAGTATGTTTAGTTTTGTAGGAAGCTGCCAAAGTGTGTTCCAAAGTGACTATACATTTTGCATTCTCACAACAATGTATGAGACTTCCTGTTGCTCCCCACCCCACCAACATTTAGTGTCAATGTTGTGAATTTGGGCCATTCTAGATAGGTGTGTGGTAGTATCTCATCGTGCTTTTAATGTGCATTCCTCTGATGACATATGATGTGAAGCAACTTTTCAAATGTTTTTTTTTAAGTTACAGAACATTTACTGTATCTTTAAAATATCACAACTAGGTCTCAAGAATCATCTATCATTTTGTTTCTGTTCCTGAACAACTTAGAGGTCATTCATCAGCCTGAGGAGCTATTCCTTTTTCGGAGACATATATCCATCCTCAATTTTTTTGATAGCCTTGTTTTCAACTGTTGTGGCTTGCTGAACCAAAGCAGCTGAATTTGATATAAGTTCAGCATTCCTTCCAGAATTAACTCATCTTTCTGGGCACAAGACACTGAACCAAAGCAATGTTTGGTCTCATCCAAACACTGCAGATGTATATGTCACCCAAGAAATTTTAGACTTCAGTAAGAGACCTGTTCTCCTGACTTACAACATTGATGGAGCAGTGAGCATACATAGACCTCATCTTGTAACGAAAACCCACTGTAACACCCTTGGTCACGTTCTGTATGTGACTACACAAAGTGTGAACAGTAGCCAATTCCTTTCTATTTCCCCACCATTTGTCAACCCAGAGCCTCTTCTTTTCTTTCCCAGAAGACTGAGTTTTATATTTACGTGCGTGAAGGCCTTCTGCGGGGTTCTTCTGGGACACTTCACAATAGCTATGCAGCCCTTCAGAGTGATGTCGACATTTTCTGGAATGTCAGTCTTCTGATTGCTGAGAATGGTCTTCATTCCACCAGCAGATGTGGCAAAGAACTCATATGCTTTTCATCGCTAGGTCTTCATTGGTGAGGTGTCTGTTAAGGTGTTTGGCCCATTTTTAACTAGGTTGTTCATTTGCATGTTGTCAGGTTTTAAGAGATCTTCGTGTATTTGGAGTAATAGTGCTTTATCAGATGTGTCTGTTACAAGGTGTGCTCCCAGGCTCTGGGTTGTCTTCTCATTTTCTTAACACTGCCTTTCATAGAGCAGAAGTTTTGGAGTACCTGGTTGGCTCAGTCAGCAGAGTGTGCGACTCTTGATCTTGGGGCAATGACTTTGAGCCCCACACTCGGTGAATAGATTACTTTAAAAAATAAAGATAAAAGAAGTAAAATAGTCACCCTTTTTGAAAATATTTACGGCACAGAAGTTGTTTTTGTGTCTTTTCTTTTTTTTTTTTTTGAGGTAGGGGGATGAAGAGGGGAGTGGGAGGAGGGGCAGAGGGAGAGGAAGAGAGAGAATCTTAAGCAGGCTCCATGCCCAGCGTGGAGCCCAACATGGGGCTTGATGTGAGGCTCGATCTTACAACCCTGAGATTGTGACCTGAGCAGAAATCAAGTGTCTAATGCTTATCAACTAAGCCACCCAGATTCCCC
>CM053606.1:60574693-60665530 GCA_028646535.1 Procyon lotor | reverse complement strand
TTCCTAGTGGGTGGTTTCCTGAGACGTGGGAGGTTGCATTACCCAAAGTCAGTGTCCTACAAGGCCACCCTCTTTCCTTCTCTCCCACTTCTCCTGAGAGACTTAGGAGCCCTGGTATGAATACCGCTCCTGGGCTCCTGGGGGTCTGTCTGATAGCCAAGTTGTCCCAGAATGGGTAGGAAGATTGGGCTCCTAACTGTGCCTTTCTGCACAAATGGCCACAGCTGTCATTATTCAGGGCTGAGCCTGCAGAGAAAATTATATAACTGGGCAGATTAGAGCCATGACAAATTCATGGTTTTCAAAATCGGTTAACCCTTAATGATCCTTTTGGCAAGGGTCTGCTTCTTTTCCTATTTTCCTCAGCTACTCTTCCAAGCCTTAACCCTTTTCCACAAACTTCCTAATTTCGGTCTGCCCCCACCTTCTCTGCATATGCACTGGCTTCCAATTTTCTGAGAAAAGCAATTTTCTAGAAGGCATCACCTTTCCCATCCTCACATCTCAGCATCTTCAAAGTTGTTCACTCTGGCACCTTGCCTCCTCAGAGTCAATCCACAGGCTCTTGGCAGAGCCCCTGAGATGTGGTCTATTGATTTTGCTGAGACTCTGGGGCACCTGGGTGGCTCAGTGGGTTAAAGCCTCTGCCTTTGGCTCAGGTCATGATCTCAGGGTCCTGGGATCGAGCCCCACATTGGGCTCTCTGCTCAGCAGGGAGCCTGCTTCTTCCTCTCTCTGCCTGCCTCTCTGCCTACTTGTGATCTCTCTCTCTGTTAAATAAATAAATCAAATCTTTAAAAAAAATTTTTTGCTGAGACTCTAGGCATTATAGACCATATCTTGGTGGAGACGGACAGCAACATCTCTGCCACCACAGAGGTACAGGTGCTTGAGAAAAATGAAACCAAGTGGGAGGCGGAGAGAATTCTGTAATATTTTGATCACTCTTTAGAGGCAGTCATGCCTGTTTTTTTTTTTTTTCCCCCAGTTCTGTGAGTTAACTCTCTTTTCCCCTTAGGCTGGTTGGTTTCTATCACTCACAACTAAAGGGGACCGAAAGAAAGTACACTCTTTTAGACTGTAAATGTCGGCAGGGAAGGACTATGTCTGTGTCTGTGTTGTTTATTCCTGGCACTTAGGACAGCACCTGGCATATAGTAAGTTCTCATTAAATATCTATTGACTACCCCTACCTGGGCCTAATGTTGATGCTCCCCATCTCTTCTCTTCAGCTCCATCTTTGTTTCTTTATCATTTTCTTTCCTGTGTTTTAAGCCTCTCCCTTCCTCAGATAGTATATATATTCAAGTCCCCTTAATCCTAAAGATAGAACCAAGCACATAACAACAAAATAAAAATCTTCCTTTATTATGGCGTTTTTTTCTAACACCCTGACCTACTTCCCCATCTCATCTGAGCTTTTCAAAACCATATTCTTAACTCAACATGGCTTAAGCAACGTGGCTCCCCTTCCAACTATTTCCGTGCTGTCATACTCGTTCCTGACATCCTTGACACGAATGCACAGAGCACTCTCTGTCAGCCCCTCTTATTACAATCCACACAGTTGATTGATACCCCTTCTTCCTAGAAGGCAGGATGTCCCTCAGAATCTTCTAGATCTAGATCTCTTTCTAGATCTCAGCTCATGGCTCTGTCTTTTGCCTGAAATCTCTGCTTCAATCCTAGTCTTCTGTCGACAGAATTTGGAGTTCTTTTCCCACATTGGAACTACAGCAGCACAACACTCTCCTTGGCCTTGGGAATTTGCCGCCGCCGATGGAGGCAAAGTAGATCAGGCCTCCGTTATCCAGTGTGTCCAAGGTCCGCGCTGATGTCACATTTTAGCCTTCAGGGTTATACCAACTGGAGGATGGCCATTGCGGCTCTGAGGCTGATCCTCTTAGCTCAGTAATTTTCAGAGGCCTGTCTCCTAGGTCCACACTTTTGGTATTGAAGTGGTTTTCTCTGCAACCTCCAGGATTAGGTGAGAGATAGATTTCATTTCGGGGAGGATAGTGTATTATTACCCAAGGCCATTGCAGGAATGAGACTATGAAAGAAGGTACCTTGTCACACTGTTCCGAGAGCCCTGATGACCTGATGAGTAGTCGAGGACTCTAGGCATCTAAGGAGAAAATTACAACTTCACCCACGTAACAAGGGAACGTGCATAAATAACCTGAATTGTTTAATTTATAGAGGCTTAAGAGATAAACGATCTCTGCTCTTCCTGCCAGCCATAGAAAATAGCAGAGTCCTCTGGTGGCTACATCCATTTCATTTATGCATTCAGCAAATATTTGGCAAGCACCTACCGCCTGCAAGGAGTTTATTATTCACCTAGGGACAAAAATCATGCAGATAAATAGCTTTAATAAAATGTGGCATTAAATTTCAAATGGGTTTTCTTCTGTTAAAAGGCTACAAGGAGCCTTAAGAGTAAGAGCTAAGTCAACAAACGCGAAGTACTCATTTAATCTAGTAAAACGCCAATTCCTCTCATTCAGTGATGGCTAAACCTGGCTCTGAATCAGCGGAGAGCAGTAGCCTGGGGTGGATGCTGGGAACTGATCTAAGTGTTCGAGAGTGGATCAGATGTGTCCCTTGGTTTGGGCATCACTGGTCCATTGCACCCTTCCTCGGAACTGGACTTGCCATGAAAATGTCATTTGATGGCATATTCTTGAAAATGGGTCCTCTCTTGATCATCTAACTATGCTCCCTCTGGTTCTCTCCTGTTTTTTCTCAGTCTCTTTCCCTGGCTACTAATTTTCTATCAGCTGCATATTAGTTTTCTATGGCTGTCATAACCTCAAACTTATAATGGCTTGAAATATCACGGAGTTATCATTTTGCAGTTCTGTACATCTGAAGTCCAATTCAGGTCTTCCCCAGCTAAAATCAGGATGTCTGTGGATCTAGGTTTCCTTCTGGAAGCTCTGAGGGGAATCTATTTCCTTGCCTTTCCCAGTTTCCAGAAGCTCATGGCGCTCATCCATCTTCCAACCGGCAACCTGGGGCTGGGTCCTTCTCGTGCTGCGTCACTCTGGCTTCCTCTTCTGTCTCCCTCTTACACTTTTGAAGACTTGGTGATCAGACTGGGCCCACTGGAAGGAATCCACAGTAGCCTGAGCAACTTCGATTCCATCGGCTGCCCCCTTTGCCGTGTATCCTAACCTCTTCAGAGGTTCTGGGGACTTGGATGTGGATGTCTTCAGGTGGGGTCTGGACACCAGCTGCTGCCAGTCCCTTACTGGGCTCATTCTTTAGCCCTTTCTCTGCAAACTGGGTCCTCAGAGGCCAGACAGTTGGTGTGAGTGAGTGAAGCTGGACAGGGTGGATAAAGGACTGCCTGATCAACTGGCCAGTTGTTACTGTGTGAGAATGGGCACTCATTTTCGCCAGATCTTTTGCTTTTTCAAGAGAAGTCAGAACTTTCGATTTCATTTCTTTGATCTATTCCACAGCTTTTAATTATTGGTAGTAAATTTTAATATTTAAAAGCATTGTGGGAGCCAAACCAAACACATCTATCACTGTATTTGGCCTTGAGCTGTCCATTTGCAACCTCTGCTCCATGTATCCCCCCTGGAAATGATCTCATTGTGCTTAAGGATTCAACTACCACCTGTACTGTGCGTGCTGACTCCCAAAACTGTTTGTTTATACTTCTCTGATGTGCTGAGAACGACCTTGCCAACTACATTTTCAACAGCAACATGAATTCATGCTCAGATCTGCTTCTTGAGCCTGAGACCTGGGAGCCCCTCACTTTCTACCCCAATGGTCACCAAGTTCTACAATTTATCCCCTCCTTTGCACCTGTGGCCACGACTGCCTCTTTATTGGACTATTATGACACTTTTTTTTTTGCTCATCTCTTAGGATCCATTCTTCCTGATTCCAGCCTGCACTCTAAATGCAACTCAGGCCACATCATTTTATACTTCTACTGAACATTCTTCAGTGGATCCCAATAACCTACAGGGTAAGGTTCAAAGTCTATAATCTAGCATTCCATGCCTCTCACATTGTGACCTGGAATTACCTCTCCAACCTCATTTCATACCACTTTTCCATTGCTGTCTCGTGTTTCCATATTACAGTACATTCATCGCAGTGCCCTGTATCTGGGCCATGGCTTACCACTCACTAGTCTCTCTGGTTGGGATGCTCTTGCCCGTGCATACACCTGGAGACCTTCTTTTCCTTACCCCCAAAGGTCAGAGCTTACTTAAGCTGTGAAATGTTCCCCAGCTCCTTCCCCTCAGCCTCTCCGCAGCCCTTCTTCCCAGCAACCATTGTTGCTAATACATTCTTTATTGCATCTGTCTCATGTGGCTTTAATTATTTGTTCATGTACATGTCTCCTATCTTTATGTCATGAGTACTTAGCAGTCACGCCTAATAATATTTCTGAATGAACGAATGAATGAAGGAAGGAACCATGCCACACAGATGGCATCTGTCCTATTTAGGATCAAAATTACCCCAAGGAGTTGTAATTCTTTGATGAGTTTCTCATTCCTCTCTTCAAATAAGTTTCTCTCTTCCGCCAGCTGCAGAAGCTCTTTGAGTGATTTAAAATGCAGAATTCAAAATTGGCTGCCAAGAAATGCCACTTCATTTCCTTTCTAAAATAACATGACTTTCCCCGTGACCCAGACAAAAGAGCAACCCTTAGATAATATTTCATTAACAAAATAATTTTTTCAGGGAAAAGGAGGTGAGCTCGAGTGGATTTTAGCTCCGCCCCTTTCCTTAGTGATCCCTAGGTATTTCTTTCCAGGTATGAAGACTCTTCCCTGTGTGGACGCTCAGGGGAGGCCACTGCACGGCCTGCTTTTAGTCCCACGGTGACGCCATCTCAGGAAGTGCTGGGACCCTGTGAACCTTACCGTCTCCTGCGACTTAGTCATAGATCTGGGCAAGGACCACAATTTACAAGGCATTTCTCTCAGACAGAGAGCAGATTAGTCATCTTTCTAAAAATGGAAAGAACAGGCACAAAGGGGCACTTGTCTTCCCAGGGAGCCTGGCCAGCAGAGCCCCCAGCAAAGCCTGTAGACTGACTGAAAGACTCGGGGGCAAGATCAGCTCAAGGGCGGTCCCACGGTCACTCCCAATCTGCCTGGCTGTACGAGGGCAGCAGACCCAGCGCCAAAAAGGAACCCAGCTCCTGGACCCACATAGTTACCGGACATCGCCTTTTTTTCCCCCCAATATTGATTTTATTTATTTATTTGAGGGGGGGGTGTAGTGGGAAGGAGAGGGAGAGAATCTCAAGATGACTCTGCCCGGAGTACAGAGCCCACTGTGGAGCTCTAGAGCACATCTGAGCTGAAAGCAAGTCTCAGATGCTCAACCTCCTGAGCCACCCAAGTGCCCCCAAACATCACCTTTTTGATGCCTGAGGTTTTCTCTTCTCCTGTGTCTCCCCCTGCCCCCGAGGGAAAGAGAAGGGAAAAGGAATTAACATTCACTGTATATTCACTGTGTACCTGTTGTGAACCAGGAAATACGTTAGATGCTTTAAATACTTTTCTTTTTAAACTTGTTTCAATTTTTTTTGCCTTCTTAAATCTCCATTTTACAAGTGAGGAGACTGAGCACCGGGAGGCCAAGCGACTTGCTCGTTTCTGAACAACCACTGAAGAACGGGGCCAAGACATTATTCAGTGGATGTTATTTTAAAGCCCACGCTTGTTCCGCCGGTGACGCTGCTGATACAGGAGACTAGCTGTCACATCTAATTTTTGAGCTTGTGTGCCAGAACGGACAGCTTCTGTGAGCCTATCTGATTTATAGCGTATTGGCTAACGTGTCCAGGGTACGCTCAGGCCCACATTCGGGCAACAAATCAACATCCGTTAGGAGAAAGGTAGGGCCTGCCAGGTGGACCCAAAGGGGCATAAAAACCAGCCCCCACTTTGGGGCGCCTGGGTGGCTCAGTGGGTTAAAGCCTCTGCCTTCGGCTCAGGTCATGATCTCAGGGTCCTAGGATCGAGCCTTGCATCGGGCTCCCAGCTCAGCGGAGAGTCTGCTGCTCCCTTTCCTGCCTGCTGCCCTGCCTGTTTGTGCTCTCTCTATCTCTCTGTCAAGAGTCAGAAGTCCTCTCGGGGTCTCACGGGGCTAAAATCAAGGTGTCAGCAGGCCTGCCCTGCTGAAGTTTCTAGGGGCGAATTTATCCCTTTGCCTTCTCCAGCTGTTCAAGGTCACCTGCATAGGCTCATGGCTCCTTCCTCCATATCCAAAGCCAGTCATTGGATTTCTCGGATCATTCTTCCGTCATCATGGTTTTCTCTGATCATAGTCTGGAAATGGTCTCTGCTATGAAGCACTCATGTGATTAGATGGGGCCTACCTGGACAATCCAGGATCATTTCCCCATCCCAAATTTCATAATCTTCATCACATCTGCAAAATTCCTTTTGCCGCAGGAGGGTAACATAGTCACAGATTCTAAGGAATAGGGCATGGGCATCTTTGAGGAGTCCTTATTTTGCCCACCATAAAATGTTCCTGGTGTTTAAAAATAAAAAAGAACAGATTCTACTTTTTACACTCCATCACTGCTCACACACTGTATTTTAATAGGCTTCATTTTTTGGACGCCAATTTTCTTGTTTAGATGTTTTTTGTTTTTAGTGGAGTCCTTGTTTTTTGTTAGAGGTATGTTTTCTGTTCACCAAATCCTTATATCTTCCTGCCTTTTACCTCTATCTTATTATTGAGATCCACTTTAGCCTTTTTAAAAGATATTTTGTTTGTTTATTTGATAGAGATCACAAGTAGGCAGAGAGGCAGGCAGAGAGAGGAGGAAGCAGGCTCCCCACTGAGCAGAGAGCCCGATGTGGGGCTGGATCCCAGGACCCTGAGACCATGACCTGAGCTGAAGGCAGAGGCTTTAACCCACTGAGCCACCCAGGCGCCTCTCAGTATCAGTTTTTATTGGCTTTAGCCTTTTTATGTATGTATGTATATATGTATGTATGTAATTTTTAAAGATTTTATTTGTTTATTTGAGAGAGGGTGGGGGAGAGAAATAGTGAGAGAGTACAAGCAGGGAGGAGAGGGAGAAGCAGGCTCCCCACTGAGCAGGGAGCCGGATGCGGGACTCGATCCCAGGACCCTGAGATCATGACCTGAGCTGAGGGCAGACACTTAACCGACTGAGCCACCCAGGTGCCCCGTCTTTCTATGTTATTTTAAAGCCATTTTGGGGGGAGCTCACCAAATTCTTGTTCTAGTGTGGACCAATTGCTTGCTGGGCCCACGGCTCTGTTTTTAACTGGGCATTTCTTGTTCTTGAACTCATGATTTTGTCTCACCATTTGTCATATTCCACATCCTCACGTTTGTTGTGTTTAACCCAAGTATCCAAACAACTTGCCGTGAAACAATGCATGAGAGATAACCTCTCTGAGTTCTTACACGTAAAAAATATTCCCCCACCCGCAAATCTTTCACATTGTTTTGCCATTTTGTGTTCACTTCATGCTGATTCCTCATATGCCTCGGCTTTCTAAAAAAGATTTGCCATTTATATTTTTTGTTACTTATTCATATTCTTTTTTCTTACTTTTAGTTGGGTTGTCTTTGACTAGGACTCCTTTTATGTATGGGGGATAGTAATCCTTTGTAATATATATTGCCAAATTTGCTTCAGAATTTATTTATTTTAAAATTTTATTTGTCGATGTATTTACATTCTGTGTTCTTCTATAACCATTGTCTTCCAGCAAAGCACACTCCTTTTTCATTACATTTAGTCTTTGATATGATATAGTTTTGTTGATATTGTGAATGAATTTTTAAAAAATTACATTTCCGGGGCACCTGGGTGGCTCAGTCGTTAAGCGTCTGCCTTCGGCCCAGGTCAGATCCCAGGGTCCTGGGATCAAGCCCCGATGCATCGGGCTCCCTGCTCCGCGGGAAGCCTGCTTCTCCCGCTACCATTTCCTCTGCTTGTGTCCCCTCTCTCGCTGTGTTTCTCTCTGTCAAATAAATAAAATCTTTAAAAAAAAAATTACATTTCCAATTATTGTTATTTAAATCATAAGAAAAATGATGGATTTTTTATAGGTTGATTCTATGTTTAGCCCTCTTACTCTGTTCTCTTGTTAAGTCTAGTAATTTTATCAGTTTATTGTCTTAGATTTTAAGTGTGTGTGTGTGGATACATTTTGCCTGCTTCGTGCCAATATTTAAACCTCTGTTTATTTTTTGGATGTTATCACATTGACTAAGGTCTCAAGAAAAGGTTGAATAATAATGGTGTCCTGTTCTTCCCTTAAATATGAATGGTTCTAATATCTCCCTATAAAGTAAATATTTGTGATAGGTTTGTCATATATTACCACTACCATGTTACTAAAGCTTCCTTTTCATAGCTTACTAAAATATTTTTAAAATTTTAAAGTTAGGAATGGATGTTACTGTTGTGAATTCCAAGAATAGAATAATTGATTTCCTAAGGTTGAAACACATTTAAATTGAAAGGATTTTGTAGGATTGATCAGTCATTTGCCTCTAGCTCATGATGTAGTTGATTAGGATCATTTCTTAAGAAGTGGCATGGTACAGTGAAATTTTCACACCCAGCACTCTGGTAAGCCCACAGAGTTTTTCGAGAACACAAAATAATGCTTTTCCATACAAAATTGTTGGGGTTTTTTGTGGAAAATATAGAAGACTTTGGTGAACATCAACATTTTCTGTCTGACCAGCACAACTTTCTTTGGAAAACTACCTCTCCCGAGTCTACAGAATTCTGGTGAGGCTGTCAATCATGCCTGTCTTCTCGCCCAGGCCCAGACGTAGGCTCTGACCCAGGCTGGACCATGAGTCCCCTTGGGGGATTTACATAGTGCCCGAGCAACTTCTGAAACCTCTGTCTCCTTCATTTGGGACCATGTGCACTTTCACAAGTGCGAGTCTGGAGGGGCTGGTGGTTTTATTTTCTGCTCCATTGAGTGTACCTGTTGAGGATGAAGTGAATTCTGAGGACATGGCCAAGAGGTTGAGAGAGAGGTAAAATTTTGATGATATAGTTTGGTCTTATAGACCTTACTGTGACAGAAGTCCACCCACCTGGTTACGTGAATTCACTGCTTCTCACCCTGCCCCCCTCCCCTTTTTTTGTTGCTAAAAGTGCTTTGCAACACTGTCTGTTGCAAAGACAACACAAGTCTGTTATTTGCTATGGAGAGAGTCTAGGACTACTATCAGTTCCCAAAGTACAACAGCAAGATTCATAGTCTTCCTCTTTATAGCAAGAATTGGAACCAATCACATTATATTCAGAGTGGTGCAAAGCCAGCCCCCATAAGTGACAAGTATGCATGGAGAGAAAGCAAAAGGAAGAAAAAAAATCATGGCATGCTATCTAGAACAGTGTAGGTGAGACCACTGATGAGAAGATTCTGCAGTTGGTTTTAGGTGTTGAGTATATGTGAAGTGCCCAGCAGATTTTTGTTTGTTTATCCTATGGAAGAAAACTTGTGTTTGGTTTGCGATTATTTTCTGAGCCATGGTACAGACAGGAATGAAATTATCCAACAAAGAAGGACATTGCTACTTGAATGAAAGAGGCTTTTTTTGGATGCCAGTAACTACACGATTTATTCAGAAGGAACAGGCTGCACTTGACTCAACTGTGTGCTTCCTGACTTTGACTTAATATAAAGAAAATAGTAAAAATTTAGTAACAAGTTGGTTGTGCTCATTGAGTATAAGTTTTCAGTGTACTCTAAAGAAATGGACAGTGAAGGGAAGAGTCTTTTTTTCCATATGGCAGTGGTCTAGCTGTTAAAGGGAAGGGTGCTCGTGAGCTTGAGAAATGAGGAACGAGATGAAAACATTTCTTCATGGCCGTGATAATGCTCATGAGGCTATTTTGGTGGTTTGCTCTGGTGGTGATATCTGGTGGTTTGCTCAGAAGCATTATCAATGATATGCTGTCTCATTTCCAATCTTGAAAGAGACATTGGACTTTCTTAAGAAGACAGCACTCTGATGAAAATGGCTTACTTGCTAAGAGTAAATATCATGACATTTGATGATTTTTAAAAAAATGGATAAAAATTTCAATGCTGTTATTGGGCATATTGATTTTTTTTTTAAAAAAGATTTTATTTATTTATTTGACAGAGAGGAGAGAAAGATCATAAGTAGGCAGAGAGGCAGGCAGAGAGAGAGGGGGAAACAGACTCCCTGCTAAGCAGAGAGCCTGATGCAGGGCTTGATCTCAGGACCCTGGGATCATGACCTGAGCCTAAGGCAGAGGCTTTAACCCACTGAGCCACCCAGGCACCCCGGGCATATTGATTTTTGATTAATTACCATTATAAAGAATGAGAGCAATTCAGCAAAGTACAAAGGAGAAATTATGAGATAACCCCAAACCCTATACCGTGAGTTATGTCCCAGGCTTCACCTTATGCACACATAGAGCCAGAAGGCCAGAGAGATGGAGAGGTAAATCACTAGATAGCATGCGTTTTATAAAAATTACATCATACTTTTTAACAGAAGGTCTTCAATTTCATTTTACTTATATTATAAAATCCAATTTCCCTGGAGAAACTGAAATGAAAATAAATGTAATTGAATTTAACACAAGAAAAAGAAGTTGAAAAACTGCTGATAAAAGGTTCTTCCTTACAAAATAGTTACACAATTATAAAAAAAAATCATTCAGAAGTTAAAGTCCTTATCTTATTTAACCACATATACTAATTTTAGATTCTATTAGTCGACTTCCTGAAATAAAGGGTAAGAAATTACCAGTCTCGTTTCCTTTCCCCACCTTCCAATTTTACTAGTTAACTTACTCCGATTTTGCCAAGGTTTAAAACACATTTGGTTCTATAGTTCTAATTACCATAGCTACTTATAATTAGTATGACATTTAGACAGATTCAGTGCTCACCATGGGCTTTTTCTCATGACTTCTTCATTACTAAGTTCTTTATTTTGATTCATATATCCAGTTGGATAGGAAGGGCTCATGTGTTTTCAATGTCTTTCGGTTATTAACATGGACCTGTCTTGTGCTTTTAAATGAAAAGCAACTTGGCTAGGTATAATACTCTTCGCTTGTACTTTCTTTCCCCTAGAACTTTATAGCCATTATTTAATTGTCTTTTGGCACCGAGTATTACTGTGGAGACAGCTGAGGCCAATCTGTTTCTGCCCCCACTTAAGGTGACTTCAAAATGCATAAAACTTTAATCATTGGAGTTCAAAATCCTCACCATGATATGGCTTAAAGTTGAAAGCTCTGTGTCATTTCCCCCTAAAAAACAGTGTATTTTTTCAGTATATAAATTCAGTTTTTGCTTTATCTTAGCAGATGAAGTTTCTATGTGATATATTTGTATATTTTTTGTTTCATTCATTAGTTTCAAAATTCAGGATATCAGTAGTGGATCATCTTTGTTCTCACTATCTATTACCATTTCTGAATTTTCTTTAATCTCTTCACCTTTTTATTCTCTGCTCTGTAATTATCACGTTATAATAAAAATCTTCTCTGTATATTAGGTAAGTCTGTGGATTCATCTCCACTTACCACTGTGTGTTTTCCATTGTGTTTCTGGTCTGTGGAGATGTTTATTTTGTTTTGAGTGGAATCTGTACCCTTAAAGATATTTTAAAATATATTCCATCATTTCTCTATGTCTGAGGACAGAGGGCAAAAGGGGAAAAGGAGGGTTTATGTGTCTTTTAAATTTTAGCGTGACCAGAATTTTTAAACCTCTTCTGTGTCTATCTTATTTTTATTTCTAACGAAGTTGTTTTGGGGGAGGGTCAGGGAGCAGTTCTCTTCAAGCATTCCAGAAGCTATTTCTTCCTTGAGGGACCATTTTCCTTCACATATATTTTTACAAGTTCCTTATTTAGTCCCTGTTGGTAAAAAGTTTTTACAATGCATTTTATTTGGAACGACCTTTATTTTACTCCTGTTGTTTCTTCTCTTACAGTGATGGCTAGGATGACCTTTGTTCTTTCTTCTCTTACTATGATGGCTACGATCCTTCAGCACAATGTAGAACAAGGGTGATGATAACGGGAACATCAATCAGAGTCTAGCTGGGAAAACAGAAACCATTCTAGGTATTCCAACCGAGATTTAATAGAAGAAATTGGTTACACAGGTGATGGAAGAATAGGGAGTCCAACAGCTGCACTTAATATAACAAAAAATGTATCAGTCACATTTATAAAACCAGCCAAAGATAAAGGCAAGTATTAAAATGGTGAAATCACCCAAAGATGAGCAGCAGCAGAGCGATTTATCACCCTGGCCTGGAGGAAAAAAGGAGGAGTGGGGTTCACAGAGCTCAGAAGCAAGGTCTACCTAGTGGAGAACTGTGACAGTGGGCAGGAGTTGGGACAATGGAGAAGACTCCAGCGATGGTACAGAACAGAGTGATAGGGAAGGAAACACTCTGGTTATAGCTTTCTGCTCCCTTCTCTGTGTTACCATCACTTCTCACTGGTCAGAGCTATCTGATTGCTAGAGGGCTAGGGTGCCTTGGAACGAATATGCTCGACCTTGCAACCAAACAGCCATTTGCTTGGGGGTATACTGAGAACTTTGGAGACATTACTCTTCCATTTTTATATCTGCTTTCTTTAAAACTTTGGACCATTACGTCTCAAGGCTGATCTCTCATGTTTCTTTTCTCTCATCCTTTTCCCATCTCCACCATGTGAGTATAAATTCTGAGAGATTTCCTAACCTCTGTCTTCCGGATCACTAACCTATTTTAATCCTATCTACTCTAAAATTTACTTCCTTTGCATAATTGTTTTGTTTTTTTTTAAATCATCTTTACAAAGGTATAATGTACTCACTCTAAGTCCATAGTTCAATGAGTTTTAGTAAGTGTGGACAGTCAAGGTGCTTTTTAGATGCACTCATGTTGCTGCTTGTCAGTAGTGTGTTCCTTTTACCTGGCGAGTAGTATTTCGTTGCATGGACATAGCACCGTTTGCTGATCTGTGCGTTGGCTGCTGTTTGTTTGAATTGTTCTCACTTTGGGACTGTTGCAAAGCTGCTGAACATTTATGTCTTTGTATAAGCATAAGTTTTCATTATTTTGGGTAGATACCTAGAAGTAGAATGGGTAATCATATGATAAGTGAATGGTTAACTTTGTACAGGCTGCCAAACTGTTTGGCAGAGTGGCTGTGCCATTTTACATTCCCACTGGCAACGCATGACCCTGCCATCCGGTTGCTCTCCCTCCTCACCAACACTTGGCATTATCGGTGTTATTGATTTTAGTCTTTCTGTGGCTATGTGGTGGTATCCAATTGTGGTTTTAGTTTGCAGTGTGCCTGTGGACAGTGTAGTGGTACTGAGTATCTTTGAAGGTATTCAGAACAGATTTGCTACTCCAGCTCCATGTCCGTGTCCTTGAAAATGCACTGCCTGCTAGTCACTACACTTCAGGAAAACCTGTTTAAGTCTAGGTTCTGTTGGAATTGTGAAAAGTTTGTCTCTACTTCCGCCTTTCAGATAATCCTATTTTCCACCTATAATGACATTAGTAAGTGTGGTAGGCAGAATAATTTCTCCCTCTTCTCCCTCTGCCCCAGAGATGTTCACGCCCAAATTCTCAGAACTTGTGAATGTGATAGGTTATATGGCAAAGGGGAATTAAGGTTGCTCATTAGCTGATCTTATAATAGTGCGAATAGCCTGGACATCCAGGTGGCTCAATAAAGTCACGAGGGTCTTTAAACGGGAAAGAGGGAGGTGGAAGAGGAGATTAGAGGGATGCAACATAAAGACTCAGCCCAATATTGCTGGCTTTGAAGATGGAGGAAAGGGGTCACCAGTCAAGGAAAGTGAGCAGCTTCCAGAAGCTAGAAAAGAAACAGATTCTCCCCTTCAGCCTCTAGAAAGAATACAGGCCTGCTGATACGTTGATTTTAACCCAATGAGACATATTTTAATAACAGACTTCCAGGGCTGTAAGATAATACATTTTGTTGTTTTAAGCCACTAAGTTCATGGCAATTTGCTAGAGTAGCAATAGAAAATTAACACATTGAGGTAATAATTTACTGTGACAATTGCTACCACTGAATAATCAGATGACGAACCAACTGTGGTTTATTCGCCAATACTTTATCTCCTTCCAACTTTCCTTTTGGCTATTTCATTAACTTCACCATTAAGAGATGACAGAGACTCTAAATTTAATGATTTGCTCAATTTTAGGTTGTATTATCATAGCTTCAAGAAGATAGCTTGACAGCAAGAATTAAGTCTAACCAGGAGTTAGAAGTGGTTTCAGCTACCCATGCTTTCCCCTGTGCTCAGTAACTACTGTTTTCTGTTTCCTGCTTATACTCCAGAAAAGAATAGAAGTAAGAGAGCAGGTGCACTGAGGTTTGTGACCACACTGACATAGTTTTGTTGTTGTTGTTTGCTTGTTTTATGCTTATGGTAAGTTATTTCAATTTGGGTCAGTTACAAAGCATTTGAAGGGAGATCAGTGCAAGACCTTCATCAGGGGAACATAGTGTACACACAGGAGAACCCTTGCTGGGTGTTCCAGTTGGTTACCACAGAGCAGACAGCTTACACAACACAAATTTCTCACAGTTATAAGGGTCAGAAGTCCAAGATCAAGGTGTTAGCAGGGTTGGCTTCTTTTGATCCTCTCTCCTTGACTTGTAGATGGCCATCTCACTCTTATGTCTCCACGTGATTTTCCTGAGCCTACATTTCTATGTCCTCATCTCTTCTTATAAATTCACCAGTTATCAGATTAGGGCCCATCGATAGGACCTCATTTTATCCTAATTAAAGGTCCTACCTGCCTGGGTGGCTCAGTTGGTTAAGCATCTGCCTTCGGCTCAGAGCCTACATGGGGCTCCCTGCTCAATGGGGAGCCTGATTCTCCCTCTGCCTGTCCCTCCCCTCCACTGCTCCTGCGTTCTCTCAAATATAAATAAAATCTTAAAAAAAATAAAGGTCCTACCTTTAAGTATAGTCATATTCTGAGCTACAGTGAGGAGAGTTACGACTTCAACATATAAATTCTGAAGAAACACAATTCAGTCCTTATCAGAGAGCCCTTATCAAAGGCTCTTCTATATTAAGGCATATAGAAAATGTTCAAGAAAACTAAAATGAAAGTATTTAGCTTCACATCCAAGATTTGTGCATAAGAGAAAATTTAAATGGATTTCAAATGGTGATTTGGAGGGAAGATATGCCTAGATTTTTGTAATTAGTTGTATAAGTAAATGAGAAAACTGGCATTTTGTGTTAAGCCCTGACAGTGATAAAATAAAGCAAACACTGGTATAAAAATAGTAAACACTTATAAAGTACATCAATATTTACGAATATTTGCAGTAACAATCCTAACAATAAAAAATGGTAAGCTGTTAAAATAATTACCTAAAACATTATTTCTTGAGGTCAAGAACAACTATGGAAACACACACTAATCAACCTGGCTGAAATCAGAAGAGGTAATGTAAACTCAACAACACTTCTGAAAAAAGAAAGTAAAAATTCATAGTTCATTGTTCCAACATAAGGATGAGGTCTCCTGTAGTGTCAATCATTTAACTATGAATATTTTCTACATTCTTTTAAGAGTAATTTGGACTAAGAGCATGAGGAAGAAGTAGACCCACTTTTTATAAACTATGGAATGAATTTAGTAGTTTCTTAATATACACTCAGTTGGACCTGATTGGTGGACTTTTCTCCCCTATTACTCTGTTCCCACTTGCACAGATCAACCCAAATACATAAAAACTGGAATCTATAAGCATCTGTAGTACCTGCAGAAAAGAAATCAGGAGATAAGGGCACAAAATAGAACACAGGACTCAATACACTGTTTTATCCTTTGAAGATACTTTAATTTTGCTGTTATGATTAATTAAAAAACACAGTTGTTTTCAGCATTTCCTAGCTACGGTAGTGCATAGGAAATTCCATTCTAAACAAAGAATTAATTAATGAAATAACAACACACCTTAACATTTTACATTGATAGGTTACAGTTTACAAGGTGCTTTCACATACATTATTTCATTTGATTCTTACAACAAGCAGATTAAACAGTCAGTGGGAAAGAAAAATGATTTTTTTTTTTAGGCTTATGATGAGTATTTTCAGGCCAATGGGTAGTCAATACAAGAACATATCAAAAACAAGACAGCAATACCCACAAGCCACAATATATTTTTTGGTAGGTTGACAGTTTGATATTAATTGGATTTTTAGCATCAGTGAAGGAGGAAGGAATCAAAAGAGACATGAGGTCCTCATGATATTAAAAAAATTGTTAAGAACACTGTAAGAGATAAGGAGAAGAAAGAGAAGGCCCTAAAATATCGCCTTACCAAGACTTACTTCAAAGCACATTATCCCTTCAAATTGTCAAATAAAAAGAATCTTGTCATGACATGTGAAAATTAGAAAAGACCTCAGAAATTGCCTTATGGGACTCATTTTGTAGAGCTAAGGCCAAGGTCATGCTGACTGTGACAGACCAGCCTGAGACCAAAATGTCTTGACTCTGAGGCAGGGGTCCTTCCTCTGCAATGCCATCTCCTTATTACTTACAGAGGAAAAATTAATTTTTTCTGTTTTGAATAATGTAATCTGAGGTTAAATATACTGATTTACTCCACTGATTTCTTACTCAAGTTTTTATCTCATTCTTGGCTAAATTGTGGCTGAAATTGTGAGTTTTAAATAACTTCAAGATATTCTAATTCAGGGTACTTGATTGGTTGGAAAGAGACTCCCTTGACATATCTGAAAGCTTGCTCATGTCTTTTAAATGGAGAGTAAAATGGGAATGGCGAAATAGCCCTCAAAACCAATGAACACCTAGGGGTCATCTACCTAGGCAGAGTCTACAGCAAGTTGTGCAGGGCAATAGTAATTTTATTTAAAACATTTTTTTTTAGAACTTACAGGAATCTTTTTAATTGCTGAAAACTAAAATGTAATAATCAAATTGTCATCCCCATGATTTATTAAAATAATTTTACAATAATATACAATAAAGCTACCATAGAGTTTGTAGCATACACATAGAATACCAATGATCAGCATGTTCTTGGGCCAAAAATAATTAAAATATTTTATACAAATGATGTATTAAGTTTATTAACATGATGATATATTTTTGTCACATAAAACTTGATACAGCAAAGTATTTCATATTTTTCTTGCACATTTTAAATATAGGTGGACCAACTGAAATCAGCATAAGCTTTTAAATGACATAACCATGCAAAAACACTTGACAACCAATAGATGTACAGATTGATGCAGAGAATATTCCAGACAGGCTTTTTTCAATGTCTTCAAAGGTTTTACAAGGGTGTGGTACAGAGGAAAAGAAGTAGTCAGTGACCTGCACCAATAATGAAGCAAATAGAATGCTTATATATACACTAAGATCAGTTTGATTAAAAACAACTTATATGCATGTAAATTGATCATAAAAAAATGAACACAGTTTATTTTTGACTCTTTTGGTGTGTTGTTTTAAGATAGGTCACTGACACACGGAGATAAAACCAGATGGCAAAATTTAAAAGCAAAGACAAAAATATTTAAAACACAGAGTCCAAGCCATGGATTCTCAACAAACGTTGAACTAAGTGTGCAAAAGTGCTGGAAATTTCCACATGACAGCAATGTCGTTGGCAATGTATAAAAAAAACTAAACTCAAATACTAAAATTGTATCTGCATGATTATACATTCTGTTTACTGAAAGAAAAAGGCTTGAAATTCTGACACATCTAAAAATGTCACACCTCATAATTAAAATACAATTGTGGCAGTTTTGAAAACTTTGTCCCTTTTCCTCCTTGATGAGGCACAGGATGAAAGCTGAAACTTCCACAGCGCCTCTCCCTCAGGCTGACAAATAGAGAACACCAGCATAACCTGGCAACAACTCCTTTTGTTCTTAACAAAACATTACTGCAAAACAAAGCAAAGCAAAACAAACAAACACCTCATATAAATAAGAGCATCTCTATGCTGTTTACAAGCATCAAGCCATTTGTTTGACTCAGCCAAGTTTTTGTCCGCATTTATGTTTTTAGTTCCTTTCCTTTAGAAAGTTTACAATGAGAACTATTTGAGAAACTTAAAATTGTCACTTTCTTCATCAGTCACCTTCTGTTAAAATACTGGCTAAAACCCGTACGGAGGAGTGAAGGTTTAGAAATCTTAAACTAGCTCTAATACCTACAGAAATGCTGGTACCAAGTGATGATCCAAAGCATTGGTTTTTTTCTGTGAATGAGACACATTTGTCACACTGCACAGCTGGTCACCTAATTACTCAAGGGGAAGATGATACAAAAGGTAGTGAAGGGAAATAGAGCCTCTGATCTCTAGGAATCCAAAGTCCTGGGTCTAGCTACTCTGTGTTAGTCTATCCAAGTATCTTGCCAGAACAGTGAATTCTACGAAAGTTATTGTTTTGTTTTGTATAAACTGCCTTGTTGATGAGACAAAAAATTGTCTTCGAAAATTGTCAGAAGTTTTGGCAAAACTGAGTCTGAGCTACTCAAAGTAAAAATAGTTATTGGAAGTATATCCTCAAGCCACTGACCAACAAAAATAATGGCAAGAACTACCAAAGGCAACACTTATCCCTCCTTTCAGATATCACAGAGCCATAACACTGCTCATCCGAAACACCAACAAAATAAAATGGAGCACTGTTTGGAGAAAAACTGATGAAAATGAAAAAGGAGGAAATGCATGTAGGGGAGGAGAACGACAAACCAAAGGGAAGCAAGAAAGTGTCTAGTTGTGTGTTATGGCACAGACAATGCTTTGCTTAGCGGTGCCTTGTTACAGAGGTGGATGCAGAGCGCACACACGGATGGCAATAAAGACCTCACTCAGTCGCTGGAATGACGGAATTAGGGAACTGCTTCAACAAGGACGGTCTCAGCTCCACCGTATCTCTCAACAGAGTGCAAAGACTGAGTGTGAGCTCTGATGTCATCTTGTTGCTCAGCTTTAAAATTCACAAAATTCTTTTGCACATTTTTCTGTTATAGAGACGCGGATATCTTCTTCTTCATAGTCATCAAAGTTGCTGGTATCTCCAGAGCCTCTGAACTTTGGTATGAATGGTGCTTCAACCTATAATTGAGAAGGAAACATAAGTGTGATATTACGATTTGTAATAGGAAAAATATATTTGGTCTTTGTCCTAGTAGCCCCACAGAGCTCTTTAAACTCTTTGATCTCAGAGCGTTGTGCCTGAAGATAGCAGGAAGCTCTGAGCCCCTTCCACGTATGTGTCCTATGCATCTCTTCCATCTGGCTGTTCCTGAGTCATATTCTTTTATAATAAACTGGTAACACTAAGTAAAGTTTCTGAGTTCTTTGAGGGACTCTAGCAAAGTAATTGAAACTCAGGAGGAAGCTTTGCGCAGTGGCAGTATTGTAGCCAATGAGGTTTATCCGAGGCGTGATTATTGCTAATTGAAACTCAGGAGGAGTCTGTAGGAACCTGTGATCTATAGCCTCCTAGTTAGAAGCACAGGTGATTAGACTGGCAAAGCCTCCCTGAAGCGGTGCTGGGTGGGGGGCACTCTTATAGGACTGGGCCCTCAACCTATGGGGTCCGGTGCTATCTCCAGGTAGATAGTGTTAAGACCCGAGTTAACTGTGTGGTGGTGTGTGTGTGTTTGTGGGGGGGACTCATGTACTGGAATAATAAAGAAGAAAAATGAATGCCTGGGAGTTTCTAAACACTAAGGAAAATAAATTCCCACTATTACTACAGGATAACATCTTTAAATGCCTCTAAGTCCCTAAATGATAACAGCATTAGAAAAAGCAGCAAACAGTAGGTCTGCTATTAATCTCAACATTTTCATTCAAGGAATGGTACAATACTTAAGAGACTTCTAGGGTAATTAACCAATGGCATCAAAATGCTGGCACTTCAGGTTATAGAATTCTAATTTTTCTTTATCAGTTCCTTCCTTTTTAAAATATTATTTATTTATTTGAGAGAGAGAGTGTGAGTGAGCAGGGGGAGGGGCAGAGGGAGAGGGAGATAATCTTAAGCAGATTTCGCGCTGAGCCCAGAGCCCAATTGGGACTTGATCTCATGACCTTCATATCACGACCTGAGTCAAAACCAGGAGTTGGATGCTCAACTGACTGAGCCACTCAGGTGGCTCATGATTCCCCACTTCTGATACAGAGTTCTTTCTAATAGCTAAACCAGTGGTCTCCAAAGGTTTTTATTTATATGCCTTTTAGTAAAACATTTTTGAATATATATCAGCAATGTATGTGAAGCTATTTATAAATTATGTACTCACACAACTATGTTAGAATAATATAGTATGAAAAGAGTATAGGACTGGGAAGTTTAATATCATCTTTTAGTTTGCCAGCTGGTTGCCTTGCGTGCATGCTCTGGGGACTGCGGTTCTGCACCATGCAGAGGAATCAGCTCATGCAGACAGTTGCCTCACATCTAGCCAGGCAGCAATTTAGGACCACACCTGTTGGGATCACTTCTACATGTACAGTGATTGCACAGTTTGAGTTGTCCAGACCTCTTTCTTCCGTTTCGTGTCTCTCTGCTCGATGCCTTGGACTATTTCATTGCTCGTGAACACTTGGTCAGAGAATAACAAAGACTAAGAAAATATTCAAATTATCATTTTTGTATTGCTATGCACAGTTAAAATTAAGATGACATTAAAACAAATAGCTACACTGAAGTACTGAATTGTTTCTATTTGTAAATTATCCAGGGATCTCCAAGATTTACAGTTGATCAAACTGTCCAATACTACAACTTGTTTGCTATAGGGTGCTACTTTTTGGCAGATAAGCTGTTCACTATCTAAGGTAAGTCAAGCCCTCTGGGAAGCACAGGAACTCTAAATGAGTAGTAGCAGTTCAGTGTAATCCCTCTTTAAGAATAATTGTAGGGGCACCTGGGTGGCTCAGTTGGTTCAGCATCTGCCTTGGGCTGAGGTCATGATCCTCAGGTCCTGGGTTCCAGCCCCACATCAGACTCCAGGCTCAGTGATTTCCTTGCACTGTGATTTCCTTCCCCCTCCCCCGCCACCTTGTGCTGTCTGTCTCTCAAATAAATAAAAGCTTTTTCTAAAAAAAATAAGTGTAAAAATATAATACATAATACAGATAGATTAATAAATGCTAACAGCAGAAATTTTTCTTTCTAAATATAAATACGAAAAGATTAAAAATAAATCATCTTTAAAATACTAATAAAACAGGCAAACCTCAAGCAAATCTGATAAGTGATAAAGATAGCATTGATTAACACAAATATAATAAAGATAGTGTAAATAGTGATAATTACAGAGGGATATGGATGATTTATAAGAAAATACTTAGAGACCAATATCCAAAGAAAAATTCATTTGTTAAAATTTCCAAGTAATAGGGGCGCCTGGGTGGCTCAGTCGTTAAGCGTCTGCCTTCGGCCCAGGTCAGGTCCCAGGGGCCTGGGATCGAGCCCCGCATCGGGCTCTCTGCTCTGCAGGAAGCCTGCTTCTCCCGCTACCATTCCCTCTGCTTGTGTTCCCTCTTTCGCTGTGTTTCTATCTGTCAAATAAAATCTTAAAAAAAAAAAAAAAAAAATTTCCAAGTAATAAGTACAAGTTAATTCTTATTTCCTCAAGTTTCCCAAAGAATAAAAAGACATGGAAAATTTCCAAACTCATTTAATGAATTCATTAATTCATTTAATGAATCCCATAATCTCAACTCCAGAAAAACAAAACTGCAGGTAAATACAACTTATGACTATATAGACAAAAATTCTAAATAAAATTTTAGCAAATTGATTTTGCATATTTTAAATAATATTTTACAGGTATTATAATAACAATACCTCATGATTAAATGGTGTTCAGGAATGTGAGGATATCTAATTGATATAATTCATCATGTTAATATGTCAAAGATAAAGCACAATAAACTAGGAATCAAAAATATTTTCTTTTTTTGGTATGTTTTTTGTTTTCTTTTTTTGATATTTTCTTAACCTGGTCAAGAATATTTATCCAAGGGGTGCCTGGGTGGCTCAGTGATTAAAGCCTCTGCCTTCGGCTCAGGTCATGATCTCGGGGTCCTGGGATGGAGCCCCATATCGGGCTCTCTGCTCAGCAGGGGGCCTGCTTCCCCCCCCCCCTCTCTGCCTACCTCTCTGCCTGCTTGTGATCTCTCTCTCTGTCAAATAAATAAAATCTTTTTTTTAAAAAAAGAATACTTATCCAAGACAAATAGCTAACTTCATATTTGAAGCTAAAACATGAAAGGCATTTCCATTCAAAACAGGAATAAGACAATACAGCTCAACAGTCCTACTCTTTAAGTAGAGGCAAACGATACCTCTGCCCACTGTAATTATTTATCAATAAAATGCAAGGAAATCACTGAAAAACCTATGGAAATCAACAACAGAATTTAGTAAGGTGGCCAGTTACAACACAAACATAGAAATTATGTTTCCCCCTATAGTCTACTATAATGTGAAAGCAAATGCATTTGCAATAGCAATCAAAGTATAAATTAAGGAATAACTTTTTTTTGAGGAATTTATTATTAGTATTTTAAATTAGGTTTCATAAAGGCCCCATTCATAGTGAAGTAGAGATTTTGGTTCTTTAAGAAAGAAATTGGACCTATATGGGGCAGGGCTCCCTAAGACTTTACTGAATGACAGAAAATGTTTGAATAAAGGTAGAAATATACTATGTTCATTCTAAGGAATTTTCAAGATTTTGATTCACTTCTAATTAATATACTGTTATCCCAATTAAGAGCCCCAAATACAATATAAATATTTGGAAAGACCAATAAAACAGGGAGTTATTGTTAAATGGGCACAGAGTTCTAGTTTTGCAAGATGGAAGAGTTCTGGAGAGGGATGGTGGTGATGGTGACACAACAGTGTGAATGTACTTCATACCACTGAACTGTACACCTACAAATGGCCAAGATAGCAAATTTTGTATTGTGTAGTTTCATACAGTAAAACTGTAAAAAATCTGAATTACGTATTCTTTTCCATGAGTATTTATAACAATTCCACATATTAAATACATATTTTGAAAATTAAAAAAACACCATAAAGCTCTATAAAATGGTATAGTATACAGTACAAGAATAGACAAAAGGAACTCCATTAAAAATATTTCACCAACAGACTGAGGTATTTAATAAATTAGCATTAGTAAAGGTGGAATTTCAAATAAGGGGCCAAATAAGGATTATTCATTCAACAAATGCTGAGAGAATAATTGGCTAATTACAAAGCATCAACCAAAAGAAGTCAGATCAAAAAGCACTGAAAGAAAATATGGATTCAGTAAGTCACCCAAATAGAACTGCTCTTGGCTATATAGCACACCCAGCTGAGGTAATGGTGCTCAGGACTGTTTCATGATTTAATGGCTAGGGAGTTTCTGAACCTATCTTATGAGATGCAGAGACTACTGTACTCACATTGCTTTGGTCTTTGCTGCATTATTAAATTCTTTTAATGCTTTGTTTTTATAATTTTTTCTAAAAGATATAAACTTGGAAGACTGTGCTATTAATACTCAATGACAGCATTTACACTTTTTTCCTAAGGAAATTCATTCATGCTGCACAGGATCATTAAATATGGCAAATCTCTAAAACATTATAAGTTTTAGTTTTATGAAAAAAATAGCAATATATTCGAGATATAAACACTTTATAAATACAAATGATCTTTAACTGGGCATTTAAGAAGCAAAGGAGAGATAAAGGTAATTCAGCACAGCAAAATCTTTTCTTAAATGTCCCAATTTGTTATGAAGGTGAAGTGATAAACACTGAAAAATATCTGATGAATCTAGCTATTAAATGTTATTAAATCCAGCTTGTGCCAATTCCGGGTGGGAGACTATATTTGTTTATATGTTGTCTTTCTAATGTGGCTTCCTATCAGTTTTGAAATGCAATCCCTTGGGACACTGTCTACTGTATAATTACCATGATATTGTGAAGAATAAGAGACATGGGTTGGAAAATTTGATACTGAAAACATTTCAGGTTGATGGTCAAAACAGAATACACTTTCTCTTTTTTATCAAGGAGAAAACTCATTTTTAAGTTGTGGGTTGGAAAAGTCCCTTAAGTCCTGCAGAGGATTAATTCGAAGGTGAAAAAAATTAAAGTCATGTGTTAAGTTGAAACAAACTCTACTATATATAACTTAAATACCAACTTTTCAAAGTTTTTAAATTGAAGAAATGGCTCACCTTCCTCTGGTAAATAGCAATCCAGTCTGTGGTGGCAAACCACTTGTGAGTTTTTATATCACTCACACCATTCTTCAGGTTTCCAAACCGCTTCGTCAGATCCACCTGCAGCAGGTTCCTTAGAAGGTCCTTGAGATCTGAACTGAAGTGTGATGGGAACCGGACCTGTACCAACACGCCATGTCGTCAAACGTACACTGCAATGGTTAGCATGGCCTCAACCTCAGACAGACCAGAGACCTCTGAGGAAAATGCCTTAAAGGGTTAACACATCCATTTCTGAGTTCCTTACATTCTTACCATGGTTCTCTGCAAGTGCCACTGTCGCCTTCTACTTCCTACCGCGTGTCGTGGCATCACCTCAGTTGATCTTCATTTAGGTACACTGTAATATCTGTGTGTGTCTCTTTCCCCCAGACCATGCGCTTCTGGGGGGGAGGGTACTGTGCCACTTTTGTGTTGTTATTCCCAGAATTTACTATGTCGTTTCAAATAATGGAGTTCATCCAGTTAACGGTAACTGAGACCTACTATGTTCTACACTGCTCTCGTGCTGGATATATAGCAATGAGCTATGACATACTTGGTGAATATGGTATTAATTCTATTCTAAAGATGGAGATACTAGGATCTGCAGACATTGTATGACTTGCCCAGTCATTAGAATACAAAGTGGCAGAGTTAGTGCTAAAAATCTAGTCATGATTCCTAGGCTGAGTTTTGTTCTTTTGTACATGGTCTTCAAATATATAGAACTCCTTAATTTATAGTCTGACTTTTAAAAAGCTAAACATGATGTGCATTCTCATATTGTCAAAGTATAAGTTAAATCATTAGCAGGCAAAGCCAGACTCTATGGCAAAGCCAGATTTATAACTACAGTCTTCTGACTGCTACTTATGCTATATTGCACATAAAGTGTGTTTATGTACAAAGTGTGTTCCTAGGACCCACTTTCCTCAGAATCAACTGGGAGAGTCGAGGGATAAAAATGCTGATTCCTGGGGCTTCCTTCAAACGATGGGGGCATTGGGTCTGAAATTCTGAGGTTTTTATCTCTAAGTGATTCATTCATATGTGCATGAAAGCTTGAGAACACTGTATCTGCACAAGCAAATTTATGTTTGTGCAAAAGTTTTATTTTTTCTGTCAGTGACAGATGCAAAAAATTTTAATGTAAATAAACTAAAATTTGTCATACTAGAGGAAAACTAATATTTGTGCCCAACAACCAAAGATTATTTGAAGATTGAAAAGCTAGTAACTGAACAGGATTTGGGGTCGACTCATATAAATTAGCAACTGAAATCCTCATTTTTGCAAAGCCTATATTATCACAGGGTTTGTGTTGTAAAACAAAACAAAAAAAGATGTGAATTGCCACCATCTTTAGTTTTTACTTCTAAAAGTAAAGTTTTATCCCTATAATGGCTTATTAGAAGTTTGGCACTGTGCTAAACTTAATGCACACTGGCTCATAAAAAACAAAATTTAACATTTAAGGTAAACATGATTATGATCTCCATTTTACAGATGATGCAATTGAAACTTACACAGATTAGGTTATATGCCTAAGATTATAGAGCTAATAGGTGGTAGAAAAGCTGTAATTCGAAACCAGGTATTCTGATTTTAGAGTATACACTCTTAATTATTCTATACTGTTTTCATGATTCAATAACCTGAAAATAGTTATTGCCAGGACATTTCCAAAAGAATGAAATTTTCATCTTAAAAATATTTGCTGTACACTACTTCATTTATCATAGTTGGAGCAGAAACTAGAGAATATATGTATTCAAAAGGCATACTGTCTAAAAATAACAGGATTTATTTACACGGTGGTTATATTCCAACTTTGCTTAGATTCCAAAGAAGTAACTTATTTGAAGTGGAGCTCTTTGTTTGGAATAGAGTCTGCATGAACTGCTCAGTGTAATGTGCCAGTTATTTTCCCTTTCATGATGTTCAGAACAGTAGACAATGTACCACATATAAATTATCTTTAGAGTTCAGGTAATGTGCAATAGAATGCCTAGAGAATGTACACACCTAAATAGAGTAGTTCTTTATTTTGGAATGCAGATAAAATTGGAATTTGGGCAATTCTGAATTGGTGTTGGATTAGTTAATGTATGTGTACATCTTTGCAATCTTTAGAAGAATGATTCTCAAATGGGGAATTGTAGTTGGGGGGTTGTGACGGTAAACATCAGAGTCATTTGGAAGCCTTATCATATGATAGACATATCCTCTTCACCTCCATATCACACCTTCTCTCCCAGACATTCTGTTAGGTAGCCCTCACTTACATAGTAAGCATGTTAATGATGAGAATATGTCAGATCCTTTAAGTATACTGAAGGAGAAATAAAAGGAATCATTATGGAAGTATTTTTTCCTATGATCTGAAACGTAATCAGAAATGTAGTTTGTTTGTTGATTTGACTTTCCAAACAGCCATGTTGATTCATCAAACTGAAATTAGCAAACACCAGAAAATGACTTAAATACAATTATGTTTTAGAGGCAAGACTTTTATTTATGGTATATTAATTTGGAAACACCAGAGATTTCTATAATGGGAAGAATGACTAATTTTTCCTTCAAAATTATATTAAGAAGAGTATTATTTTTATTATTATTAATAATTGTAACTGCTGTAGAAATTGAAATCAGAATCCTAGAAAATTGGAGCCCAGGGAGTTTTAGTTTAATTTAGTCTAAACCTTCATTTTAAGATAAGGAACCCAAGCTCCAGTGAGACTACCAACTCAGTTTCATTGTTGGGAAAATAACTTAATCCTCCTGACTTCTATGTTTTTCTGCCAGTCCATTATTGGGCAAACAATGTGAAAGTACCTGAAAAAGAGCCAGACATGGAAAAGAAAAAGTCTAGATCCATTAAACCATTAGATCTGAAAGATAAGATGATTGGAAACTGGCATTAACATGAAAGAGGTGTTTGTACAATATACACTAATATTTCCTGGTTAGGATTCTTTAACAACCTTTACAGACTAAGTTACTTCTGATTTTCCTAATGATATATTCTTGAGAATAAATCTATTTCTACAGTGAGGTATAGATATACAGAACAAGCTTTTGACATATACTATGTATCAAAATAGTCTGTGATAATTTAAAAAATACAGATGTTTGGAATACACAGAAGACCAACTGAGTCAGTATCTCTGAGAGTGAGTGTCCACTTCATGAAAGCTTCATGAAGGCAGAGATGATAACTAATTGCTGTATCCATCACTGGTCTGATATATAATATGAACTCAATGAATATTAAATGAATGCAAGAATTCAAATTTGATAAATAATGATCAAACACTTTCTATGTGCTAGATATAAAGTGCCTGGGATATAGTAGTAAATAAAATAAGACCAAGAGTCCTATCTTCACAGAGTTTACTTCTAGTAAGGTAGTTATTTAGCAAAATGTTGTCATTTGATCATACCTCACAAATTCTTGCACTGTAAGGTCTTTAATTTTTACTCTGAAGAAAATGGGGAATCATTGCAAGGTTCTGGAAGGAGTAACAGGGTCTAATTTAACATTTTTTTTTAAATGAATTTTTTTTTTTTTAAGATTTCATTTATTTATTTGACAGAGAGAGAGAGAGAGATCACAAGTAGGCAGAGAGGCAGAGAGAAGGGGGGAAGCAGGCTCCCTGCTGAGAGAGCCCGATGCGGGGTTCCATCCCAGGACCCTCAGATCATGACCTGAGCTGAAGGCAGAGGCTTTAACCCACTGAGCCACTCAGGCGCCCCTAATTTAACATTTTTAAAGAACCAGTCTAGTGACTCAGGAGACAGCAGTATCCGTGGAGGTGGTAAGAAGTGGTTGAATTCTCTGTATATTCTAAAGATAGATAAAGACAGACCCAAAATGGTTTTCTGGTGTATTAGATACAGAGTGAAGTCTCCAGAGTGTCTTGGCCTGAGTAACTGAAAGGATCATGTTGCCATTAACTGAGATGGAAGAGTGGTGGGAGAAACAGATTTGCTAGGGAAAACAAAAATCTGTTAGTTTTGGACAGATTTAGTTTAGGATATTTATAAGATACCTGAATGGAGATCTCAGGAAGTTGGCTACAAGTGTCTGCAATCTAAGAGTCAGGTATGGACGGAAAAACTGAATTTAGAGATCATCAATTGGCCTTTAAAGTCATGATGCTGGATGAGAGCACCAACAGAGAAAGTGCAGCAAAGAGAAGAGGACCAAGGCAAGGAGGTTGACAAGGAAAGATTAATAATGCAGGAATAAAACTAAGATTGTGAAGAGTCACTGAAGCCAAGGGTACAGATAATAAATGGACCACAGAATTAGATTCTGTTCTGGCTTTGCCACAAACTACCTTTTATCTTTGGGCAATTCTGAATCTTGACTTACCTACATATAGGATAAGGGAATTAAACTAAATAAAATTGAACATTTTTAACCATCTCAAAAATTCCACCAGCCTATCACTTCCATAGAAAGAATACCTGAGTTTCAATCCCAATTCCAGTCACATACATGCTCTATGCTTTTGGGCAAACTCTTTCACCTTTTGGAGTCTCAGTTACTTCATCTATAAAATTATGAAAGTGTACTTCATCCCCCGGTACTAAAAGAAATTAGATAATCTTTATGAAACTGATGCAAGGCACTAATTCAAGACATTTTTAATTTTTTTAGCCTTTCTGTTAGAGTAATATTTTAATAAGTTGAATTTTTGAATCAAAGAAGGAACTTAGAAGACAGCAATATCTATAACTAGATATCTATAACTAGACTACTCAAGGACAGTCTGTGCTAGAAAAGTCATTTGGAGAATGCAAGAAGTTCCTTCTTGTCTTATGCTCTACCTGTTAATTTATAGAAAAGCACTTTCTTCTTTTCCTATGGTACTTAAATTTGGTAGAAGGAGAAAAGGAAAACTATAACCCCATTTTAGAAAGACAGCATTGTAAATATAGCTAATATTTCAAACAACTTCATCAAATCACATTATATAATGTGTTAAACCAACTACAAAATTCACTCTGAATTCTCAAACTTGATAGAATATTGGTTCTGCTTATAGAGTCTTGTACATTGTGGTTTTAGGAAAGATTAATATTTTCTAAAAATTAAGAGGAAGTTACATCCATAAAGCAAATCAGATCATGTTGTTACCATATCCATACTGGGTGATTTAAATTCACTAACCACTTTACCTTTTTTTTTTTTACTTTTAGAAATAAAATAAGACCAAAATCAAATTTGTCTACACTCAGTTTAATTACAGAATTACAAAGTTGATCTCTGACTAAAGAAGGAAAATTTTTACTGCTGCTCTTCTGCAAGTGACAGGGAGATGGCTTAACTAGTAACATGACTTTTTATGCACTGGGATAAAATTTACTAGCTTAAATGACTCAAAAGAGTTTGCACACAGCCACCAAAAAATAATCTGTTAACTTCTGTCCACAAGCCTGTTGGAATAAATTTTTAAAAATTACCTTTCTGTATCTGAAACTAATGACGTACCATAGGTTGGCTAATTGAATTTAAATTTAAAAAAAGGAAAAAAATTACCTTTCTAAATTAGGTACAGATCCAAGCAATCTATATCCCAGTAACAATTTATCTAGCAAAAATGAGCATAAATTTTTCAAAAGGCATAACAGCTTTCATACATTAGGTTTTCTATGGATACGGTGCCAGTCTCCACACTGCTTCATAGGACCTGGGGCAACTTTAATCAGCGTGGGTCCTATATATAAAAAGAACCAGTACATTCAAAAAATACTTATTAAATATGAGTACTACAACTGTAGCTCTCTGATCTGTACTCTTACCTATGCAAAAAGAGTGGGAGTTACGATAAATCTAGATGGTTACAAGGGACCATTACCCACCGGATCCTCATTCCCTTCACTGCAAAACAAGTTGCCATCATTTGCCCAAAAGACCACTAGACTAAGTAAGGACTGTCTCAAAGAAACTATCAAGAAGAATTTTAAATGAATACAGCAAAGTGTTCAGAGATGGCTTGGGTTTTCAGCATTGGTAAAGCTGCTTTTGAATTTTATGGAAATGACTACTGAGTTCTCTAAGTTTCTTAACTATAGTCCTAGACAAACAGAAAATGGCATTTAAATTTCCCCAAAAGCATTAACAATGGCATCTTAGAAAAGGTGTAGTCATATTTCTGTACATGTGTACATTATTTAGGAAACAGAATCTGTGCAGAAAAGAGATAATATAGCAGGTTTGGGACTGTTCCCCTTAAGGAAGGCCTGCTTGCAAGTTTAGCCATGGGCAAGTATCTGGGAAGTGGCAAGCGTAACCGTTCCTCACAATGATATGAAACTTTCCCTAAATTAATGAGTGGTTCACTATACCTAGATTGTTTGTACAAACAGTATGACTTATGCTGAGTATCTATTTTGCTCTGTGGTTTTGGGATGTAGGTATGCACTAAGTAGAAGGTGTATATGTGATCCCAATAAAGTCCCTGGGCTCTGAGTCTCTAATGAGCTTCCTTGGTAGATAACAATTTGTTGCTGGAAAATTAAGTTCATCCCTTGTTAACTCCACTGGGAGAAGACTCTTGAAAGCCTTGCCGAGTTTCCTCAAGAGACTGCCCCATGAGCCTTTCCCTTTGCTGATTTTATTTTATATCTTTTTTATAAGTTATCTTATAAAGAAGGTACTTATTTGCAATAGACGGTATTAATTTCTTGGGTATTACTATATGCTGAAGTCTGTGACTCTTCCTAGTGAATCACCTAAATTGGGAATGGTTCTAGGGACCCGTGACACAAAAAGGAATAGCCAGTTAACTGCTAATCAATTACGCTTCATGTGAATATGAATTTCCCTTGAGGAAAAAATGCACTGCCTCTTTGATCATTCTATATATACATATGTTTACAACTTTATATTTGTATAGTGTCTCCTTGTGCATTTTTGGTGCTCATTAATAATGGGATAATATTTACTTAAATGTAATGAAGCTCAGAATTTTTTTTTAATTATATAATTTCAAGGACTGTAAAAGTTATGGTTTCCACAACAGCTCTTACTTGACTGCCTTATTTGCAAGTATCAACTTTGAGCACAATATTAACTTTTATATTTCTAAGAGTAATGCAACCAGAGAGAGTTGCTGTGGAAACCATAACTGATTCTTGTCATGGAGTATATGGCACGAAGTATGAAATTTATATATACAGAAACTCAGCATATATATTGCTAGGATATGGCAAATTTTATGTGAGAATTATAAGACTTTCCCATCAACTATGCATTTCTAAACCTGAACCTTGATATTGCGTGAATAATCTGACATTTAAAATACCACCTCCTCCTTTTTTAAAGGCAAAATATGTGTAGGAGAGAATCTAACAAGCTGATTGATCATCTTTCTGTGCATTTAAAAATACCAACCTGAGTTAAAATATTGTAACAGAGAAAGTACTTCATCTAATTTTCGAATGTATGTATTTCAGTGAATTAATCACTTTATTAAATACATTTTATTTTAATTTTGATGTTACTGACACCTATAATCCTTCTAACGTGGTTTCAGAATAGAAAAATGTAATAAATATAAAATGTTGCATAAAATAATAACATTTGATTTTTAATGACTCGAATAATTAAAAAATTTAAATATTTGTCTCTAATTTGGCTTTTAGTTACTAGCTAGAAATATAATGCTTTTGTAGGGTAGACAGAGTTACATTCTAGTGTGGATTTGAATGTTGAAACAGATGGTTTTATTGGGAATGGTGTATACGACTTTATGTTCACATAAAAAAGATCCTAAAGATCACTTAATGGCAATACTCTGCTTTCATGAGTTCTACTCTAGCAGCAGAGGGGAAAAGGATGAAAATAATTTTATATCCAATATGGGAAGACATAATCTGGCAATCTGGCACCTTTAGTTAAAAACAATAGTACACCAAACATCCTATTCTATTTCTCAAAAAGTGAAGAAAAATATCTGTGATAAGATAAAATTTTATGTTGCTAAGGTGTTGTTAAGGTGACTCAGATTTAAAGTTATGATTTTAGAATATATGCAGATTTAAATATTAGGTTAATATTGTATCCTGGCTACTAAAGTTTGATGTGAAATAAAAACACATTCATAAGCAGTTAAAAATTTTTTTACACAATGTAATGATTGGACGATGAAGGCCAAGTCATACAAATAAAGGTATTCATTTTAAATAAAGCAATTTTTCTAAGTGAAATTTAGTTATGATGGCATCTTTGTCCGACAGTTTTATTCCTTTTATAAGGTTAAGTATAATAAAAGCAATGTAGTAAAGATTAAGGAACTTTGTAATGATCTATAATTAAATTATTTGGAACTATTAGTGTAATTTCTGTATCTTAATCTTGGTTGAGCCCTATATATACTGTTTTCTCCTATATAAACATACCTCTCATAATATTTAATTTATGAATTAAGCACAGTAAGATATTAAAAACAGTGAACAATTATAACAATATGCTGCTGTAATAAAAGTTATGTGGGTGTGGAGTCCTTCTCTCTGTCCCTCTCTCAAACTATCTTATTGTACGTTACTCACCCTCTTGTGATGATGTAAGATGATACAATGCCTATGTGATGACATGAAATACAGTGAATGACATAGGTGTTGTGACATGGTGGTAGGCTATGACTGACCTTCTGATGATACCTCAGAAGGAGGATCACCTGCTTTGGACTGTAGTTGACGGCAGATCACTGAAACTGCAGATAAGGGTGGACTACTGTATTCTTCTCTCATTCAGTGATATTAAAGTATTTTAGTTCTCTCAACATTCTTCCTATCATCTTTGGTTCTTATTCTTTCTTGAGATTTTACATAATCTACATAATGGTGTCAATCTACAAAGCTTACACAACATTATAGAAATAATGAATGACAGAGGAATAATAAAATTTATTACTTACCTTTCCAGAAACAATCTTTTCATAAATCTGAATTGGTTGGTCTGCAAAGAATGGGGGGTAGCCAGCTGCCATTTCATAGATTAACACGCCTAATGCCCACCAATCCACTGCCTTATTGTAGCCCTAAGACAAACAGCAGAAAATATCAATTATTGCTTAATCTACTCAGAAGAGAATGAAGTCATAGATGATTTCAAAATGATCTTCAAGCATATGAAATTTGTTAAAGAGCAGTTGCTGAGCAGCTAGCTAATTCAGGATAGAATAAAAAAATGAACAAAATATATCAGATCACATTTGAATTGAACAACAGGGAGAATTTCCAGATATTGGAATTGGATATCAGGAAATACTATTAAATCTTCCTAAAATCATGAAGAATACTATAGATAATAAATATCCCCTAGCTAATTGGGATAATTTAGTTGTTGCTCAACAATACAAAGGGAGTTACTAAATTACCTTTTCAAGTCCACTCTAGGTCCATAACCTTATATATGAAGTTTTCTAGAGCATTCTTAGAAAAGCCAAAGGTTTTTAAACAAAATGGTAAATACTGGACTTTACAGTATACAGTGGAGATGACTTCACAATACTCTATACTTTTGGTGTTAAGAGGTGAATATACTATGCACATTCTTATCCACTTCACAGGATATTAATGAAAGCTACAAGTTTAATTTGTAAATAAATTTACAAGTTTAATAAATGTAAATATTCAAGTCTACTTTAGCTATTCTACTGTCTTACTTCTCATCTCTAAAAGGTATACAGAAAAAAATTACTAATTCATGGGGTTTTTGTTAAGGACTTTATCAAATAAAAGGAAATAATGTACATAAAAGTACAATGCAACCCAAATGTACAATTCTAAGGTTATTTGTAATTTTCTCTCTCATACTAAACTTGCTAAAATTAAGAACTAGCAGAAACAAAGAAAATAAAAATAAAATATTTATAAGAAAATAAAAATAAAATATTAACATGTTTATATAAAGTTTGGTATCAATTATGATCAATGTCAATTGGCACAAAAGATTATGGGGAAAAAACCCAACTCAATCATGGGGAGAAATGAACTGAGTCTTTGCCACATCATTTGGTCTGCCCTCAAATTATCTTTGCCACTCTCCATCCTTCAAATTTTTGTTAAAATTTTACCTTTACAAACCATTTGATTTTCAAATTATTAGCTAAAATATACTATGATACAGAGGTTTTTTTTTTTCTGTATGTGTTTTTAAAGGGAGACTAGCATAAAAATAGCACTTTGTTTCGCTAATAGAAATGGGCATCAACTTTGCTTTAATTCTTTTAATTCAAGTCACTAGTAACGTCATTCATTACAATACTTTTACTATAATGAAAGCATGTGATGTTGAGCCACATCCTTTAGTAAACTTTGATTTCTATTTTTCAGATTGTGTGTTAATGTTTATAAAAACTATACCAGATATTTTAATACCCTAGGTATAGAGAATTAAATCAGTAAGAAAAACTAAATTACAATAGAAAATGGGCAAAGGACAGGAACTAATAATTCAGACACACACACAACAAAACCCATCAAATGTCTATAAAGCATTAAAAAAATCTAATAACCAAAGACATGAGACTTAAAATAATAAAATATCATTTATTACCTATTAAATTAGTAATGATTTAAAAAATAAGAATATCTAATGCTGGATAGTGTGACTAAACAGTCACTCTCACACTGCTAATAGGAGTGTAAAACGTTACAATCTTTTTGGAAAGCACTCTGGCAATATTTATGGAGAGACTTAAAAATGCTCATACCCTTCATCCCAGTAACCCTACTTCTGGGAATCTGTCCCGAAAAAATAATTTGAATTGCAGAAAAAGCTTTATGCACAAAATGTTTATGTTTATCACAGTTATTTATAACAGCAAAAAAAGAAAAAGAAAAAGGAATGACCTGAATATTTAGCAACAGAAGAATGGCAAAATACTTTTTGATATATTTGCAAATAAGCCAGTAGAATGATGTTTGCATGCTTGTTATCATTCAATGAAAAAAGCTGAGTACAAACTATACATTCACTATATCTCAACTATGATAACATGCACAGAAAAATATATTAAAATTTTTTTTAAAAAAAAGGCTGGCTCTGGATGGTGAGATGATTGTTTTTTTGGTTGTTTCTTTTTATTTTTCTGCCTTTTCCAAATTATGTGCAATGAACACTATTACTTTTACAACATATCCACATTTTTTAAAGTTTTGGTGCTTATTCTGTCATCACATTGTTAAGTGTTCTCACAGAAGAAATGTGTTAAGAGCAATGATATTTAGATTACAAAAGACTGAAAAGTTATAGATGATTTAAATTATAAAGATAACGAGAGGAAAGTTGAACGAGGTCATTTATTTTATTCTTATAATTAGGTATATATATAGGTTAGCCAAATTTCAATTATTCAGGGGGTTGTTTTCCAGTTTGTAAATATCAAGGCATGTGTGCTGTCCCCTTCTCTTTCCTTGGCATTATTTGTGTTCAGTCATTGTTAATTTCTCCTTTCTAGCTTTCCCTACATAGAGATGGCAGTAGGAAGGAAAACAGAACCGAAACCTTCCTTTTAGATATACAAATTTCTCTCACCACGTCTTCACTGCTTTGAAAAGTAGAACTATCTTAAAAAAGACTATAACTATTCAATTGCTATAGTATTCCTGTTTTAAACTAAAAAGAAGTTTACATACATTTCTTTCATTTAAGTGGTAAAGTTGAAACAGAAGAAGAATTGAGAACGAGTACCTATCAGTTTTACATTTGCCTTGTGGGATAACACATGCAAAGGCTTCCCGCCCTCCTGTTACTGTGAATAATTATGAAAAGGCTATGCTTTTGGTTTCAAAACATGGACTTTTTTCTTTTCTTTTTACTACGGCTATATGAGATGATGTATGTTAATTAAACATATTGTGGTAATCTATTCCATAATCTATGTAAATCAAATGTCATGCTGTATGCCTTAAACTTATATAGTGATTTATGGCAGTTAGTCTCAGTAAAATTTATGGCAGAAAAAGTATGGATCTAGAGGTTAGATTTATACACATTATATTATTTGAAGTAGAGCTGACATATAATATTATTTGCAGGTGGACAACACGGTGATTCAACATTTTATATGTATTATGAAGTGGTCACCATGATAAATCTAGTTATCATGTGCCACAATACAAAGTTATCGCAATATTATTGACTATACTTCCTATGGTCTACCATAATATTTCTCTTAGGTCCAGAGTTAAAATTGAGAGATTACTGGATTAGTGGTAGACTGTAAGTAATTATTATTTTAGTAAGCAGACATAAATTCATAATTAGAAAGAAGTATAATATTAGATGAGTAAACTATTTTTATAAAAGTCCACAGTGATGCATGCCTTATATTTTTACTTCTTGCATAATGGCATTATAAATATACCTTGCTGAGGATTATCTCTGGAGCCAAATATTCTGGAGTGCCACATAATGTCCAAGTTCTGCCTTTAACTCTTTTGGCAAACCCAAAGTCTGTAACCTACGAAAGAAAAAAAACCAACAACTTGTGAACATTCATTAGTTCACAATAAATGTATTTATCATACTTAAGTTGAAAGTTAGAAATCAGGGTTAAAATAAAACCATGAAAAAAAATTAAGTCAATGTAATTGAGACTAATCCATGCAGGCCACTATTAGTGAATGATGGTTCACTCTGAAGAACTTTTCCCTGACTCAAACAAAGAAATAAACATCAAAAAAGGTAACGGTAGATAGTTTTAACAAAAACTATCTGTTTCTGACACTGAAGCAGTGCCAGAAGTATTCCCTGAGTCCAGTGTATGCTCTGCCATGAATTATGTCATTAGAAGTGCAAAAGTATCAACAGGAGGACCTATTGGTAACTGTGTAAAAAGGGATGCTCTCACTCTATTGATAGAAGCAGCAGAAAGAAAACACCTCTACTAGGTCAGTGGTAGCCAGGGCTCTTTGGCAGCTGCACTGTAGTGTTAAAGGAGCACAGACTCTGGAGATAGACTGCATTCAAATTCTGACTCTACTGCCTCTACGTGACCTGCTGTGCCTTAATTTTGTTAGCCTAAAGGTGTGGATAACAGCAGCACTTATACTTTGTAAGGTTATCGGGACTAAAAAAGATGATACATGTAAAACACTTGGAATAATGCCTGGCACTAAATAAGAGCACACAAATTTAGCTATTCTATATATTTCTGTATGTAGGAGCCTGTGTTCTGTTCACAACTCTAGACTATGGGAGGTATAAACAGGTTCTTGATGAGATTTTTGGTCTCTGTAATAGTTCACAGAACTATGAGCTCAATTTAAGCTATCAGGAAGAAGTAATTATCTCACTGAAAGAAAAAAAAATCCAATATTGTTAATTGAGGTTAAATACATACAACTTTTACCTAGTATATTCTCAAATACATTAAATAAATATGTTCAAGTCATACCTGGATATACCCTTGGTGGTCAATTAAGAGATTTTCAGGTTTTAGATCTCTGTAGATGAGGTCTAGTGAATGGAGGTACTCGAATGTTAGCACTATCTGAGCTGCATAGAACCGTGCGTGGGGTTCACTACAAAGAAAAAACATTGATTTTTCTATGAAATGAGTTAACACATGATAATCAGTAGATTATGTAAAAAATTTAATATAGGGTAGAGATATTTTTGAAGCATAAATTTTTTTTTCTTTTAGACATATAAAGAATCTTGTTAGTTTCTGAATATCTACTAAGCCTCTGAATTATTTTCAAATAATTACACTTTTTAATATACTTAGGAAGCAGCATATATTGAAGAAAATATAACTCTAAAGCAGTCATCTTATTTTAAATTTGTATTGACCATATTAGAAGATATTGATGTCTTTATACTTGTCTGACCTTGAGAATGACTGAAAAGCAAATGTGTCAATTATATGGTCAATTGGGTCATTGTTACTGTTGAGAGGCTCTGTCTACCTTTCTCAGAAATATAAGTGCTTAAAGAATTTCACTACATACAAGTTGTTTAACTGAATTAATCTGAAGATTAATGCCATTTCACCCAGACTATTCCCATTACAAAAATGATATATCAAGTCTCATTATAAAAAATAATCATAAAATATTGATGAAGAGTAAAGAGCACCCATAATCCTGTCTAGAAACCATAGACACAATCCTGGTGTCTGAATTTCCAAATCTTCTACTATGCATGTTTACACAGATATACAAACATAGGTGTAAACAGTACGTGTAAACATGTAAAGTTCTTGTATGCACAATTAGATCAACTGAAAAATCAGTGTAATGTGGATGACACATTTTGAGTATTATTCCAAAGGATGTACTGATTTTCTAATTTGAGTTTCTATTTCATCTGCTAGTGTATATAATGAATTCTGCTAATTGGCCTGATAAACTGCATTGACTTTCAGATTTATGTCCTCAATGAATAACATGAACTATGAATAGAATTTCCCTCAAGATGGCTGGCATTAATTTGATCTCATAGCACCAGAAATAGAAATTCCAAAAACGATTATATATGCTGCTCCTTTTGCCTGTCACTATATATCTTAGGTTCTAGCCTGATACATATCAGATGCTCAGGAAATATTTGTTGAATAAATGAATATGTAAAGAAAAATACTTTTAGGGGAAAATATTTTATAATACCTTTAGAGTTTCAGCCCCATCTCAAGACTGTAAAATCTGTATCATACATTGTATGACAAGGAATGGGGGAGGGACATTTTAAAGGGAAACTGGAAGAATCATCCTTGTCATTGAAACATCCCCCACTTTGGAAAACATTTGACTTGGAAGGTCCCCTCCAATTTTCCATGCATCTGTAAATACAAGATGCACTTAGTACCTTATACTTATAAATATAAATTTATCAGAATATAAGATGCACTAAGCATTTTATATTTATTTCTACACACTGATATCTGAATGGAGGAACATGAACATTACATAGATCTGTAATCAAATTGTTGAAAGATGAAAGCAAAATATTATGTAGGAAGACAATGCTGAAAGAAATGTTAAGCCATGCTCAACAATAACTCAGTATTCTTGTTGCCTCAAAGTTTCTAAGACAGGTGTTAGCAACCTCTTACATATACATGTATTATGAGTGAAAGATGAGAAAAGACAGTGTCTCAGTGTGAATTACTGCAACCAACTTGCTTTTCCTCCTAGTACCAAGTCAAGTATTAAAGAAATATGAGTGTGGGGACTTGCAAAGGAATAAAGTTAGTAATTATAAAAAATGGACAAAATAGTTTTTGAAGATAGGTTTAGGTGTAGTGCTTCAGTGTAAGACTGAATTATCATAGGGCAATCTGAGGATTCTGGGTCTGTGTGGACAAGAGTGGTAGGAGAGAGGAAAATAGGAGGTGAAAGGAATCATTAAAAATAAACACATGTTGCTTTACATTAGCATAGTGTCTGATACATATTAAGTGCCTTATCATATTAGGTCAATAAAAGTATTTTGGCTTAGGCCTCAGGTAACCAAAATAACTCTAATGTTGGCCCATGATTGAATATGATCTTGTGATAATCTGAATCAATCATCATCTTTTTCCAAATCAGATTACCATCATCAGCCCAGTTTGAACTCTTGCACATGCTTTCATCATGACAACACATAATGTGCTATATGAAGCTTGACCTGCTCTGGGTTTCAGCTTCATTCTATTAGTGATTTCTAGTAAACAGTAGTAGCTCACAAACTATTACACACAGGTAAAGGTTAACGGAATCTATTTTTAAAATTGTGGAGCCTTATAAGTAATAACCTAATGATAAGGCATAAACTCCATTTATTTTAAAGATTTTATTTATTTATTTTTTTGAGAGAGAGAGACAGCACAAGCAGGGGGAGCAGCAGGCAGAAGGACAGGGAGAAGCAGACTCCCCACTGAGCAGGGTGCCCAATGCAGGGCTTGATCCCAGGACCCTGAGATAATCTCAGGGTCCTGAGCCAAAGGCAGACACTTAACCGACTGAGCCACCCAGGTGCCTAAATTACATGTATATTTTTAAAACTCACTATAGCAACAACTTTAAGGAGAATTAAATTTGTTTGAAACAAACTTTCATAATCTCATCACTATGATACTGTTATTACCTTTTCTAGGTACTCCCTTTCCTATCTTTATCTTTACACAAACCTCTTTCCCAGAGTTGCGTTAATATTTGTTCAATTAATATTAGTATGTTTAAATTAAATTTTTGCATGTTCTAAAAATTCTTTAAATAATGGACCTTCATAATACCTACCAAGGATAGGATATTTATAATGATATCGTGGTGCTTTCATTTTATTTTTATTTTTTTAAGATTTTTAAAATATGAGAGAGAGAGGGAGAGAGAGAGAAAGAGCACTCACACGAGTCGGGGTGTGTTTGTGTGGAGTGGGACAGAGAGGGAGAAGCAGACATCAGACTCCATCCCAGGACCCTGGGATCATGACCTGAGCCGAAGGCAGACGCTTAACTGACTGAGCCACCCAGATTTCTTTTCATTTTGATTTTTTAAAACTCAGTATGGTGTGGCCTCTTATTAATGTTTCTACAAAATTTCTTCATATAGCTAACATATTACTAAATCAAATGAAATAAATTTTTAGCACTGATAACTTAAAAATTTGGTTTTTAAAAAACACACAGCATATAAAGATTTGAGGAAGATAAAATATTAGTTACCTGAATCTTCCAATTCTTCTTAGATGTGAAAACATTTCACCCCCAGGGACATATTCCATAACCATGTATAAATTAGAATTATCCTATGAATAAATAAAAAGAATAAATCAAATTTATGAAACCTAGGTTATTTCAAGAAAATATTTTAAGATAATACCATGTTAAATTAGAAAAAGACAAATTTAAAATCCACCTGAGAGATTACTAATATTAGAAAAGAGAGAATAAATGGAAAATGCTCTAATTTTTCTACAATGGGCATTCATTTTTATTTTCTCCTCGTATTCTTGCCACGAATTAGTCTGGGATTTTTGCTGTTTCTGTCCTTGCAGGGAACACTAACTTTTGAACAATTAGACACTGAGGCAATGACTTAATGCTGTAATGTATGCAAAGGAGTAACAGTTAAAATAACAATTTGAAAAAGTAATGTTTACATATTATGTACTAAATTAGGTCAGAGAGAGTAATGATTTTAACATCATCCTAAATACACAGATATTCATCTGATTTAAAGAATAAAGGAGGAAAAGGTTAAAATAGTTCATATCAATTAATATTGCAGAGATGCCAAAAATCATTCTCAAGAGCTGAAAAGCTGCCAACTTCAAGAATAAATCTTGTGCAATTTTATGACACCTAAATGGAAGGCCAAAGACTGTTCTGCCTTATATAAATGGAAAGACTAGAACAAATTACTAAGGAAAAGAAGATGGTACGATTGTGTCAGAAAAGGTTCAAAAGGAACATATGTGGTTGTATTTATTTGTATGAGTTTAAGAACTGCTTATGATATTTCTATGGATTTTGATAAATTGAAATATTTGAATTTATAATACCATCTCATGAAAAATTACATATTACTTTAAAAAATTTCCCTAGCGAGAGCTAAAACCTTGTCAAATGTTAACCTAAGTTTATAAGCACAAAGGATTTAATTATGTAAAATCTAAAAATATTACTTTTTAAAATTTATTCATATTCTCCAGGTTTAACATCTGGCTTAGAATCTTATCACAGTTTCATATTTTTAAAAATATACAAGGGAAGAATATTTTATTTGAATACTATAAAATCTACCTTAAAAGAGTACTCCAGTCGAACAAGAAAAGGAAAATTCACCGCCTGTAATATTCTTTTCTCATTCAAGGTGTGCTCTATTTGCTTCAGCTTAACAACCTGTGATTCAGAGATAAATATATTTAATGTGCTTGAACAGAATTTAAAACTCACTATAATTTTAAAAGAAAAAAATAAAATGCTGTTCATATAATAATGAGCTTGGATAAGCAAATCACTAAGTTGGATAAGGGTGATAATAACTACCAAAGAGGTTTATCAGATTCAAATGAAAAAGCTAACAGAAGATTTAAAATTTTGTCTAAAGAAGGTCAGCTCTGATTTTCAGTCAAGAAGTAAAAGCTAGGGGCGCCTGGGTGGCTCAGTTGGTTAAGCAACTGCTTTCGGCCCAGGTCATGATCCTGGAGTTCCAGGATCGAGTCCCACATCGGGCTCCCAGCTCCACGGGGAGTCTGCTTCTCTCTCTGACCTTCGCTCCTCTCATCCTCTCAGTTTCTCTCTCTCAAATAAATAAATAAAATCTTTAAAAAAAAAAAAAAAAAAAAAAAGAAGTAAAAGCTAAGAAGAAACAGACTCCTAATACAGTACTTAAAAAATTGGTATGTGAAAATGCTTAGCTCCTAATGACTTATAGTCAGTCCACTAAAGTAGGTGGTACAAATCACTACAATAAGTAGGTATTGATTTTAAGTCTTCAGAAGATCAGTGAGGACTGAGGAAAAGCCAATAATTGAAAAACAGTGGGTAAAAATGAGCGATCTGTTCATTTCCTAATACTTGAATAAATACAAGATTAAATTCTAAAAATTTAATTTGTGCAGTCACAAGAGAGGACCACAAAATACTGGCAAAAAACTGACCATGTCTTATAACAAACAGGTCATTTAGATTAATCAGGCCTCCTCTGGATTGTCTACTCAATCAAATATATAGCAGGGGAAAGCAACTTATCTTCATGAAGACTGTTTCTATCCCATATGTGATTCTATTTTTAATTTAAGAAGAGGTGACATTAGGGAGATATAAATAATTGTCCAGTATACGTACAAATCATTAGAATGTGGCATTCTTTCTTGCTAGAGGCTTATTGTCAGTGAATTCAAGAAGTTGAACATAAATAAGAAAGGTAAGTATACCATCCAGTTATTAGTATATACAATTATAGTATAAAAATAATACTGAGCAAAGAATACTTGACTGAGAGAAGATCTGTATTCTAATCTAGGCCTTCTAATCAAGCAGTTTTGTGATTTTGGAGATGGTATTTCAACTCTTGGGATTTTGGTTTTTTTAATCTGTAATGGTCAGACCACTTCTGTCTAAATTCTAAATTAGTTTCAGAACTAATCAGTCTATACTTATCACAATAAATTATGCAACATAAGCTAGAAGATTACTATTGCTTTGTATTTACTTTAAAAAATAGGCTTTTAAAAATTTATTATTTATTTATTTATTCATTCAAGCATTTCAGGTTCACAGAACTGAGCAGAAGATACAGAGATTTTCCATAAGACTCCCCTCCCCACATAGGCATAGCCTTCCCCATTATCAACATCCTCCCCACCAGAGTGATACATTTATTACAAATGATGAACCTACACTGGCACATCTTTAACAATGAGAGTTCATAGTTTATAGTAGGGTTTACTCTTGGGTGTTGTACATTCTGTGGGTTTGGACAAATGTATAATGACATGTGCACACCATTATGATAATATACTGAGTCCTTTCACTGTCCTAAAATTTCTGTGTTCCACTTAATCATCCATTCCTCCCTACTAACCACAGTCAATCACTGATCTTTTTACTGTCTTCCTAGTTTTGCATTTTCTAGAATATCATATAGTTGGAATCACAGAGTATATAGCCTTTTCAAACTGGCTTCTATCAGTTTGTAATGGCTTGATAGCTCATTTCTTTTGAGTGTTGAATAATATTTCATTGACTAGATGTAACACATTGCTTATTTCTCTATATTATGATATAGTAGGCTTCTAGTTAGGCATTGATAATATGTTTCCTTTGAAATAAGTAATAAAAACTGCAATAGATAGGCTTTCTGAATTATAGCTCTAAGCCAACTGTGTGTATATAGGGTATAACAATTAAAAATAGAAATAAATGATACATGATATATATATATGATAAATGAACTGGTAAAGCATAAATGCCCAGTTAATTTTTAAGTTAATTTAAAAGTTAACTAATTAAAATCTAATTTACTTTTAAGTGTGCATACTACTACATACAAGGCATAATAATGCAACTGAGATAAAGACAAGGAAGTGTCTGCCTTAATGCTGCATAAAACCTACTTGGAACTAGAGGGCATTATGCTAAGCAAAATAAATCAGAGAAAGACAATTATCATATGATGTCACTGATATGCAAAATTAAAGAAACTAAGAAGAGGATCACAGGGGACAGAAGGAAAAAATGAAACAAGATGAAACCAGAGAGGGAGACAAACCATAAGAGACTCTTAATCTCAGAAAACAAACTGAGGGTTGCTGGAGTGAAGGAGAGTGGGAGGGATGGGGTGGCTGGTGATGAACACTGCGAAGGGTAAGTGCTATGGTGAACACAGTGAATCACAGACCTGTAACCCTGAAACAAATAATACATTATATGTTAATTTAAAAAAGTCTATTTGGAAGTATGTGAATGGTATATGAGTTTGTGATTATTAATATGTAAATATGTAAATAGTTGGCAATTATAATATTGTCTAAGTGTTCAGGCAAGAAAAAGTTTATGTTAGGCCCAGTACGTAATCTTTCTAATTCCAGATTCTTCATCTCTAAAACGTTGATAACAATACCTATTTTAAAAGTGACTGTGTCACATAATGCATGTAACGTGATTAACATAGTGCCCAGCACAAAGTAAAAGCTCAAAAAAAAAAAATTAACTGTTATTATGATCTATTAAAAAGGGTGAGAGTTCAGCTGAGTCTTACAGATGAATTGATAACGTAGATTAGGAAAAAATAGAGGAGATAGTGTGGTCAGGGTTAATATCCGGAACCGTTACCTGAAGGGGGGAATACACAAAGATAAGTCTGAATGCTAGTTTCATCTGACAATAGCTTAGGACAATGCTTCTCAAGATTTGGTAAGGAAATACCCCTAAATGGCAGAGAAAAAAATTACAAGTAACACTGGGGGTTTACTCCAGGTATTATTTTCAACATGCATATAAAATTTATATTTACTTTTTTAATATTTCTGTTGGTTTAAATATATATATTTAAAAGCATTTACAAATGATTACTTATTGGCTAGTTTTCTTTTAGCCAAATACTTGAGGAGTTTTTTGATAGGGAAGACGGGCTCTAGATCATCACATACTCCCTCTGCCCACCCAGCATGGCACTGTATACTTCTGGGGGGGTCAAGTTTCAATCAGAGAAGTAGAGAATAGAGGACATCAGTGGGGAACAGTGTGAAATAAGACAATGATAAAGTATGGAGAAAGTTATGAAGAGTTTGGATTTCTGCTTTTATTTAATAAATATTAGGAAGCTTTTTGAGTGAGTAAATAAAATTATATGATATGGTAAGAAAAACTTTTTTGGCCGTAAAGAAGGTGAATTAATAAAAGGTGAAAAGTCTGGGGTTGTGGAAATTAAGATGTTATTGTGAAAGCCCAGTTAACATTAACGAGGGACCGACCAAACTAGGTGATGGTAGAAAGGATCTTAGGGGTAACAAGTACATTTTAAAGGAAACATTCACAAGAAGTATAGGCATAGAAATCAGCCCAACTTAGACAAATTCTTGGTTTATCTTACTAGCCTGTTTGATTTTGGAAAATCTAATTAGTAGAAAGGTCATTGGCTTAAAAGGTAGATTAATGTCATGCAAAGTTATGAAGATTCACTGATACAGTAAATATAAAATTCCAAGCAATGCTTGACAATTGTATGGAATAAATAAATGAGATTTCCTTAATTTCTGTACTGATATTTTCCTGTTAACCTATACACCCTATGATAGGAAAAGCCAAAATTGAAAGGTTTGTGACTTCATTAACAAAAAAGAAGGTGATCATGGGGTATTATTTTAACACTTATCTTTGTCAAATTCAAATAAATAAACCTGAAAAAATTCAGAATATAAAATCTTTGTCCTAATTATGAATAGATTCAGAACACTGCCATCGCAGAAATGACTTAGGGTGGCAAATACTCTCTTGCCACGATTTATCTATGGGGCAACTTTCTCAGTAATTTACTTAACAAGTCACTGTCTTGTCAAGAAAAAAAAAAGGAATTAAAAACTTCTTCCCTAAATACTTTAAACATAAAAATGGCATATTATGTAATCTTTTTAATATTTTATGACTAAAGCATAGTGTACTAATTCCTTAAGAAAGATAGGAAAATATTAAGGCCTATCCAGACAATAACATTTTAATGACAGGCTTAATAAAGAATATTTGATTCAAATAAAATATTGAAGCATTCTGTGTGCTACCAACACAAGTGTACAAGCCACTTACTCTCTCTGAGACCCAATGACCTCATCTAGAAAATTAGAGCAAGGACTAGTCAGTCTCTAAGAGCTCTGTGCTCAGATTGTACAAATTAGGGGCATAGGGCTCAAGGATGAATTGAAGCTTGGACAGGGTCCAGAGGGAGAGGGTGTAAAACATGAAAACAAGATGAGGGGATAGTCCAGAGATTGAGATTAGCAATCTTTAAAGAGTAGATAGGAAAAAAATAATAGAAAAAAGCATCTAAAAAAGAAGAGCCCAGAGGGGCTAGCATAATTAGAAGAACAAGGGGTGACAGAAGTCCAAGGACAAGACAGTTTCAAGGGAGTGTCAGCACAGTCATAGGCTCTAAAATGTCATATAAAATGAGCAAAAAGAGCCCACTGGTTTTATTGATTAGGACACTGGATTGGTGACCCTTGGCAGAGCCATTTCAGTGGAGTAGCAAGAGGAATCAAATAAACAAGGGGACAGTTAAATTATTGTGGGTTAAAGAATTAAGAGGAAGTGACTTAGTGGATAGAGTGATTAAACTATTTTTTCAGGAAGCATGGTTAAAAAAGTTATATGAAAAAGGGTAGTAGACAGAGATACACAATTAAATGTTGTATGGATGTATTTAATTTTAGAGAGATGTAAGTCATTACTCTTTTTCATGCTGAGGTTAAATTTTTGGACTGCACTTCAGACCAGTCTAATGCTGTGCTGTCCAACATGATAGCTACTAACTACATGTGGTTATTTAACACTTGAACTGTGGCTAACCTGGATGGAGATGTACTGTAAGTGTAATATATATATCAGATATTGAAGACTCAGTATGAAGAAAGTAAAATATCTCCATTTTTATGTTAATTACATATTGCAATGATAATATTTTAGATACACCAGGCTAAATAAAATCTATTAAGATTGATTTCAACTATTTTGTTTTATTTTTTAAATGTGGCTACTAAAAAATTTAAAATTACTTATGTGGCTCAAATTTTATTTCTGTTGGACAGCATCAGTCTAGCCACTGTCTGTACTCCTGACTGCTAACTCAGTACTATTTACTCCACATCCAGCTCAGTGTTGTTTACCCTCTATTTTCCTACATTCCGGTAAGCCAAAATGTCATTCTTGGGAACATAATATCTATAAAGTAATATATCAAGATTCACCATTTTTTTCTCACATTCCCTTAATTGTATATGATTACCAGGAAAATGGAAGTTTAACAATTAAAGCATGAATAATTCAGACATCCTGATTCATCAGATAGACCAATATGTGATAAAAACTTAAAAATTGGTTTTTCAAAATGATTTAATCTTTTTATTGAGATATAATTGACATCTAACATTATATTAGTTTCAGACATATAACATAACCATTTGATATTTTTTATAGTATTAGTATTCCAACTTTTTCTCTGGTTTAAATGACATTTTAAATTCAGCAAACTCAATCACGTTAAACAAAGGGCTTCTATTATCAATCAAAATAAGTCATAAAATAAAATCACCAAGTTTCTGTTACCTCAATCTAAAGATCCAGTACAAATGATCGCTGCATTTTCTATAAGGCAGAATGCAGTAGAGATGCCTGTTCTTTATATATTGAATTCAATATTTTGTCAGTAAACATACACATACCTATTATGTAAATAAAATTATTGAAATAATAATGTATCCACATATACTTATTATGTATCATATAGTTACAATAAATAATGAACTTAAATGCAACAATAAAATTATCTGAAGGTATCAATGGAAAGTCATTATATTGCATCTGTTTAATAATCTAGCTGATAAAACTTAAGTTACCCTTCAGGTAAATAAAGATGAATACACTAACCTTCTGCTTATCTAAGATCTTCATGGCATAATACTGTTCAGTGGCTTTATGTTTTACCAACATGACTCTTCCAAATGAACCTGTTCCAAGGGTTTTTTTCCTTTCAAAATCCTCCAGCCCGGCATTATTCTACATATATTTGAAAAATAAAATAAACTTTAAAATTAGAAATCCTCATAATACTATGGTAACTATAATAGACTTAGATATATATAATCAGAAGAGATCATTTAAAATTATCCCTTTAAAAACAATACAAAAAGACTACTGAGAATCCAGGCTATTGGTTCTACTTTTCCCTGTGAGTAAGAAGAAATGAATTAATATTTGAAAAGAGAATTATATTGCAAAACAAAGCATAACAATAATGGGAGGAAATAAGAGCCTAAACTGAAATATTAAAGGTCATAATGAATTCCAATATGAATTCCTAGTATTAGACTTTTAATAAATACATTCCATATTTTAATAATTACAAACTGACCAGCAATATATTGACACAGACAATCATGGAAGTCATAGTCTCAGTGTATCACAAATAATTCTAATGAATAAATAAACTGAGGGTCAGAGTCCTTTCACTAGAGTCACCTCTGAAGAAAGCATTATCTTACTTCATTTCTATCTTTACACAAGCTTATAGGACTAGATAATAACAGCATGAAAGATCCTAATGGCTCTTTCTCTGATGGTATAATAACCTGGTATTACCTAAAACAGTAATAATAAGGAAAGAAGAGTTCCTCATTCCCACAAAGATAACTGAAAGTCAGAGTCTCAGAACAATAATCAGTCTCTTTTTCTCCCTCAATAGATGCTTTGTTATGAGCAAACATCTTTGTTTGGCTTTGACTATAGCAGAGAAGCAAAGAATTGGAGGCATCAATCTATTGAATTTGTTGCTGCCACAACAAAATGAAAATTACTGGGAAGAAATTATGTGCTAAATAGCCACAAGTAGTAATTGCTGACCCATTTGTTTAATAGGTTTTCATTACAAAGATCTTCATGAAAATCTTGGAAAATAATATTTGTGAGTGTCAGTCTGTACAGTGTTTAGCTTCAGAAAAATATGAAGTAATGTGATTCTTGTATAAGTAAGAAATCTGGACAGTTACTGCAGTTCACTGTCATTGGATTTAATGTCTATTACAAATAAAAGCTTGCCATTGGAGACACAGCAATTTCTTGCTGAATCATTACAGACAGAGCAGCTCTAATAAAACTTGTTTCATCAAATTTAATTTCAAATTTCTAATGATTTTAAATTGCTATGAGAGTCTATATCAACATAGAAAAAAAGCTCTTATAATTCTGATTGAATTATTTAATTTTATGGATTAGTGCTTAATTTTTTGGTTTTAACAACACCAATTAAAATGTTTAATATAGTTCCCAAGTAAATAATGGAAATAGACTTAATAGACAACTAACAGAACATCTCTTTTTGCTAGTTATTGCTTTTCATACAAATGTGCCATCTTCCTTACCTCTCACAACTGCTAAAGTAACTATGTTTTAAAGTGTAGCTCGTGCTTTTAATCTTAGTATCTTTATTAAAAAAGGTGATATGATGGTGTCTTCATAAAAAATAATATTTGGAATCGAATACTTTTTAGTGAAAAAGGTAACTGAAATAAAATTTTTTGTGGTAGGAAAATAGATGTTCAAAATTGAATCTAGTATTAAAGTTCATTAATTATTTTTAATTTCAAAAGAGGTTTTTTGACAAACATAAATGGCTCTTTTTATACACAGTTTTTAGGTCTCAGTTACAATTTAAAGTAATTAAGTTATGTAGATTTTACCCAAATGTTCATGAAATGTTCATGAAAAAGGATCCCTTTGTACTTGGTATGTTGCCAATACCCAAGGATTTGTGATTAAGAATTTGAAACACAATTGCACAATTGTATCAAAGGCACAAATCAGAATTACTATACATTAAAAATATCAAGAGTTTGTAGCAGCTTATAATTAGTATCAAATTTTATATAATCACATATTGTAATGGAAATCAGGCTCTTCTCCAATTTAGGTATACATAAAATTATTAGTTAGGAAATCAAAACATAATGTTATAATATTATGATAGAATTCCTATGTTAAGCTTACTTTTTAAAATGTGACTTGAAAGTTTAATGCTATTTTACAGTTCCTAAAATAGTAAATTACCTGGGCAAGAATCATGATTTTATATAATAGGACTTTTAAATTGTAGAAAATTTTAAATATTCCTTACCGGAGCAGGATTTTCCCATTTTTTAAGAAAGTCTTCTTTGGCTTTGGCTAGAAACTCTTTCACTGAAAATAAAATTAAAACAAAAATAAATTTTGTCTTGTAAGAATATTTATATTACATGTAAATATATTTTAAAAACATAGACTTAAGTCATCAATTGTTACCATGAAATATGTATTCATAACCATGATAAACTAGAGGACTATTTACTTCCTCTAAACAAGAAGCAAATACTTTCTTAAATTTCTAAGAATCTCTAATACTATTCTATATGGAGATCACTTTGATAATTTCAAACCTAATAATAAAAATGCCCTTCCTGAAAACATATCTGAAAGTAATGTAAAACAGTTAGAAATCAATCTAGGAGAAAATATTCATTGTAAATAAGCCAGCAGTGGTACTAACAAAGCTGTTAAATGTAAGAACTGAAGACATCTGGAGAATGTGAACTTGTTGATTTGTGGAATTTCAAATATAACTAAATTTGATAAAAGGCTGTTTTCAGGTATAAGGATTTATGTTATTAGATTTGTGTTTTCTCTACTGATGGTAGAGAGAAAAGAAAAAAATACAGGCTACACATAAAGAATACCCACAGACAAACAAAAAACAAAAAAGAACAGAACACCAAAAACAAAACACCTGAACAGCTTAAAAATCTTTCTAAATTTGGAGCAGAATTAAAATGTACACTAAAGTAAAGCATTCAAAACCAGATGTTTATCTAGTGATCAATAACAACTACATTATAAAATTGTGGTTTGAAGTTTTAAGATTTGTTAAATGACACATCATTTAAAAGCTTTCCTTTTTTCATTTTCTTTCCACAAAGTTTCCACAATGACTTCTGTTTACAGAATAATTTCAGGAGTTTAAAAACAAATAGGAAAAAGATTCCAGAGATAAGACAGCATTAACAAAATGTATTCTTGTTCCTATAGTCAGGTATGAGAGCAAAACGTGGCAACTCAACAAATATTTATTTCAGTATTTCTTTTTATTTGGAAGTTCCCGATATTTCTGTTATCTAAACCTATAAATAAAGAAGATAACATAATTTAAATAATGCTGAAATAGTAAAAAGCAAGGCAAAATGAACTTAAAGTGGGACACTGGCATTTACTTCAGAAATACTAAGAGTGATGATGATGATGAAGACAAGAACAAACTAATAGTGGAAGTGAGGGGTCACAAATTTGATAAGATCATCTAAGGATGTAGTGGTATTTAAAGTGAAGCATTTTAAGATATATATATTATTATTTCCTCCTTTACCTTTGTAAAGTACCTTTGCCAAAACACTTTTGCTAACCAAAAAAGGCTGTTGGTATTCTAAATGTTTTGAGATTTCAAAATGGTGATGATAAGCACCAGGAGCAGACATCAGTTTTTAAGTAACACTACAGTGTTCATTTCTGAAGACATTATTTTACTACTTCTTATAAACTGTCACTTGTATTTTGCTGTAAAATACTCTCAAAATACCTATTTTAGAAAATTTGAGAAAAATAATTTTTAAAATTAGAATCTTCCCATTGTATGAAAATCTCAACCACCAAAACAATGAATCAAATAACTGTACCTAATTATGCAAATATGATCTAATTCTTCCTGGGGGTGGATTTGGGGGTGGAAAAGTCTTACATTTTGAGTTTAGGATGGTTCAAGTCATCCTACTTCTAAAAGTTAATGTACTAGTTACAACTGAAGAAGAGTGGTTTTAGAAGATTGTATTTTTCTCATGGTGCAGACATATTTGCAATGGCACTGGCTTAGCGATGACAGCTAAAATAAATTAAAAACAATTTCCTGCTAAATGCAACTGTGGCTTTTAAGAAACAACAACTTGTGATTCTCAAAATATACATCTGATTTCTTTTGAAAAATATTTTTGATTATCTTCTATTTATAGAACTTGCACATCAAGTTGTGGTATAAACTCTCCAGATGCCTGCACGAGCATAGATAATTTGGAGACAAGGAAGGGAATCAGGGAAAGGAAAAAAAAAATATTCCTAACATCCTGCTTCAGCTTCTGTCACTTCCTGCTAAATGGATCTGGAGTTAAGAAAAAAGTAACTGGTCAAAGGAAGGACAGGCAGTATTTGCCAGAGATGGTACACTGAAAGAAAATTTCCTTCTCCCTGCTTGGTGTATGAGCTAGAGGAAAAATTTCAGGAACTACTTAATTTCACTCACTAATAGGATATTTAGGAAATTCTCTGTACTTATCAATATTCCACGTTCACTGCTAAGTAACATTACAGAAAGTAGCAATTCTCAAAAAGGTCTTACATGAAAATCACCAGAAATGGATAGGAATCAAAGATACTAAATTTTGTGATTATTTCAACAAATTAAGAGATTCCCTTTTGGAGTAAGGATAAGTATTAATTATAATGTCATTAAATAGTTCCATTAAGCAAACTCTATTCCTGAAACATTTTTTGTCAAATACTATAAATACATACATAAAATCTCTAGTTCATATATGCACTATTTAGATGCAAAGATGAACACAGTTAACTCTGTAAAAATATAAGTTAACTGAAATAAACATCTTACAAATATAAATACCAGAAATAAAATATTTCACAATATGCTAGGTTATGATTAACTAGGACAATAAGCAATCTAGAACCACATGTATTCACTTTGGTTTTCATTATTTTTAGACAGTGGTGAATTTCACTTTCTAAATATTTTTTCTCTGGTTGTTTAAAAAAATTTATATCCACTGAGATAAGGTATTGGCAGCTAATTAACAAAATAAGTGGTAGGAGAGTTAAGCCAAATTCAAATACTGCAGCACATTCAATCCAGAGTTCACTATAAAGCATATACTTGAAGTTTTCAAACTTTTTGGTTTTCTTGTTGTATTATAAGATGTACGCACTATCTATATTTAACCATTTAAAACACTATGATATCCTGAAACAGCCACAGGTTTTGGAAGTTGGCATATCTGAGTTAGAATATTGGCTCTAATACTTCTTAGCTACATGATTATGGTAACTAAGTACCTAATGGTGATTAGTAACTTTCTTTAGGAAAAGATCTCAATAAAGAATTTTTCTACAAATATATTTAGTTCTGTACTGGTCAATAATGTGCTACAAAAAATGAAAAGGACATACCAAAAATTAAATCAATTTTTTCCTGGGAGTATACATTTCATTTATATATTTTTCCAAATAGATTTATTTTCTTTTCCACCTGTATCATTTAAAGATACCACACTGCATTCAAAAGAAATGAGAATACCAAAGGAATCTATTCCTACAAAGGGGACTGAATGTTTACCCACACTCATGACATAAAGAAGAAACAAAGTGACAATTTTTATGTGTTTTTACAAGTACATAAAAAATTTAATTCTAATCGCCCTCAAAATATTTTTGAATATATTTATACACATGACACAGCTTAAAAATCACATTATAAAGTTCATTTTAAACATTAGGCAAATTCATTAAAAAGTCAAGTATGGCCTATCTTTATTTCATGTTATACAGATAATCCTACAATGAGTAAGAATGTTTCACTAATTGCATTTAGTAAATGCACTTATTAGGCACTTTTGGATTCTGTGTTAAATATACTTACATTACTGCTTATTATAAAAAGAGCATGTTATTATAGTATGCCACTATCCAAAGCTTAAAAGAGGTTGTTATTGATGGTTTGTAAGAAGAATTTAGAAATCCTTTACTATAACCTCCCCCCCAAAAAAAGAAATCCATTAGTATACCAATTACAACTACCATGATGTTACGTCCTCCCGTTTATTTGTAATGAGATAAATGTCACTTCCCTTTTTAACATGTCTGTTACAATAAAAACACAACTTTATTAAACTTTTAGTTAATATATGTCAGAAAAAGTAAAGAGAAACAATCAGAAAATAGAACAAAACAGACTATAAACTTTCTAAGGTAAATACCCAATTAAAATATTAGCTGTTTTGTTTCAAATTTATAACAGTATATTTTCTTTAAAAAACCATTCATTAACCTGGGTTATCTAATTTAAGTGGTGTGTATTAATCTGTCTTCTGCTACCCTGTACAACTCCCACTACTTCACAGTGTTATATTTGTTGTTTCTAAAATATCACGTAAGAAACTGCAATATAAATCATTTCTACGGATCCAACTCAACATAAAACTAAACAACTTCCTCTATCAACTAAAATATTTTACTAACTCTGGATATTTTACAAAAATGTAACTTATGAGGAGTATAACAACTTGCAAACAACAAAATAAAAAGTTCAAAGGTAACATTTGTTTTATTAAAAAGTAGTTGCCTACCAGATACTTCTGAAGAGGAGCAAGCTTGTATCCAAAAAAAATAAACAGTGATTAAATAACACTCAAAAAAACAACATACCAGCATAATGTCATCTATACACATTTTCTCAGAATATTGTGTACAGAAATAAAACATTAATATGGAAACTCAATTTTTTGACGTATTCAAAGAGGGCTTTTTAAAATTTAAATGGTAAAGATATAAAATCAGTAAGTTTTGTTTAATGTCAAAATCCATACCATTCTAATTCTCAAGACACCTAACAAACTTGTAGCAATAGTGGTAATAATGTTAAGTAGTGTATATGTAACTATCGCAATCCCATACTGGACTTCTAGAATTTATTTGAAATTTCACTGTAGGAGAAACACTATTAATTATAACACTTTGTAACTCCCTTTTGAAAGATAATTAGTGTCTCTCAGGCATTTACTTCCTTGGTGCTAATTTAACATTCTTTCAACAACATTTATTGAGCACTGTTTAGTGGTGCCAGAAACTGAGCTAGAAGTGTATAGGTGTGAAGGTGCCGAATTGTGAGAGTAACTATTCGCCATGGTGATGCTTTTCAATGTGTAGGAAGGAATGGGAGTAAACTAAGTTATTCACACCTGCTAGATTCTATTTCTTCTGGGAAACAGAAAGCAAGATCATTTGCTAAGGAAGAGGGGGCCAGATGGAGTAAGGGGCATTTAACTGTTAGGGTTTGAGGCCTGGGGGTTTAAACTTTGATGGCTATCTATGCAGGGAATAAGGAAGACAGCTAGCCCTCTAAAATTTCCCATTAGGAAAAGAGAAAGCATTAGGTACTATAAACAATGGTATGTTTCTTAATATATTTTGTAGTAATAGTTTAAAATTTTTTCTTACTGAACAGATTGTAATTCATGGGCCTCTTGATCTCTCTGCAATTAAATTATTTTATCTTCCTCCTTTACCTTAGTGAAACCATCAGTTCATTTAAGAGTTATTTCGTGTATATCAGAAAGCACAGAACAGGATGGACACTGAGGTTAATTACCTATGAAAATACCAAGCTGTATCAACAAATAACAGAACAGTACAATTCTTTCCAAAACCTCTGGAAAGTGTAAATCTAGTTGAGAGTAATAGTCTGTCTTCTGCCACTCATATTTCAAACACCCACCTCTTTGGAACTCTTCAACTGTTGTTTCTAAGAATAACCCCCAAACACATACACTCTACTACAAATATTTTCGGTAAACTAAATATAGAACATTCTAGTTGCCACAGAATACCTAATAAAAATCCAATTTATAGCAACAAAGCAACAGAATTATTCTGTAAAAAACAGTTTCCTACCAGATGCTTCTGATGATTTGCGTGCTTGGTCAAAAAGAATAAATAAGTTAAACAGATTAAATAACACATAAAATAACATACCCACAAGAAGTAACCATTCGTATATGTTCATTAGTATATTTACACATAGGAAAAGAATCAAAAATACTTGGGCATATATATTCAAAAGTGTCTTATCTAAGGATTACAACATATTCTCTAGACATATATTTTTTTAACCAACCAAACCCTATTCTGGAAATCTGTTAATGAAATATATTCTATCCCTTTAATGTGAAGACCAGTTGTGTTCACTTTACTTAAGGGACACTTTGCTTCACCATTTCTAATGTTCACTCAGAGCAATTTCACTGGAATCTTAAAAGTGATAGTGAATATAAAAAACAACTTTAATTATTGCAATTGTGTTTGTGCATTTCAGTGGATGGAACCATGCCTACTTTTGTTTACTAAGATATCATTTAATCATGCATAAAGTCACACACGAATGGGTGTTTAGAAATTTAATAGGCAATGAAACTATATTTCCTATTGGAATATCCATTTTACTCTTTTTCTTATTTTTTTAATTGGTTAACTCTTTATCAAGTCTTGGTTACAAGTGAACAGTATAATTGACTTTCACTAAACTGTTAAAAAGTAAATTTTTTTTGGTGAAACATACATTTAAATGATCAAATTACAGAAAACACATTAATTTATTTAACTAGTATCTACATGGAGAAATGGATACACCATGAATCCACATAGTGTACTCATTCACAACTAATGACATGTACATGCTTTCTCTCCCAACTTGCTCTTGATTTAGGGATGTTATGGATTTTCTAGGCCATGCGAGTCATGTTTGTTTGCAGATGTTCCCTGTAGGATTTTGTAATAAAAACTTTAAATTTATAGCCATAAATGAGCCAAACGATCTTTGAAGTATTCTTTGAAATGTACTTGACTTCCTTAATTGTTCACTGAGACTTTTTCTTAGAGAAATATTGTATCATCACAATCACGTTAAAGATTTTCCACTCAGTTCTGAATTAAAATATTCTGTCTTGCCACCAGACAATATAGAGCTAGGAGTGGATCCCTAGATGATGGGGTATGTACATTTTCAGCTTTACTAGATAGTAATAAGTGCCCCAATAAATGTGCCACTTTATTTTGCCACCATATCTTTGATGATCCACATCCTCAATAAAATGTGTTACTAACATAATGGGTATGAAATCATATCTTATTTTTAAAGATAAGGTAAATATCTCTCAGTAAAATTTAATAATTTTTTCCTTACAAGTCTTATTATACTTTTATTAGATATAGTCTTAGGTTCTTTAGGGTTTGTGTTACTATTGTAAACGGGAGAAATTTTTAAAAACTACCATTTATTTCTTGCTGATGTATGGTTGATGTTTATATATTGATCTTACTGGATCTGGCAAACTCTCTTATTAATTCTAAAATAGCATTGGTAGATTCTCTTGAAGTCTCTATGCAGACAATCACCTATCATCTGTGAATGACAATTTTGTTCCCTCCATTTTTTCGTTGTCTTATTGTGCAGGTTATGACTAACATTTCAATACTTTACAGAAACAGACAATGAGCATCCTTTTCCTGTTCCTAACTTCAGAGAAAATGTTTCTAATTAATTTTCTTTTCCCATAACTTACTTGTAAAGCTATACTTGACTCAGTAAATAAATTTAAAAGTTTCTCCTCTTTTTCAATTCTTTGAAGGATTTTGTACAGGACTGAAATTTTTGTTCTTTGAATACATCCTCAAACTTGATCTTAAAACTGCCCAGTCCTAATTTTTTAAGTTTTGAATAAAGATTTTAATCATGACTAAAACATAAATAACTATAGTTCTCATCAGTTCTTTTAAAAGTCTTTTCCAAGAACTAACCTTTGGTTCTGATGTCTTCATTAGTTGGTTTGTTTTTGGATTAACCATGCTGTGCCTTCTTTAACTTATTTACTTGAATACTTACATCATTAATGTCTCCTTTCCAGATGTAAGCATTTAAAAATTTGTTTCTAAATCCACTTTAGCTGCACCTCACAAATTTTCATACATAGCTGCATTTCAATTTTATATTACAAGTTTATTCTTGACCTGTGAGTTATTTGAATTTTTTAAATCCCCTAATGTAATATTTGTGCTTGTTAATCTGTTTAATAAGTCTTTTTACTGATTAAATGTAATTGCTTTGTGGTCAGAGATCATGGCCTATATATCAATTCTTTAAAATATTTTGAATATGTTTAGTTGTATAATCAGTTTTGTAAGTGTTGTATATATTTCTGTCTATCATCCTCCAATTACTGAGTGAGAATTCTCTATAAACATCCATAAACCTTATATATTTACAATTTCTCCTTCTAAATGGGTCAACTTTGTTTCCTATGATTTGAGATCTGTTAGTGATGCATAGTCTTTTTTCTCTTATTTTATATTTCTTTTTTATGTGATTATTAATTTTAAATGGTAGTCTGTGACAATTCTACTCTCTGACATTCTTGGAAGGGTATAATCCTGTTGTATCTGCTGAATATTACTTGTAGTAGAGTGTGTGTGTATCTATTTTGATTTTGGATTGTGAATTTAAAGTTCAGCTGAGCTTTATCTGTGAGAAACCTGCAGGGCTTGCCTGGAGTATATAGTTTGTATTAGCTTCTGCCTGGCATCCAGCAGATGTTACTAGCCTGAGACTGTTACAATAATGTGTTTTGTTTTATTGGTGATTCTTAGACTACATAATTAATACAGATTAAAACATGAAATTTACTGGAGAAGCAGTTGATTACAAACTCTCAGGAGAGGCATTCCACACACATGCACACCTATCCCTCCCATGTCCCCAGGAATCTAAGCCAAGAAATAACAAACTTCCTTATTTTCTCCTTGTGTCAGTGGAGAGGCTTTATTTTTTGCTACTAGACAGTATAGAGCTAGGAGTGGATCCCTAGATAATGGGGTATGCACATCAGAGGAGAGGCTTTATTTTCTAATCTATGCTTTTGCTGAGGTTAAATCTTTTGAGGATCCTGGCTTTGTGTAGGAGTCTAAAAAATCTGAAGATGCATGGATCAAATAAGTTGTCTTCTGTTTCTGTGAGGCCATTTAAAATGAAAGCCCTTTGGTTAGCCAAGGTAGGAAAATCTCCTCACAGTAGTCAAAGTATGCTCCCCCTTACAACTATGGTTTCCATTTACCACTTCACTTTTTGTACACTGAGGATTTCTACTATATTCTTGTAAGTTCAGGTATTCACTTAAAGGGATGTGTGTTATTATTTTATTTAGCATTTCTAGATGCTGTTATATCATCATTAATTTTTGCTCCAGAAAGCTTTTTAAATTATCTAATCTAAAATGTTTGGATTTTTTTTCATTATAATACAAACTTTGTGTTAAGTTGTAAGATGCAAAGACAGCTTGATGTTTGTATAGTTTTTTATCTTTGAAATTAAAAACTTTTATCAAGATATATTTAGGTGTTGGTGTTTGTATTAATCTTTGTCAAAACACAATGAGCTCATTGAATCTATAGTTTCAGGTTTTTTTCAACTAAGAAGTTTCCTTGAATCATATTTTTTATTATTGCTCCTATTTTATTGTCATTATCGGTTCTGAAGGAATGCTATTTATTCAATTTGTAGAGTTTCCTACTCTAAAATACTTTTTACCTCATAATTTTTATCCTGTCAATTCCCCCTAGATTCTGGTAGGTTTTATCAAGCTGGTTCTCCACATCATTGATGTACTTTCCTGCAGTGATTGTTTTGCTCTTCGTTGCTTCTGATACAGCTTTATGATCTGCAAATGCCAGGTTCATTTTCTTATAACCATCCCTTATCATAATTTCTTTTGTATTCCTGCCTGTCAGCCAGCTCTCTTCTCATCCTGCTCTCTTGGTTTTTTAAATTTTTTAAAAATCTTATCTTTCAAGTGAACACAGATTCATGTTCACTTAGAATTTTTAAGAATTCAACACAGACACTATTTATAATTTCTTATTTTTAAACTCTCCCCAACATATTTTCTAAATATAAGTTCCCTCTTTTCCTCTCGAAGTCTGTGATTTATCCTTTAATGATGCATAATCTCATTCATAGGCTCCATGTTGTTTTCTTTTTTATCCATTTATAAACAATGAGAAGACTTTCAAAATTTTACAAATGCCCCCAAAATAAGATGGATCATCTCACCTCCTGTTTTGGTGTGTTAGAATCAATTTCTCAAATTTTTTAATTGGTACATATTTATATTATCACTTAAATAATTCAGGGACTTTCAGAAATGGGAATGGAGGCAGGACCATAGGGTTTCTTGCTGGTGGTAATACCCACCCTATCAAGGAAGAGCCCTGCTATATATAGAAGTAGAAAAGCCACCTTTTAAACTTGGAATGACTTAACAGAGATTTGCCCTCCACTGCAGCTAGGCCAGTAAGAATTCTCTTCTAGGATTTTGAAATAAGGGTGCTAGTTCTGACAAGCATATGAATCAAAAACTAAAACACATGACTGATATTTTTCATTGATAATGTAAGAAAAGTACTCAAGTATGGGTAATTTTTAGGCATTCATTTATTCTGTAAGAATTTAGGAATTCATTACTGCTTTTGGTGCACTGGGATGGCTACTGGAAACAGAGGGATTAACCAGCACTACCCTTGACTTAAGGAGTTCAAAGTTTGGAGATTGGAAACTAACATGCCAGTATATAATTTCAGTATAATATAAACAATTATTACAGTTTATAAGTCTGTTTTGGGAGTATAAGGGAATCACCTAACTCTATAGAGTCAATGACTATCAAGGCACTGAAAAGCATAACTGGTTTTCATAATTTTTATGATAGAAGATATAAACATGAAAAGTAGCAAGGAATAATATGTAGTATAGTATGGCCAGGTCAGAATTTTATGAGAGAAATGCAGATAAATAAAGCCAGAAAGGTAGGTCATTGATCTTACATACTTTAAGGAATTTAACCTTTACCTTAGAGACAATAAGGGATAACTGAAAGTTTTCGTGTTGAGTTATGAAATGGGCATAATGACATTTAAAAAATGGCAGCATGTTAAATGAATGATCTGGAGGGAAATAAAACCGGAAGCTGAGAGGCTAGTGAAGCAATTACTAGAATAGGACTGAGAAAATATAGAATGCCTAATCTTAAGTATTCCCAGTGTTAATGTGACTAGAGAAAGTTGAGTGATTTCTGAGCTATTTCTGATATAGAATCAATAAAAATTAATGACTGAATGCCTGTCTGGGGTGGGGTTAAAAACAAGTTAGGAGTTACTATAAGGTTTCTGTTTTAAATTCCTACATGGGCATTGGGATCATTACCAGAAATCAGAATCAATGAAAAAGGAGTAGATTTGGGATGAAAAGAGAAAATTGACATTTGAGCTGAATCTGCAGGTAACAACTGAAGATATGAGCATGGATGAGATCATTTGGAGAGAATATAGCATTTAGAGAGTGCCAAAGATAGATTCTCAGAGAAACCTAACACTTAATAGGCAGGAAGGAGAAAAAGAGTAGCTTTTTAACCAGAAAAATACCACATGCATATAAATATCACATGTATAGCTATAAACTCAGACAAAAAGGACTAGCGTTTGTTAATTTTTACAAATAAAATCACACTTCATTTGTGATTTCCCACATTTTGAAATGGCTAAGGCTTGTAACCACTCTGACAGGAGTAAAATTAGTTGAAATTGAACAATACTGAAAAAGTCAGAATGTGGTAGAAAGGGCTACAAGGACAAGCCAATTTGGTCAAGTACATCAAACATCATCTGAATAAACCATACATTCTTCAAAGAGAAAGCAGTAAAAAAGCAGCAAAAATTTTCTTCAGCTAAAATCAATACATTTAGCTGTAAAACCTCTAGAACACCACAGTGGTTACCTAAAAATTCTCTTTTAAACCAAACTTTAAATGAGAAAACACTTATTGGCTTGAGTCAAAGAAATCTAATATTTTAAGTATGATAACCAGGTATATTCAATTCTGATATCCATAGAAATCATAAGGAATGTTTACATGTTGATTAGAAGGCTCTATCTACTAACAGAAAAATAACAACAACAAGAATTCTTTATATCTTGCATATAAAAATGTCCTTTACTGTCTAATACCATTTTATAAACAAATACCTAACGGTGTTGTAGAGACTTATGATATATGGCAGCAGGCTAAAAAAATATTTATTGGCAGTAATGAGGTGATCTCCAATTATGGAAGAAAAGGCACATCTATTTTGAATTCTATCAGTATATAGCAAAAATCCAACTCTCTTAGGTTCTGAATTCCAATTCCAAATCCTTTTAGTGTAAATTATCGACTGTTACATATTATAAGAAAAACAATATAACACTTCTCCTAAAAACGTATCCGATTCAAAGGTTAACTTATAAACATCCTCTTTTTTAGTTAAGCAAAAAGATGCTAATGAATTATGCTCTACGCAAATATTTCTCACTCTAACAACAGGATATCTATTTTTAGCTGCAGGTTTGGCTTAAAGTGAACAGCTTTTACCCTGTGATAAACTGCAGTATATACTGTAGGATGTTTTCTCAAAAAACATTTTGGATATGTTTCCAAAAAAAAGTCATATTATAAAAATAAAAAAGGAAACTGATGATCACAATAGTACTTATTCTAACAAATTATTTCCCCAAAACAGTATCTCTGAAAAATTTTAACAAAGCCTCCAGAACCAAAATGTACATATTTATTTCATCATTAAATATTTCTCAATGAACTGTAGTTAAAAGCTACCAATAAATCAACAACATTCTAGCATCATCTTATTTAAGGTTAATATTTTTCAAGATTAGTATTTTTAAAATATTATCATAAAGAAGCTAACAAAAATTAATGTCAAAATGATAAAACAATAAATGGAAAGTTTAATTATCTTCAGGATCATATACTAAAAAGAAATCCCTCTCTTATCATGGTGGGTCTTTAAAATACTCATTTGTAACACAATAACAACAGTATTTAATGAATACAATAAATCAAACCATAAAGAAAATTAGAGACTGATTATTGGTATTGACTATTAATAGTGGTTTTACTTGTTCACAGTTTTCAATGGATTTTAAAAGCAAATTACTATAATGCTAAAATGCAAAAGCATCAACAGAAAATGTAATCTACTGTAGCTCTGGCTTTTCAATATCTCCTTTAGAAAATGTTTTTTTCCTATTATAGTTAAATATTTTTAAAACATATAGAGGCAAAGGCTCAGAGAGCATACTTACCACTCATGATGAAAACCAACCTTTCCAAAACATATTGCTCAAAACAACAATCCAACAGCAAAGGGAGTTATGCTAATCTCTAGAGGTAGACGAACCGATGGTGTAAACACATACACTGGGAACATGCAGCACACAGAAAATGAAAATAGCTTTCTTTTGTTTAAAAAAGAAAAGCCCCTAGAAGCAAAGCGTAACTGCCCAGCATGAGATATCACTAGTAAACATCAGATTAATGCCAAAGATGTGTATAACTAGATTTAATTTCTTTCAAGCTGGTTATCGTAGCCTCCTTCATATACCACTAGAACAACTCAAAATGGCAGGGAGAAAATGTTCAAACCAGGATGTATAAGATGTTCTCAATTATATCAGCATGAGTTGTTACCACGGCAACATTAGACCAGAATTATCGGTTCACTTGTAACCAAGGAATAGCTTTTCTAAAGCTTTAATCAAGCAAGACAAATAAAATATCTTTTTATTTTAGAGCCACATGATTTAAAAATTACCACGTTTCTTAAATTTAAGCACTTATCTACCCCTTTTACATCTTTCAAAGATATAAAAAAAATTGCTGTTTTCTTCAAATACTCACACAATCCCATGTTGAACCTGGCAAGGAACAAACAGCAGAATGATTGCACCTAAACGTCTTTCAATTACACCAGCTCTTACTGCTAGCTGTGGACCTCACTGATATTAAAATGCTGTGTGCTGTTGCTAGTGACTATTGGCGATGAATCTTATTGCCCAGATCGCTGATAGCTTTCATTTTTCATGAGGCAGAAAGCTATACTGCAGCACAAATGTTAACCATTTAAACATTCTGTATTATGGAAGAAACAAAATATAACACTATATATTTCTTTGTTTATAAAGCAGAATCATAAAATAATTTATTTATAAGCTTCCATTAAATTCAGCATTACAAACAGTGTCAGATGCAACTTATGTGGTCTTCAAAAGAGAGTAATATACAAAAAGTTACTGGGCATTATTGTTGAAATGTAAAATTCCCTACATCAAAAAGGATGATGATGACAGATTGTATAGCAAGGTGGGCAGACTGGAAAACATGGGGAACAGACTATTCTGATTCCTAGAGACCTAAATTTTGTAACAAAATGGTATAAAGGATCTATAGAATAGTATTTTGTTCAGTGTGGAACTTCAGCAAGTGAACTTGCCATTTTGAAAGCTGCCAGGTGAGACTGGACTTCTGGTGATGGGGGAATGAGTAAGTCAGCAAATTTTTTCTCTTAAGAAACAACTATGAAGCTGAACAAAATTGTCAAAAACAACAACCTGATGGTTCTGGAAATCTAGCAATCACAAACAACAAATTGAGAAGCATGTATTCATGAAAAACTGCTAAACTTTGTATAAGAACAGTGGAAGTCTGTGGTGGTCTTGCTTAGTGCAGTATTTCTATCAGGTGGGGCTGGCCATGACAACTAGCAGCTTTGCTGCCAGAGAGGGCTGACGTGATATACAGAGGAGGCAAAAAAAAAAAAAAAAAAATCCCACCCATGATATTGATATTGTCAATAAAAACGGCAAACTGTAGGAAATGAATAGGGAAAGTATCCAGCTTTGCGTCTAAAGCTGTGGCCCTTGGAAGCTGTGAGCAGCAGACTGGTAGTCTAGCAAGAATTTAACACAGAAAATGGAAATAAGAGTCAAAGAGGAGCTAAATAAGCTCTTCACATATCCCTGGCTAACTAGGAAGCTATTTCCAAACTCAAGAGGGCTCTGCAGAAAGTTAAAGCTGGTACAGACTTGAAAACTGCTTGAATACTGAATGTCCCCTTCAACCCACAAACAGCTCCATTAGCACAAACTTGCTCAAAGTGTTTGAGCACAACCTCTGATCAATCACTGAATAACAACTAAGTACATAGACACAGGGTAATCCATAGCAGAGAAGACACCATGGGGGACAGACCAAAAAGGCCAAAAAATTATTAAAAATAAATAAATAAAAACAACCAGCAAAAAAAAAATAATCAGAATCCAGAACTGCTACAAAAATATCATTTTAAAAAATCAATTTTTTGACAAAAATATTACATAATCCATAATGAAGAGAAAAGGTAGTCAATAGAAAATGTATCTGAATACGCTAAGATACAGGATTTAGCAGACAAAAGACTTTAAAACAGCTATTATAAATATATCAATGAATAAAAGGAAATGTTTAAAGAATTAAAAATACAATGGCAATGATATAAGTTTCAATATAGAAACTGTAATATAAAATTATAGACCTTGAAAGTATAATAACCAAAATTTAGAAACTGATTGCATAGACCCAACAGAAGCTCTGAGGGCAAAGACTGAATCAGTGAAGGTGAAGACAGGTCAATACAAATATCCAGACTGAAAAATACAGAGAACAAATAATAGGAAAAAAATGAACAGAAACTCACAAACCTGTGGGATATCAAGGGTAGCAACATACATGTATAGGAATCCTAGAAAGAGAGGAGAAAGACAAAGGGCAAAGAAAAAAATGAAGAAATACTGGTTGAAAATCCAACTGGATGTAAAACATTACCCCACAAATCCAGAAGTTTAAATAATACCAACTAGAATAAACACGAAGAGATCTATACCCAGACACATTATACTCAAGTTTTTGAAAGACAAAAGACAAAGAGAAAATCTTAAAAGCAGCAAGAGAAAAATGACTAATCATGCACAAGGAAAAAGCAACAGAATTACCAGAAATAGGGAGGTGAAAAGGCAGTAGAATGATATATTCAGACTGCAAAGAGAAAAAAGAAACAAACCTGTTCACAAAAATTTCTACTCAAAACATTATTCTCCAAAAACAAAGGTGAAATAGACATTCCCAAATAAATAACAGCTGAGAATGTTTGTTGCAAACAAGAAATACTTAAGGATATCCTTCAGGCTGAAAGGAAATGACATTAGAAAATACTCAAATTGACAGGAAGTAATGAAGAATACTAGAAATGGTAAAAATATAAGTAAAAGAATTTATATAGTTTTTTGTCTTCTCTTAATTTCTTTAAAGGACTTAAATTGTATGAAATTGCAATGCTGGGTTTACAAAAATATGTGTGTACTCTATGTGAAAATAACACAGAGCTGGAGAAGAAATGGAGCTATATTGGATCAAAACAGCTATATTTCACTAGAATTAAGTCAGTACTATCCTGAAGTAGATTGTGATAAGATAAAATGTACATTATCACCCCTAAATCAAACATCAAGAAAGTATCTTTTAAAAATTTAGTTAAAAAACAAAGAGGAATGAAAATGGTACCTATTAAATATTTGTTTAATACTAAAGACGTAGAAGAGAAAAATAACGCAAAAATATAAGACATATAGAAAACAAACAGCACAATGGAAGATGGAAATCCAAGCATATCAATTATTACTTTGAATATGAATGGAATAAAGACATATGAAAAGGTAGAAATTATCAGACTGGATTAAAAAAAAAGGAAGGTCCAATTATATGCTATCTACAAAAGCCAGATTTGAAGATATAAATAGGTAGAAAGAAAAAGGAAAAGAAAAGACACACCATGCAAAAAGTAACTATAAGACAGCTGGAGTACCTAAATCAGTATCAGACAAAATAGACTTTAAGAGAGAAAAAAAAAAGTACTTCAGACAAAAAAGCACATTTCATAATGATAAAAGGGCCAATACATCTGAGATATTTAACAATTAGAAATGTATATACACTGAACAAAACAGCTCCCACAATACTAAAACAAAAATGGCAGAATTGAGAGAAGAACTAGATAATTCAACAATTATAGTTGAAGATTTCAATATTTTGAAATAATTATGGTAATTTCAGTGAAATTACCAGTGAAGTAATTCTCAATAATTCTTCTCAATAATTTATGGTAAAACTAAAAAAAAAAAACAAAAACAAACAAAAACGACATATAATCAGCAAAGATACAGAAAACTTGAACATCATTAATATTAGACATTTATAAAACACAGCACCTAACATCATCAAAATATATGGTGTTTTCAAACACAAATGGAAATTTCCATATTAAGCATAAGTTAAATAATATATTAATCTGAAAGGACTAAAAATCATTCAAAACATGTTCTCTGATTACAGCAGAATAAGAAATCAACAACAGAAAATTTGGAAATCCCCAAATATTTGGATTTAAATCACAGAGAAATCTAGAGGACAATTAGGAAATGTTTTGAACTGAATGTAAAAACATCTACAAGGAATCAATTATTTTATGAAATGGAGACAAAAAGCAGAGTTTAGACAGAAATCTGTAGATTTAAACACCTATATTAGAAAAAAGAAAATTTTCAAACAATAATCTAAACTTCTTTTACCTGAAGAAACTCAAGAAAGAAGATGAAATTAAACCAAAACCAAACAGCAGATCAGAGCAAAATTCAATGAAATAGAAAATAGAAAACAACAGAGAAAATGAGTAAGACCAAAAGTCTTATTGATAAACCTCAAGCTAGACTGATGAAACATTAAAACTCATAAAACATAATAAAACAAGACAAAATAGGGAAGATACGAATTACCCAAATGAAAAATGAGAGAACATCATCACTGACAATAGGGAAATTTTAAAAATTATAAGGGAATACTATAAACAACTTTATCTTGATTATATAACTTAGATGAACTGGATAAATTCATAGGAAGACACAAGTTACTGAAACTAACTCAAGAAACAGAAAATATGAAAAGATCTATGAACAAGTTAAAATGTTGAATTAGTAATTAAAATTTTTCCCACAAAAAAAGCTCATTTCCATATAGTTTCATTGGGGGATTCTATGAAACACCCCAAGATATAGTACCAATCCTACATAAATTTTTTTCAGACTATAGAGGAGGATGTGACACTTCCCAATTTATTCTATAATGTCGGATACCAAAGCTAGACAAAGATCAAAAGAAAATTATAGACCAATATCCACCACAATGCAATTATCTTAATCAAAATATTAATAAACCTAATCCATCAGTATATAAAAAGGATTATATGCCATGACTATGTAGGATTTATTCCAGGAATGCAAGATTGGTTCAACATTGAAAATCAATCAATGAAATATGCTGTATTAATAAAATAAAAGACAAAACTACATAATCATCGGAATATATAAGGAAGAAGCATTCCATAAAATTCAACACCTGTGATAAAAGCTTTCAACAAACCAGGACTAGCAGGGAACTTCATCAAGCTAATAAAGGGCATGTGTGTGGGGGGGATACTCCATAGCCTACCTCATATATAATGGTGAAAGATGGAATGTTTTCCCCTTTAAGACTGGGAATAACGCAAAGATGTTGGCACTCACCACTTCTATGCAATTTTGTATTAGAAGTTCTAGCCAGTGCAATGAGGTAAGAAAAAAAGGCATATACATTGATAAGAAAGAAAGCTGTCTTTATTTGCAGATGACGTGATTCTATATGTAGAAAATTCTAAGGAATCTACAAAGAAACTACTAGAACTAATAAATGAGTTTATTAACATCACAGGATGTAAGATTAATATACAAAAATCAATAACATTTTAATATACTAGGAACAAACAATCTAAACATAAAACCACTCCATTCACAACAGTATTAATAGAAATAAAATATTTAAAAATCAATTTTAACAAGACTTCTTCACTAAAAAATAGGAAACACTGCATAGAAATTAAAGAACATCTATAAAATGCAGAAATATTTCATCTTCATGGATTATAATACTCAATATTGTTAAAATAGCAATTCTTCACAAATTAATCTACAGATTCAGTACAATTTATGAAAAATTCCAGCAGACTTTTTTTTTTTTAAAGAAACTGATAGCTGATACTAAAAATTAGATTTAAAAAGTGCAGAAAAACTGGATAGCTATATGAAGGTAGGGGGAAGGACTTCACTCCATGCCTCACATGATATACAAAAACAACTAAAAAAATGGATTTCTGGATGAAAGCAGAGAATAAAAATCTTCATTGCCTTGGGTTAGACAATGATTTGATTTGGCACCAAAAGTACATATAAAGGGAAAAAGATGATAAATTGTACTTCATTGAAATCACAAATTTTACTCTTCAAAGACATGACACAGACTGAAAGAAAACATTTGCAAATTACGTATTTGGTAAAGAACTTGTGTTCAGAAGATATATAGAACTTTTAAGACTTGATAATAAGAAGACAAAAATCCTAAGTTTTGGAGGTGGGCAAAAAATTTGAAAATATATTTCTCCAAAGAAGATACACAAATGGCTTATAAGAACATATGAGGGGTGCCTGGGTGGCTCAGTCGTTGAGCGTCTGCCTTCGGCTCAGGTCATGATCCCAGAGTACTGGGATCGAGCCCCACAATGGGCTCCTTGCTCGGCAGGAAGCCTGCTTCTCCCGCTACCATTCCCTCTGCTTGTGTTCCCTCTCTCGCTGTGTTTCTCTCTGTCAAATAAATAAAAATCTTTAAAAAAAAAAAAAAAGAACATATGAAAATATGCTCAATATCATCAATCATTAGGGAAATACAAACTGAAATCACAATGAAATACCAATTCACGTATAACAGAACAGTTATAATTAAAAAGATAGATGATATCAAGTATTAACAAGAATGTGAAGAAACTATAATCCACATACATTGCTGGTGGCAATGTAAAAGGGTAAAGCCACTTAAAACTATTTGGAAATTTCTTAAAAGAATAAACATAAGGGGCACCTGGGTGGCTCAGTGGGTTAAAGCCTCTCTGCCTTCGGCTTAGGTCATGATCTCAGAGTCCTGGGATCGAGCCCCACATCGGGCTCTCTGCTCAGCAGGGAGCCTGCTTCCCCCCCCCCCCCCGGCCTGCCTCTCTGTCTACTTGTAATCTCTTTCTCTGTGTCAAATAAATAAATAAAATCTTAAAAAAAAAAAGAATAAACATAAACTTAGCATATGACCCAGCAATTCTACTCCTAGATATCTACTTAAGAGAACTAAAAGCATTTGTCCACTCACTCTTGTATGTAAATGTTTATAGCGACATTATCCAAATAATCCAAAACTGGAAATAATCTTAATGGTCATCAACTGCTGAATGGATAAACAAAATATGTTATATCCATATAGCATGCTATAATTCAGCAATAAAATTATTTTTTTAAATTCAGCAATAAAATTATTGATATGTTCTATCACATAAACATCAAAACATAATTTTAAGTGCAAGAAGCCAGAAACAGATTACATGTTGTGTAATTCCATTTATATAAAACATCCAGAAAAGGAAAATCTGTAGTGACAAAAATCTGTAGGGACAGAAAATCTGTAGATCCAGAAAACATATCGGGTTTGTCTGTGGTCGAGGTGAAAAGTGGAAACTGATTGCCAAAGGGTACAAAACTTTCTGAAGTTGATGGAAATATTCTAAAAATGAATTGTGGAGATGGCTGCACAATTCTATAAATTCATTAATAAACATTCAACTCTACATTGAACTCTAATGACAAAGTTTTATGGTAAGTAAATCATACTTCATTTTTTAAAGTTGTCAGGGCTCCTGGGTGGTTCAGTTAAGTGCCCAACTCTTGATTTCGGCTCATGTCATGGTCTCAGGGTTGTGATATTGAGTCCCGTGTCATATCAGGCTCCATGCTCAGTGGGGAGTCTGCTTAAGATTCTTTCCCTCTTTCTCCCTCCTTCTGCCCCTCCCCATGCTTGCAAAGGCACATGTATGTACTTTCTTTCTTACTCTCTCTACAATATATAAATAAATCTTAAAAAAAAAGTTGTCAAGTGTTCTTCTATGTAAGTAGAGACAGTTGACTGAAGCAGATCTTTGCTCTGGGAAGAATCACTTCAGTGGACAACTTAATTATGTAAATATAAGGCCGGTAGGCATTCATTAGCTGGGGGGAATGATCTAACAAAAACCCTTTGGAGCTAGTAAAGGCTGTTCCTTCCCAATACCTAATGGTAAACAAAACTAATTAAAGAGAAAGAGGTAAGTAGATCTGCATTAAAAATAAAATAGGGATCCTGGAAGGGAGGGATTAAAACTAGACTTCATTCTTCCTAAGGTTTAGAATTATCAGAATTTCTTTCATGAATTTTAATGATAGTATCTGTGGCCCATAAGTAGGAAGGCACACTAAACAAGCTTTATCAAAGAGGAAAGGAGAATCTGAGTTGGTGATTTAGGGTCCAAATTAGAGGCACTATAGGCCAAATTTAAGTGCCTACAGAGGCCATATAGGCAAAACAACAGAAGGCCAGAGTATATCACATAGTATAAATCCTGATTAAAAAGGATATTCATTCAGTGCCCATTTGTTCTTAATGGGAATAAGAGGCCTCTGAAATCAACTTTTCTTTTTCTTTTTTTATTTTTAAATATTTTATTTATTTATTTGACAGAGAGATAGAGAGCACAAGTAAGCAGAGCGGCAGGCAGAGCGAGAGAGAAGCAGGCTCTCTGCTGAGCAAGGAGCCCGACGCGGGGCTCGATCCCAGGACTCTGGGATCATGACCTGAGCTAAAGGCAGCCACTTAATGAACTGAGCCACCCAGGTGCCCCTGAAATCAACTTTTCTAATGGTTCAAGAATATGAAAGTCCAATATTAATATGAAATCTTTTGTTTTAAAATTATTTTCTATTTTTTACATAAAATATCAAATTCAATTATTAAAAAAACTACCATGAGGACCAAACAAAATTTATCTGTGAGCTACATCTGAGTTACAGACAACCAGTTTGCTATCTTGAACAAGATGTTCAAGAGAGGGAGGCTGATTTTGGTACAGTGTGGAGAAAGGGCTAAAAGATAACCTTGTCACACATTCAACCTGGCGTAGAAGTCAGGATCATGAAGCATGTAAGTATAAATTAAGGAAACTAAATCCTGTGATATATCCATTGGATAAACATAACACTGGAAAGGGTGGCTATCCTCCTATTAAGAACCACTAAGGTCTCCACAAGGATCAGTGTCATCACATCAAGAGGAAGGATACATCAAATTCTTTGGGATAAGTTTTAATCTGTGAAACCATGTAGCAGTGGCAAAATCAAATGAAGCTAAAAATGAGACCACTAGCTTACATACTAATCAAAATACTCATCTCTTTTTTCATCCATGCTTTGAAAGGAAGATTAGCCTCTCTGTAATGAGTAAACTGTCAAAAGTTCAGCAGTATCTGGGGCACCTGGGTGGCTCAGTGGGTTAAGCTTCTGCCTTCAGCTCAAGTCATGACCCCGGAGTCCTGGAATCGAGCCCCACGTCGGGCTCCTTGCTCAGCAGAGAGCCTGCTTCCCCCCTCTCTCTTCTCTCTGCCTATCTGCCTACTTGTGATCTCTCTCTCTCTGTCAAATAAATAAAATATTAAAAAAAAATTTAGCAATATGTGAAAGGGGGGGGCTGGAAGGAGACACCAAGAAAAGAACTACTTAGCAGCCCAGCTAATATGAACAGATGAGTGTGATTAATCTGAATATTTAAAAGATGAAACCTTATTTGTATCGTAAGTGGGCCATACTAGTTGTATAACTAGTATAACTATACTAGTTGTATAACTAGTTAAAAGCTGAGTTAAAAGCAGCCACTATTTTAGGACTTTACAAGTAATATTCAATTCTTCAGAGAATGAATCACTCCAGTTTCAATTTATTAGCTCTTTTTAGAGGACATCTTATTTTCATAGTTCTCTTTCTAGCTTGTCGGTCTTCTTGGTCCTCATAGTATGTATGCTCTCTGTCATCTAACAGGAAACCTAAGACACAAAATCTTTGCTATAGGAGCCAGAGACCTGTTTTTCTTACACACATATAGAAAGAGTTCACAGAATAGGTAGTAAAAGCATGGGCTTAGAAGCCAGACTGCCTGGGTTCAAATTTCTTCCTTTAGATATGTTATCCTAAAGAAATTACTGTCCCTCAATGTGCTTTAATCTTTTCAACTGTAAGATGTGAATGATAATAATACTTATACCCTACTGGGTTTTTTAAAGGATTACATAAATGAGTACATGCAATGTCCTTAGAACAATGTCTAACAGATAAATAAATGTTTCGTGTGATAATGTATATGACAATATTCCACCCAGGGAATGTGGGAATGAAGGGATAAGAGTCACTGCTCTATAGCACAATCAGAATTATGTGATATACTTTATAATATGACTGAATCTCCAACCCAAGTAGATTAGAGTCTGTTGATTATCAAGGAACATCTAATGACAATGCTCTATTCAGCAACTACAACATGTCTCTCAGACCATTTGCTACTAATAATCGATCAATTTTGAAAAGTGGAAAATTCTGATAAACACTAATAATAAAGGAGAAAATAAAGCATGCTTTATGTATTAGAAAATTATACAAGGGAATTTAAACATCTTTCTGAACAGTGAAACAAATTTAACTCCAAAAGGATATATTACTTGTATATCTGGGGTGCAATTAATTTAATACAAAAGTCTTAAAATAGTCATCACGGTTCTCTAAATTTGTCTTATAAAATATGAAAATAATAATATACAAAGATTTAGCTATAAGGATGTTTATCACAGCATTATTTGGTATAATAGCAAAAATTAAAAACAATCTAGATGGCCATTGACCAGTTACATAAATTGTGTTACAACTTTCAATTGAATACAAACTGAATACAATTGAATACAAAAGAGACAACTTAAAAGATATTGTGGAACAACTCTTTATGACAAGCAAAAATGCAATAAAACACTGTGTACTAAAAGATTCAAATTTAGGGGCTGGTGGAAATTTGTTTATGTAAAACGTAGTCTATATATACAAAAAATATCTATAGCTACAAGACTATGTATACCAAAAGATGTTATCTTTTGGTGGAATTATGTGATTTTTTTGCATTTTTCTTTGCTCTTTTCTAAGGCTTGCAAATTTTCTCCAAAGAAGATATATTATTTGGTAATCAGATTAAAACATTACTAGGGAAAAAGTGCTTCTCTAACTTTAATGCGCATATGAATCAGTTGGGTAATTCTGTTAAAATGAAGATTCTGATTTAGGTTTGATAGGGCCTGAGAGTCTTTCTTTTTTTAGAAGATTTTATTTATTTGTCAGAGAGAGAGAGCACGCGCGCATAAGCAGGGGGAGCAGCAGGCAGAGCAGGCAGAGGGAGAAGCAGATTCCCTGCTGAGCAAGGACCCTGATGTGGGACTCGATCCAGAACGCTGGGATCATGACCTAAGCCAAAAGCAGACACTTAACTGACTGAGCCACCCAGGCATCCCAAGAGTTTTCCTTTGTAACAGGCTCCCAGGTGAGAGACTAAGGCTGTTGGATTGGGAACACACTTTGAGTAGCAAGATACTACCTAGCTATATACTAATCTTCCGTTTTCTCTAACCAAATAGTATGGCTATTGCAAAACAAAAGCAAATAGAAGCTACTTTTTATGTTATTACACTTGACATTGCTAAGTAGCCCATGGAAACATTTTCTAATTTTCAATTATTTAATTTTCCAATTAGTTTAGTATAAGGTCTGTTGATTATTCAAATTCTTAGAAGCAATCATGATAAAAATACACAGATAACACTGAAAAGCTTAGTGCCTTTGTGGCATTTTCCATGTTCAGGTCAGCATTTTACTGCTTTTGGTTAATGACCATAGCCTTTGAAATAAATTGCAAAGATCATAATAGAACAAACTAAAGAATGCTTGTTAGTGTAAAACTACAGTGATAAATACCACTATTCATGGCGATAGTGATTTTATGGCAAAATGCAAAAATATGGCAAATATGGCAATATGCAAAAATATGGCAATCTAATAAACAACTCTGTTTATTGAGAAATACACTGGCAATACCAAAAATAAATTGACAAATTCATGCCTTTTAGGAGTTCAAAGTCAAATAGGGGAGATACGTAACTCGAGGAATAATGTAATATAACTTTAAATATATAAAATAAACCATAATTGGGGCGCCTGGGTGGCTCAGTCGTTAAGCATCTGCCTTCGGCCCAGGTCAGATCCCAGGGTCCTGGGATCGAGCCCCGCATCGGGCTCTCTGCGTGGCAGGAAGCCTGCTTCTCCCACTACCATTCCCTCTGCTTGTGTTCCCTCTCTCACTGTGTTTCTCTCTATCAAATAAATAAAATCTTTAAAAAAAAAAAAACCATAATTGAAGTGAGCGTAAGATGATAGAACATAGGAAGAGATTATGAATTCTAATGAATGAAGAACAGGAAAAGAATGCTCTGGTGATTTTTGTCAGAGATAATAATTGAGCAGGGTCCAAAAGTACAAGCAGATCTCACCACTGGTAGAAGAAAGGAAAAGGAATTCCAGGGAGAAGAAACATCTTAAATTAGCACTGTTATTGTAAAGGTAATCCAGTGTCTTGACTATTCATTTGCTATGGTCATGTAGCGACCAAAAATCTTAGTTGTAAATACCTGCCCAGTTCAAATAAAAAATCTTTAGTATCCAAATACATTTTCTTGCAGAATAAGCAAGTTAACTTTTCTTTTATTATTCTAGTTAAAATTAAAATTCTTTAGGTCCTTTTAATAAAGACTACATATATATTATTTTCCACTTTAAAAAAACTAGATTAGCTCCCCACTGTCTATTAGAATGTAGTTCAAAATTCTGAGTATATAATAGACTTCAGAGATCAGGTCTACAGACTACCTTTCTAGATAATATCTTACCATGTCTTTAAAGTAAATCCTAAATTTTCATAGTTTCACATATTTGTGTATGTTATTTATTTTCTTATAATAAAATAACCTTTTCCTCCTTTTCTGAGTCTCAAAAGTCAATTCATTCTTCATATTCTTGAAGGTCCCATCTCCCCTTAAATGTTAATTTCTTCTTACACTAAGCTCCCACGGTAAACTTATATTTTTAAGTAACAATTTCACTATACCTTAAATATTATGTTGTTTGTATGTTTGCTCTTCCTATTCTTGTTGTTGAGGGTAAGAACTAGATCTTATTTTTCCTAGAGCCCACTTGTAGACTATGATACAGTAAATTCTTAAAAACATTTGCCAAATGACTAAAAATGGATTACTACCAAGAAGCTTATGGAATAGCTGCTGACAGAAAAAGCATATAAAAGATAATGTGGATGGTCTTCTAGCTTAGAAGTTACAATGGAAAAAAAAAAAAAAAAGGAAGTTACAGTGACACAGATTCAGTGGCCTAAGAAATAAACATGAAAGGGGTATCTGGGTGGCTTAGTTGGTTAAGTGTCTGACTCTTGATTTCGATTCATGACATGATCTTAGGGTCGTGAGATCCAGCCCACATTGGGGTCCACATTCAGTATGGAGTCTGCTTGAGATTTCTCTTTCTCCCACTGACCCTCCCTGCCCCTCTCTAAAATAAACAAATAAATCTTTAAGAAAAAAAAAAAAGAAACATGAAAGTGAATTGTCTTAAAGATTGTATGAGCTTTGGAAAGGTAAAACTAACTAGATAAAGTGGCCTGATAAACCACTTTAGCTATCTAATTCTACCTGCAGAAATCCATATACAATATTGCTTATTTGTTTAATATGATATATATTTTTTAATATGATATTTAAATCTAAGATTCACTCATATGGATATTTATCTATCAGGAAAATAGCTTGTCAATTCATGGGAAAGGAGAATAAGAAAAGTGTTTGATGGTATTCACCTATTCAGTCTTTAAAATGTTATTAGACATTCATTAAGTGTATAAAGTCCAAGATTTACATCGTGAAAACTTCAATTAAGTTCAGCATTGTATAATTTGATACATCACTTACAATCAAAGGAAGATTTAAAAGCTAACCATAATACATTTGCTACAAAGAAAATTCAATGCATGTCAATACTCCTGTTCATCCTGAATCAGAACAAAAAGCAGAATTCCTCCATGTTTTTCTTTTGAACTTCTTGTACTTATATGTAGATGGAATCAGCTGTTAAATATTTATGTTATCAAACAGGAATTCCTGCTACTTAATTTAATAATAAAAGATGAAACACAGTTAAGGCACCTGGAAACTGCTATGTGGCTTTTATGCTGTATTTCTTCCTATATTTACTATCACTAGAGAAGAAACTTGGATTAAAACTTGTTACATTTCATAAATGCCTAAATTGATAATTAATCTTTACTCAATAGTTCAATTTTTTAAAAATTACAAGTATTTTCTCTGCTTAGTTGATTTCTTAAAATAGCACTTTTGGAACAAGCATATTCAGAGTGTTTATTATCAGGAGATAGTACATTCCTTTTTCTTGTCAAACAAGTCATACAAGTAGAATGCTTTAAGTAGCTTTGAAGAATGTGGTTTTCATAAAAACTTCACATAGTCAAAATTCCTTCTATAACTCAAATGATAATTTGTGTTTTCATCACAAAAATAAACCCTGGAATTTTGAAATGATAGGATTCCTATCTGTCGTATCAGTGTTTTCTCCTCTACAGCAACACATTCCATGGTAGAAAACTAGAGCTTGTGTTTACTATACTCATTGTTATGTATGTAAAATTATTGTGTCTTTTGATATTTTTGGGATGTGAAAGAGAGAAGAGAGTAGAAGAATACTTGATTAATGAATATTCAGTTATTCTAAGTATTTCTTGTATCATCCCTACTATTTACAGGGCTACAAGTCCTGCACCTAATTTCACTTGTGTTACAAGTATACTATATATTTTATTTTGTGACATCACAATACAGAAAAATGTTAACAGCATTTTATCAGTCTCTTTTTTCTAAAAGAAATCATGCTCATGATGTTATCTTTAATTGCTTAGGTTTTAAAATGTGTTTCAGAAAATATCACAGGCCCCATACATTTTTTAAAAAATGGTGACAGTATAGTTCAAACATAACTTTTATTACAAGCCTGTGATCTCATTCATTCGTCAAACTCATTTGAGATACATTTACTAAACAAACACCCACTATTTGGAGGAGTTAGTTACTAGTGAAACAGAAGCTAATTCAGTGCTGTCCTCATTCTTAACTGAATGCTTAATTAAAAGGTCTTCCAAATGCATGAAAAAGATTTCCAAAGGGACCTAGGAGAATGCAATTTAATAGAACAGGAAAAGTAGAATGAACAACAAACTTCTGTTGTATGGTTAATTTTACTAATGTAATATTGTTTCCAATATTTAACAGTTCATTAACTTGAAGATATTTGAGATTCCTCAACTATCAACCTGCTTTACAGTAAGGATTGATTATAAATAATCAAAACCTTTAAGAAAAATTTTTAACAATATATGTGTTCCTTACTTTCTCCTTAAAACAGCTTGAAGAAGGTAAAAAAAATTCTGATGAAGTAAATAAATAATTCAAATAAGCTTCTATAGAACAATGAAGGTACTGTAAAAACCAAGGAGTAAATTTTATAAACCATTCTTGTTGTTTTTTTTTTTAAACTGAGTTTTAAACTGCTATGGAGTATATAAACAGAAAAAAAACAAAACCTAGTGCTATTTGATTATCAAACACATCAAAAAGGGCAAAGGTATCAAGGGTAATTCTATTGTTCTTTTAATCACAATGACAAAAATACCTTGGGGAGGGTCCAAGGTGAGATGTGGAATGGAGGCACTGGTATTGTTTATACATGAAATTTATCTTTTAAAGTGCATGCCACCAAAAATGGTTACATGTCACCATTTTAGCAAAGCGGCAAGTCCAAACATTTTAACATGCCTGGAAAGAATGTGATGTATGCATAAACAACTTTTTCCTCCTTTAACTGTAATTATAAATAACATAAAATATAATTATAAAAGCTTTTGATATTTATTGTTATAAATATAAGATTTTACATAGAGTAATTATACTATGCCTTCACATTAGAAGTCCTGCTTGTAAAAAAAAAACTGAAGTAACTTTCACACAGGCATTTAAAAAAAATGGCAAACATAGTAGAACTTTAATTATAAATTCCAGAGTCTTCTGCCCTTCTAAATTTTAAGGCTTATAAATCCAAAAAATTTTTTTTAAAACTAAACTGATTACTGTTTCTAAAATTTAGGCTTTTCACTTTTATGTAAGAACAAAAAATAAAAACAAATAGTAACATTCACTAGAAATGACACAAGAATTCTGTAGAAAATTTCCTTACATGTGACTTAATGGTCACATATAAAACAAAACAATGAACTACACGATTCAGTTCAACTTATAATCAAGTTTTTGTGGAATTTTGCAACTTCATCCTGCAAAATGTCCTTGTACAAATCATAAAAAGACAAAACATTGTTCTTTATGTTTGATTCTAAAACTCCAATTAGTATTTTAGCTTCTATTTAAAATGTACCATTAAAAAAAAACACAAAACTTACTTGATCTGTCCCATAAAGCAGTATGTTCAGAGAAATGAAGGCTGTCATTTTCCAGAGCAGTTTTCTGATCATGTGCAGTACTTTTAGAATGTCTATGAAATAATCGGCTAGCAAAACCTTCCAACTTCTGAAGAGCAGATGTACCTGTATACTGGTTACAGGGTAGTTCTTTATAAGCTGCCATTCATGTGCATTTACACTTCACTTAAAGTAAATGAAAGTATTTTCAGAAGGAGCTCAACAAGTTCTTACACAGAAGCTAAGAGCTATGCATGTGTCAAACTTCCTGTTTGCAGGGTATTCAAACCACTACTGCTGCTCTGTTTCCTGTTAATATAAAACAGTACATTACTGAGCCTTTCTTAGCAAACCCTTCATCTCAACTAGAGATGGGGATTTTAAAGACTTGCAATATCAGCCTAAAAGTTTTTATGCTTAAGAATGTTTAATATTAATGAGCACATTAAAGATAAGACTTTATATATAGGCTGAAAAAAACTTTTTCAAAAAGAAAACTAGTTAAACGTGTATTACAACCCTATGCAGACAATTCAAGGCCAAACCACCCTCCAAATATATGTTAAAAAGGTTGTGTTTTTTTCCCAGGAAATCAGCTAATGTACAGATTTTATGAATCCTTATAAGCAGTTCACTTTTCATTGAAAACTCATATAAAATGGATATTAAAAGCCCTTGTGAAACAACTTTATAACATGTTTTAACTAAGAAATATCTGAACTAGCACTTAAAAAAAAGAACCGAATGTTGCTAACTCATTAAATCTAATATATAAAGGAACTACAAAAATGTAGTATGTGAGTACTGCCTATCAAACTTACAATCTGCTGACAAGTGCCTATCAGCAGTACATTTCAAAACATTCTAAAATATGAAAAAAGGAAATATAAGATTTAAAGTTATATAAAGTCAGCCATAGCAAAACATTTCAACTGAAAAAAAAAATTCCTTCTAGTTTACTGAAACATCTTAATTTTTAAAACTTAACACTGAATACTACTGCTTTGCTGAGCCTTAACTTTAGGTCTGACTTGGAAACAACTCCTTTGATTAAAAGTAAGTAAAATTTGCCATTGTCCATTTGTAGGAAAAAAGTAATCTGTGACATTTAATAATGAATTTGAGTACTTGCCTTTTGACACTAATTAAAGGATGACAAATCTATATGCTTTTCTCCTTGGGAGAGAGAAAGGATCTACCTAAAAATATCTTACTCCAGATTTCCTGCCAACTGTTTGACAAATAGAATAGGAACAATAATAATAAATAGAATAAACTGGAACAAAAATATAATCAGTTTAGGACACCACACACACACACACACACACACACACACACACACACACAGATTGACTTACAAATTTTGCCAAGTAACAGCTCCGTTGTGTACATTTTGTTTTGTGTAATAAAATTAGTATCAATGTAACCAAATAGGGATCAGTATCTATAATACTAAGCTTTTAAAATCTGTAGCTTTCTGTGTAAACGTGTGTGTGTAAGAATAGATAATTTTTTATTAACATCTGACAATGCTTTACACAAAACATACACTAAACAAGTGTCTGCAGTCTGTAATAAGACTCTACAGAGCATGGGAGGACTATAGGGCCTGAAGTGGATGAAATCCCTTAATTCTCTGTCTTGCTGTCTTGGGAGAAATTCCTTTCATCCTTGAGGCTCACTCCAAGTGTCACCTCTTCACTGAATTTTCCAACCTATTTCTTAGAAAATAAATTGCTCTCTCCATTCTCCACTGATTTAAACTTTTGTGTTAAAACTTGCTATTTATAAGGGCACCTGGGAGCCTCAGTCGTTAAGTGTCTGCCTTCAGCTCAGGTCATGATCCCTGGGTCCTGGGCTCACATTGGGCTCTCTGGTCAGTGCAAAGCCTGCTTCTCCCTATCCCACTCCCCCTACTTGTGTACCCTCTCTTGCTGTGTCTCTCTCTGTCAAATAAATAAATACAATCTTTAAAAAAAAATAAAACTTGCTGTTTATGTCTCAAATTACGTTGCTTGAATTCATCAATATAGTGCATGTATTATATATTCAATATGTCCAAGAAAGCATTCATTTTTAACAAATTAAAGGTCTAAGTAAAATCATCAAATACTTGAAAATGTTTCCGTTTTATTTATGCAATGTCATTGAACTCTTTTTCTCTATATTCAGTTACTAAATTTTGTTCATTCTTTGAGTTTCATTTTTGTAATGTGCAAATGTGGATTTCTAAAATAACTTGTTTTCCCCGCTTCCAGTCATTTCTTTCAATCACTCACCTCTGACACATTAACCTTCCCAAAATAGTATACTCATGGTATTCCCTTGCCAAATGCACGGACTAATCCTAACATTTCAGCCCCATCATATCTTTTTTAACATGTTTAGCCAGGCATTTCAACATTGCTCAAGCTTAGTACAGATATTCCAGATTCCTAACTAGAACATTAAGATTAATTTATTTAAAACAATGCATAAGGCTATCATAGCAAAGTAAGTAGAAGAAGAAGGAGGGGGAAGAAGTAAGCCTTACTAGATGAGCGAAAACCCTATATTTGAAACCCGGACATTTTTTTTTTTTTTCCCAATAAAACTGCTTCCATTGTTACAAAGTCCTTACAGAAAGTAGAATCTTTAGTCTGCAGAGCAATATTTCTATATATGGTAATGTGACCAGGAAGTTGTTGCTATGTAAGTACTCAGGCAATTTGATTTTTATTAAAAAGAAGAACTCTACTGGCATCTACTGCTAGAAGGAAACAACTACAGCTTTTACTAAAACTATGAATTCCTTCCTTCATAATTGAAATTAATCTTAAGAAGTATATTGCTTGTTATTCATCCTGATGGTATCAGGTAAATACCTGAATGGTATTTACAGAACTTTAATTTGTACTAAGATGTCTAGCCCTGTACTCCAAATTTGGTGTAATAGCATATTTTATACTCTATTAATAATTTAATTAAATAATGTATGATAATAAAACCAGAGTAATCAACTTTGAGATTATGAAGTCCTTATTATTCATTCTGCATTAATTTTTGAGATTGTAACAATTTTCAGAGTTGAATCTCCTGTGATTACTATAAGATACCACAAAATACTGTTTTTTTTTTCTTATATTTAGTAATAGTGGTGAAACTACATTTACTTACCAATTACTTTACAACATACAAAATGGGAATTTCCACTGGCTCATCAGATCTTTACAAATGAAGTAGGCAGGACAGGTGATACTATCTCTACTTTAAGATGAGAAAATAAACTTAGAAACACTAAGTGACTTGCCCAAAGTCACTTAAGTCTTCTGGCTCCTAGATCAAAGCTCCTTTGTACTGCACAACAGTGATCAACAAAGGAAGTAAAGATTTTTTCCAATTTCCAAAATGCAGTATTTTTCCAATAAGGATGGGGAAGTTGGGGGCTCAGCAGGGAGTCTGCTTCTCCCTCTCCCTCTGTGTTCCCTCTCTGTCTCAAATAAACAAAATCTTAAAAAAAAAAAAAAAGATGGGGAAGTAGGAATAAAAGAACAGCAGGAGAGTGGAATTAGTTCTTGGAAATACTGTTCAGAGTCTAAGAATCTTTTCATTAGAATGTTCCTATTCAGATGGTCAGTCACCTTAAAGCCATATGACTTGACTGTCTACCTTTAGGTTCACAATCATGCTGAGGCCAAGAATAACTATGTACTTTAGAGTTTCAAGGTTAAAGAAAAGAAAAACATGGAAGCATATTTGATACATAAATGATATATTTGTTCCATGTAGAGGGCAAATAATATGACCATGACCCCTGCTATTGAAATAAAGGTTTTAGGATAATGGTTTTGCCTTTCAAAAACTGACTTAAATGGATTTATATCTTTTATAATGAATTCAACCTTTTAAGACTGGCTTATTTCATTTGGCACAGTGTTAACAACTGAGGCTCATCCACATTGTGTTTCAACAGTTCACTCATTTTTTATTGCTGAATAGTATTCCAGCGCATGGATTTACCACAATTCATATATCCATTTACAACTGAATTGCCTTTGCACCTTTGTCAAACATCAAGTAACCATATTTGTCTGGGTCTATTCTGACTTCATCATGTTCCACTGATTTGTGTATGTGTCAGTTCTTTCATCAATACCGTAGTGTGTTGGTTATTATAGCTTTCTAGTAAATTTTAAATCTGATAGTGTAAGTGTTCCAACATTTTTTTTCCTAATTTTTTTTGACTATTAGAGTTCCTTAACCTTTCCATATATATTTTAAGATTGTCTATGTCTACAAAATAAACTTGCTGGGACTTTATTTTTTTTTTTTATTTTTAAAGATTTTATTTATTTATTTGACAGAGAGAGACAGCAAGAGAGGGAACACAAGAGAGAGTGGGAGAGGGAGAAGCAGGTTTCCTGCTGAGCAGGGAGCCTAATGCAGAGCTTGATCCTAGGACTGGGAGATCATGACCTAAGCCGAAGGCAGACACTTAACGAATGAGCCATCCAGAGGCCCCCTTGCTGGGACTTATAAAGACTGTGTTTATTGAGAGGAATGATATCTCAATATATCGAGTCTTTCAATCCATGATCATAGTGTATCTCTTCATTTACTTGGGTCTTTGCTTTCTTTCACCAGTGTTTTATAATCTTGAGCATAAAGATCCTGCAAATATTTTGTTAAGAGTTATGCCTACATACTGTTTTCTAAATTGGAGTTATTGTAAATGGTACTTCAAAAATGTTTACAATTGGGGTGCTTGGGTGGCTCAGTGGGTTAAAGCCTCTGCCTTCGGCTCAGGTCATGATCCCAGGGTCCTGGGATTGAGCCCGATTGGGCTCTCTGCTCAGCGGGGAGCCTGCTTCCCCCCCTCTCTCTGCCTGCCTCTCTGCCTACTTGTGATCTCTCTCTCTGTCAAATAAATAATAAAATCTTTAAAAAAAATGTTTACAATTGTTCATTACTAGTATACAAAAATATGACTTATTTTTATATTTTAACCTTGTATATTGAAACCTTGCTAAGCACACTTATTAGTTTTAGGAGTCTTTCTTTTTGTAGATTTCTTAATATTTTCTATGTAGGCAAGCATGTTATCTTTGAGCAGATATAGTTTGTTTTATTTCTAGGACTTTCAGTAATAATGATGAACAAGAGTATCAAGACGGACATATCTTTCCCCCATTCTTTTGATTTGAAATACTGTATCAGTATATTTAAAGTTGATCTTCTGTAGCTGAGTCTTGTTTAAATAATTTATATTTGCTGTAATTATTGATATTATTGGCTCTAGGTTTATTGTCTTTTTATTTTTGTTTGTTCCTTATTTGTTAAAAAAGCTTTCATGAATTTAACTGATGTACAATAAATTGCAAATATGCAAAGTGTGGAATTTGACATTTTGACATATAAATACAACTGTGAAACCATAATCACAATCAAGATAATGAACTTTTCTCATGCCTCTTCATAAGCTTTCCTTCTTTCCATTCCAAATCCTTGGCAACTTGATACTTTCTGACAAAATAGATAATTTGCATTTTAAGACCTATATAAAAATGGAACTTTTTGACAAAATAAATTTTAATTTTAGAACCGTTTTAGATTTACAGAAAAATTGCAAAGATACTATAGGGTTGCCATATACCCAACACCCAGTTTCAGCTATTATTAACATCTCACATTAGTATGGTAAATTTGTACAATTAATGAGCCAATGTTGATACATTATTGTTAACCAAAGTCCACAGTTTATTCAGATTTCCTTAGCTTTAATCTGATGTCCTTTCCCTGTTCCAGGGTCCTATCTAGGATACTACATTACATTTAGGACTCATGTCTCCTTTGGCTCCTCTTGGCTGTCATGACTCATGTTTCCCTGGACTCTTTCTCAGATTTTCCTTGTTTTGATGACCTTGACAATTTTGAGGAGTACTGGTCAGGTATGTGGTAAAGTGTTATTTTTTGTTTTTGTTTGTTTTTCATGATTAGCTGGGGTTATGGGCTACTGAGGAAACATAAGTAAAGTGCCATTTATATCACACCATATCAAGGATACATACTATCAACATGACTTATCACTGGTCACCTGGTTTAGCTAGTGTTTTTCAAGTGCCTCCACTGTAGTTACTCCCTTCCTTCTCATCCATACTGTACTTATTGGAACGAAGTCACTATACCTAGTGCACATTTAAAGAAAGGGGAGTTATACTCTAATTCCCTGAAGACAGAGTGGAATTTCTCTGCCTGGGCAATGTGTCTCTTCTCTTCAATTTATTCATTCAATCATTTATTTACATTCAGTATAGACTCATGGATATTTACTTTATATTTTGAGTTAAAATCCAATACAATGTTATTCATTTTTTTGCTCAAATTATTCAAGCTTTGACCATTGGAAACTCTTCCAATTGCCTCCTATGTCCCATTGAGATACAATCGTATGTTTGCATGAGCACATGCACACGTGCATATATGTTTGAACATTTACTTTCTAACACTACAAAATGTCCCATTCTCATTTTGTATACTTCCTGTCCCAATCCTAGAATCAGCCATTTCTCCAAGGAGCCCTAGTTCCTTCTACTGGAGAATGATTTTAGAAACCAAGATCTGAGAACTAGGTGAGCTTGTTGCTACTGGAGTGTTGTTCCCTCTAGGCCTTCTCAGTGAAGAAATATATATGTATACAAATGTGTATATACCCATATCTGTATTTCTACATATAATCATTTATGTCTATAATGAGGTAAAAATGAGTTCTTCTCAGTATCTCCAACTCTAATCCATTACTGCATGATTCATGTTACTCCCCCTCCTTACTTACTTGAAAACTCCTATTCCAACAGGGAGGAACCTGGCTTCCACCATCCACCATTCATTTACTTGTTCAATTTCAGTATACACGTGTGGCAGTATCAGAACTGTTAACCCGGGACAGTCAATAACTTTAACCCCAGGGAAACAATTTTATCAACCAGAGTATACTAGTATGCAATTTCTTTTGCCTCTACTCTTACAGATTTCACTTATTTCCAAATTTACTCAGGTCAGCACCTTTGACTCATCTTCAGTAAGGTTGTTTCAACCTTCAGTAAGGTTGTTTCATCTTCAGTAAGGCTGTTTCATCTTCAGTAAGGTTGTTTCATCTTCAGTAAGGTTGTTTATTACAAACTTCATAAGTTTGTAATAAAATTAGATTGTTTTGTCACAGTCTAAATTTCATTCTGGGATCCCTCAATTTTCTAAATGATGTTTTTAAAAATTACATATATTAAAAAATTACATACATGAAGATTTACTCTGTAAGAAGGCACTATGGATTTGGACAAATGCATAATGTCATGTAACCACAATTACATTATCATACAGAAAAGTTTACCACCTTTGTAAATATCCTGTGCCTTCCCAATCTTTGGCACCTACTGAACTTTTTACCATTACTAGAGTTTTGCCTTTTCCATGGTGTCAAAATTAGAGTCACATCCCATGTAGACTTTTTAGATTGCTTCTACCACTTAGCAATATGCGTTTAAAATTCATGCATGTCTTTCTGTAGCTTTATGGCTTATTTCTTTTTACCACTGAATAATAACCTATCATATGGATATACCACAGTCTGTTTATTGACTCACCTACTGAAGGACCATGGTTGCTTCCAGTATTTTGCAATTACGAAAAGAAGCTGTAAATTTTCATGTGCAGGTTTTTGTGTAGGCATAGTTTAAAATCAGTGTAGTAAATGAAATTCCTAGCAGTGTGATTGCTGGCATGTATGGTAAGACTATGTTTAGCTTTGCAGGAAATTGCCTAAATGTCTTCCAAAGTGGCTGTACCATTTTTATTACCACCACTAATGAAAAGGGTTCCTGCTGTTTTGCATCCTTATTAGAAACCGACAGTTTTGTGTATGTCTTAACTTTAGTTATTCTAAAAGATGTATAGTAGTATCTTATTGTTATTTTAATTTGTAATTCCCTAATGACAATGATGTTGAGCATCTTCTCATATGCTTATTCACCATCATTTTCTTTAGTGAGATGTCTGTCCAGATCTTTTGCCCACTTTTTAATGGGATTTTTTTTTTTTTCCTTTTCTTAAGGGAAAGAGAGTGCAAGTGGCAGGGAGGAAGGTCAGAGGGAGAGAGAGAATCTTAAGCAGGCTCAATGCCCAGCGTGGAGCTTGATGTGAGGCTTGATCTCACAACCCTGAGATCATGATCTGAGCTGAAATCAAGAGTCAGATGCTTAACCAACTGAGCCACCCAGGAACTCCTGTTTGTTATCTTCTAATTGAGTTTTATCTGGTAGAATTCACTAGTGAATCCATCTGATCCTGATGCTTTTTCAGAAATTATTTCTTAATTATTAATTTTCAAATTATTGATTCAGTTTTAATAGATATAGACCTATGCAGATTATGTATTTCTCTTTTTGTCAGTTTTGATAATCTATGTCCTTCAAGAAACTGGCCCATTTCATCAGAGCTATCAATTTGTGGGCCTAGAATTTTTCATAGTATTCTTTTATTACCTTTCAATGCCCATATGGGCTATAGTGATCATCCAGTTTTCAGTTCTGATATTGGTAATTTGGGCTCTTCATCTTTTTTTTTAAATTAGGCTCTCTAGGTATTTATCAATTTTATTGATTTTTCCCTACAACAAACTTTTAAAAACAATTTTTCTCATTGTTTTCCTGTATTCGATTTCTGCTCTGTATTATTTCTTTCTTCAGCTTGCATTGGGCTTAAATTGTTTTCTTTTTCTATTTTCTAAGGTAGAAATTCATGTTACTGATTTTAGATATTTCATCTTTTCCTGTATATGCATTTAAGGTTATAAATTGCCTGCTAAGCACTGCTTTTGCTAAATCCCCCAAATTGTGATAAATTGTATTTTCATTTTCATTTAAATTATTTAAAAATTTCTTGAGACTCCTTTGACCCACGTGTTACTTAAAAGTACATTCTTCAATTAATTTCTATAATTGGGATTTTTCCAGTTTAATTTGTTATCAGTTTCTAGTTTAATTCCACTGTGATCTGAGAATATACTTTGTATGAGTACTATATTTTCAAACATGGTAAGGTGAGGTTTATGGCCCAGAATGTGATCTATTTTGGTGAATGCTCCACACAAGCTGGAGAAGAATGTATATTCTGATGTGATTGAATGGAATATTCTATAAATGTTAATTAGATCAAGTTCACTGATAGTATAATTCAATTATCTATATACTTACTGATTTTCTGCTTAAGAGGGGTGTTAAAGTCTCCGGCTACAGTGGCTTTTTCTATATCTCTTTTCAATTCTATCAGATTTTACCACAGGTATTTTGATATTCTTGTTAAGTCCAATATTTAGAATTGTTAAGTATTCTTGTAGAATTGACCACCAAATCATTACGTAATGTTCCTTTTTATCCCTCATAATTTTCCTTCTTCTGAAATCTACTTTGTCTGAAATTAATATAGTTACTCCAGCTTTCTTTTGGTTAGTGATAGCATGGTATATCTTCCTCCATCCCTTTATTTATTTTTTTTTTAAAGATTTTATTATTTATTTGACAGACAGAGAGAGATCACAAGTAGGCAGAGAGGCAGACAGAGAGAGAGAGGGGGAAGCAGGCTCCCTGCTGAGCAGAGAGCCTGATGTGGGGCTCGATCCCAGGACCCTGAGATCATGACCTGAGCCGAAGGCAGAGGCTTTAACCCACTGAGACACTCAGGCACCCCTTAATCTACTCTCTTAACATATGAATTATTCTTTTCAGAAAAATTTTAGTGGTTATTCCAATGTTTGCAGTATACATTTTTAAGTAAGCTCTACACCCAACGTGGGGCTTGAACTTACAACCCTGAGATCAAGAGTTGCATGTTCTACTAACTGAGCCAGCCAGATGCCCTGAAATATACATTTTTAACTAATCTCAGTCCACCCTTAAATAGCAGTATACTGCTTCACTTGTAGTGTGGGTACCTTATAACAGCATTCCCAAACTCTTTCTGCTAAGCCTTATAGACACTGCTGTCCTTCATCTCATTTATCCATATTCCATAATCACCCAGCACCTTGTTACTATTACCTTAAAGTTATATTTTAGATCAATGAAAAATAAAAATATTTTATCTTCCTTTTTTCTTACGCTTTTCCTTTCTTTATATACATCCAAATTTTCAACCTGTATAATTTTCCTTCTCCCCTGAAGAACTTCTTTTATCTTTTCTTATAGGACAAGTCTACTGACATTAAATACCCTTAGTTTTTGTTTGTTTGAAAGAAACTTTCTCTTTCAATTTTTAAGAATAATTTCAATGGATACAGAATTATAGGTCAGTGGCTTTTTTCTTTCAACTCTTAAATACTTTAACTCCACACTCTTCTTATTTGCTGGGTGATGAGAAGGCTGTCATAATTCCTCTAACTGGTAAGGTTTTTACCATCACCTTAAGGCCTTTTTAAGATTTTCATAGTTTTTGGTTTTCTGCAGTTTGAATATGATCTGCCTAGGTGTAGTTATTTCGACATTTATTTTGCTTGGTATTTTCTAAACTTCTTGGGCCTGTGTTTTGGTGTCTGTCAGTAATTTTGTAACATTTTCTGCCATTATTACTTCAACAAATAGTTCTTCTGTTTTTTCCTTCTCCTTTTGGTATTTCAATTATGCTATGTTACACTTTAAAAAACTGTCCCATAGATATTGATGTCCAGTTCTGGGTTTTTTCCCCAATTCTTTTTTCTCTTTGTATTTTAGTTGAGGTATTTCCTATTGATTTATCTTCAACCTCACTGATTCTTTCTTCAGCTATGTCCATTCTTTTTTTTTTTTTCAAAGGATGTGAACATTTTATTGCCACTTTCTCCTCATCAATACAATTTTTTTT
>CM053606.1:60558432-60574193 GCA_028646535.1 Procyon lotor | reverse complement strand
GTCAAGGTAAGAGTAAATGGGTGAGAGAGAAAGATTCTCTGGAGTTCCGCAGTTTTCACTGATGGATTAACTAGGTCTTGACTGGATATTCTCGCTGATCTTCTGGGGGAGGGGCCGTAGCCTTGGTTCTCAAATGTCTTTGCCCCGAGGCAGAATTGCACCACCTTTGCCAGGGGATGGGCCAAGCACTTTGCTCTGGTTCGCTCTTGGAGTCTTTGTTCCCTGAGCGCTTTCCATACCGCCCTTGGAGGCCGGGAATGAAAATGGCGGCCTCCCAGTCTCTGGCCCAGAGGAGCCGAGTGCTGGGTGCCGCGATCCTCCACAGGCCCTCAGAGGAAAGCCGTTATCACTCCCGTCTCCCTTGTCTGCGGCCGGCGCTCTGTGCTCAGCTAGCCTGTGGCGGAGCACTTCTATCTATGGTGCGCGTGGCCCCGTCTGGAGTCCCCAGACCAGCAGATTCCTGTTGCGCGCTCCCGCACCGCTCCTCCCGGAGGAGGAAGGAGGGGGTGTCTCCAGAGCTGCCTCCCACGGGGTCCCCACTTGAATTACGGCAGCCCTATATGAACTATATGTCTCAGTTCCTATAGTCCAAGGTAAGCCTTTGCGGCGTTGCGTGGCTCCTTCTCTGCTGCCGGCTTCTCCGCCTCTAAATACCTGGGAACTCTGCTGCACTCGGGCTCCCCTAGTCCCTTGGTGACCCCATGGGTCCTGAAACTACACTGTTCCCATGAGGGTTGAACCCCTGGTTAGCCTCCGGAGCGATGTTCCTCAGCGGAGCGGACTAGAAGGATTTTGTGCTCCGCGGCTCTGCAGCTGTTGGGAGCCGGCCCCTCCCCCCGGGGTCTCTCTTCCCGTCGTTTTAAATTCACTTTTTCCACTCCTACCTTTCTGAAAGTGGTCGATTTTCTGCTCCTAGAATTGCTGTTCTAATTCTCTTCTCTCTCCTGTTGTGTTTGCCGGCTTTTAGAGTGGTTTTCTGCTTCTTTAGCTGGACTTCTGGGACCTGGTGCTTTCTGTGCGTCCTATACCTCCGCCATCTTGCCAGATCTCCCCCATCAATAGCTGTGTCCATTCCAATGATAAACTCATCAAAGGCATTTATTTGTTAGTGTTTTTTTTTTACCTTTAGCACTTGCTTTTGATACTTTCTTAGAGCTTCTCTCTGCTTACAATACTCATGTTTTCTTGCATATTGTCTACTCTTTCCATTACAGTTCTTAACATATTAATCAGTTATTTTGAATTCTCTATCTGATAATTCCAACATATGAGTCTGTTTCTGGTGCTTTGTCTTTCACACTGTTTTTTCTTGTCTTTAGGCATGTCTTCTAACTTTTGCTGAATGTTCACTATTTAGCATTGGGAAATAGGAACAGAGGTAAATAAGCATTTACTATGTGGATCTGTTAATCTGGCCAGGAGGTAACCTGTGTTTAATATTCATTATAGGTGGCAGAAGCTTCAAATTCCTTTGTTTTGTGTCCCTTATTGATTCTGGGCTTCCCTCAGTACTTCTCTCTCAGAGTCCATGCCTCTTTTAGCTGTATTTCACTGTTATTATACTGGATTCCTGTTATATATCTGCATGTTTGCATAGTTCATTTTTTCTTTCTTTGTTTTGGTATGAGGGTAAAGTGTGCGGGAGGAAAAGCATTCTATAATTTTAGAATTAAATCTCAATTTCTTATTTGGCCTGTTTCTCTGGGCTATGACCTTTACAGGTGTTTCTCCATGATATAGCTTTACTCCCTCTTGAGAAAGGAAGCCTACGGGGGCTGGACTAGGAGGGATGCCCTCCCAAACTGAGATATGGCTCTGATAATATCTTTTCCACCAGAGAGTAGATTATTGAACAATGCTATGGGCATTATGAAATAATTTTCACAATGATTACACTTCCCTTTTCCTGCACGATTATTACTAATAACAAAGATGGTGCCATCGGTAATATGGAATTAATGGTTTCACACTTGGCAAAATGATATATTCTCAAATATATAAATTTTCATGATCATACTCCATATTTTTCATCCTTATAATCTCCATAATGCCTAAATTATCACATAGTAAAAAAATCTCAAAGTATAACAACATAAAATGTTTATAATCTTGCTTATTAAGGAATAAGATAAATTGATCTAAGATACAAAGATAGTACCTAATTATTCCACATCAAAGGAGAATTAGAAGTTTATTTGACATCAAGTCAGTATTGCTCTTAAAATATGAAAGGTGTCAGTTCTCTGTGTCCCATACTATATGTCAAAACACCCTGTTTAAAATTGTGTTTTTACAATAAATAAATAAAATAAAATAAAATAAAATAAAATAAAATAAAATAAAATAAAATAAAATAAAATTGTGTTTTTTAGCAGATGGGGTACCTACATTATAGAAATAATTTTAATGAAAAATAGATCAGATTCTGAAGAGTCCTGTGCAAAACCCTTCTTTTTTCTTCCTTTCTTTTTTTTAACATAATGAAAAATTTTGCAAATCAGTTTTCTTTAAATAAAAAATTCTCATTGAATATATATTCATCTTTAATATAATTTTATGATATAAAAATAGGAAATAATAAATTTAATTCAAAGCATAAAGTGTATCCACTGAAGTATTATCAAAACAAACCTGTAAATCCCCAAACAGGAAAATAGTTAATATAGAGAATTCCATGTATTATTAAAATATCTTTTCAAAAGTCAGAGTCCAACAAGGAATAAGAACTAAATTTGCTGTGTACAGTTATCAAATATAAAACAAACAAAAAGAGGGGTGCCTGGGTGGCTCAGTGGGTTAAAGCCTCTGCCTTCGGCTCAGGTCATAGTCTCAGGGTCCTAGGATCGAGCCCCGCATTGGGCTCTCTGCTCAGTGGGAAGCCTGCTTCCCCCTCTCTCTCTGCCTCCTTCTCTGCCTACTTGTGATCTCTCTCTCTGTCAAGTAAATAAATAAAATCTTAAAAAAAAAAAGACAAAGAAAAAGAAAAAACTCACAAAATTCTCATTTATATCATAATCAGTGACACAGTAAACTAGTTCAGTAATGAATCAAGAATGAACAGTTATGGTAAATGATTAATTGTTCTGAACTCACGCTGTTTACCTAATTAAATGCTACTATTAGTAATACTAGCAGGTAAGTTAACTTTATTCTTCCCTGGAAGGGCAGATTTTTTAAAATACTGATACAGTTGAGTATACCTCCTGAGGAGTTCCACAATACAACATTTTTGTTATCAGTTTTTATTTTTCCAACAAATAAAGGCTTTAAAATACCTAACTCAATGTCTTGCAGGTATTTTTAAGGGACACAGGGAAATGATCATGCTTCCTAATGATATGTTTAAACTCTGATGCACCTGTTTTTCAGATTTTATTTTATGAATCACTATTTTCTAATTTTTCAACTTAGCCAGCTAATTCTACTCTTTGGTTTTCTTCCCTTATTTATCTTCATCTGATGTGCGAAAGTACAGATTTTATAATGTATCTTGGGTAATATACACAATGCATTTTTTTCCATTTCCCTACATTCACTCAACTAGGACATACTGGTTATGTCTTGAATCAGTAAAATTCTACTAGTGAATATTTTATTCCTTGGTAAAATGGCAGCTATTTCCAAAAAATGAATTAGTTTTATTAACTTCTCAGAAAGTATTTTTGACATTGGTGTAACACAATGTAACTTAGTTAGCTTAAGTAAGTTACATTCCAGAGAACTTATGAATATATTCCGACAGACTTGAATTTTTTTTTCCTAATCAACAAAGAAACAGAGAATATATAACCACCGATAAATATGTACTGTGTAACCATAATGTCCAAGTGTTGAATTATAGAGAACATAAAATAATTATGTAAGAGTAACTACTCAAGAAATTTAAAAGCCAATTAAAAGCTAGTAATATTTGATACAGGTAATGACTGAAGATTTATATGACATATAACTAAATATACAGCTATAGAATGGATGCAAAATTTTCTATATAGTTAACCTTTTATGGCTTGAAATAATAATTTTTTTTTAACAAAGTAAACTTACTGATATACTAACCCAAACAAACATGTCAAAGAACTCACATATCAAGGAAATCCAGCCACTTAGTCTATATGGAAGACACCACAGCAAATATAAAGATAAAGACTGACCATTTTAGAAATCTAACATCCCTCTTAGTATTTTCTACTTAAGGGACTTTAAAGGCCTAAAGGGACTTTAAAGCACCAAAAGACCATAAAGAATAGAAAGAGGGGTTCAGTGTATACTAGGTACTGAGGAAAATGGAATGGACTATGTACAACTTGAGAAGGGTCTTGGAGGAAAAGCACGATTTATATAGACCAGAAAAAGTGAAAAGAGCAATTCGAGAAGATCAATCTATAGGTAAGAATAAATATGATGTGCTTTACCCTTCCCAGTCAGTCCCCTTTTCAGATTAAGAAATGTGAAGAAGGAAATAAGAGAAGATCTGATAGAGTGTAACTTGCAGGGAAATTATTATTTTATATTGGGTGATCAAAGATGTCTAAGGAACATGACTTTACTTTGAGATGTCAAGACCTGAAGAATAAAAAAAAGGAGCAAATCAAAGGCTAATGGAAAAAGAATAATCCAGGAAGAAGAAACAGTGAATGAAAGACCTTGACAGAATAATGGACAGAAATAACAGGACTACTAGGCAGAGAATGAATTGGGAGATGATGGTCTGTTTAAGTTGAGAGTAAGAGTGGAAGCAGGGAAAACAACTGAGACTACTACAAAGTCCAGAGAAGAGATGGTGGCCACTTACACTGAGATTGTGATGAGAGAGAAAAATGGACAGATTTCATTTATTTCCTCGGAGAAACAAGGAAATCTACTGACACACTGAACCTGGAAAATGAATAAATGAAAGTTATAAAAAATAAGCAATGTTTTTCCTTGAGCATCCGGGTAAACAGTCATGCCAGTTACTAAGATGGAGGAAGGGTGAAGAATAGGTTGGAAGCATGATAAAAGTTTTGTCAGACATATTAGACATCAAATTGGAAATTTCAAAAACAGTTGGATTGGAGTCTAGAACACATTACTGCATTCTAAACTTTATTTTAAAATTACCTTATCAAGTGTTTTATATTTCTGGTTACCTAGGGGAAAAATATTTCTGGTTACCTAGGGGAAAAAAGAATGGCTTGAATTTACTTAAAATATTAAATAAATCTCCTCTCAGTGGTGACTGTGAAACTGTGATATACAGACTGTAGGTTTGGAGAAAAGGTACTCTTTTCTCTCAGCTCCCAATGTCTTAGTTCTCTCATATTCGTCATATTACTAAAACACAATCCTATGTCATTCCAAAGAAAAACTCAAGTGACTTCCCATGGTCTACAAAAATCTAAACCTTTAGTACAGTAATCAAGTAATCTAAACCCTTAGCCAACCTCAAGCAGGCGTCCATTTAGCTCCATTTTACCAATTTATATCTCAAAGAATTATAATGCTAACTTAACTACCATTTCTTGAGTACAACATGACCTTTCTTAACTCCACTGCCTTTGTACATACTTGAAAGTGAAACAATGGATCCTGTAAATATGTTATAATGCATGGCTAAAGAGACTCTGCAGATGTAATTAAGGTTACTAATTAATGACCTTAAAATAGATTCTTCTGGATTATCTAGGTAGGACTGATCTAATCATATTAACTCTTAAAAGCAGAGACTTTATCTAGTTGAAGCAGAAGAGAGCCAGGGCAAGAAACTGTCAGATTCTAAGCATGAAAAGGATTCAACATACCATTACTGGCTCTGAAATATTACAGTCCATGTGCACGGACCAGAGAAAGGCCTCTAGGAGTTATAGGCAGCCCCCAGATGATAGCCATGAAGGAAAACAGAGACCTCAGTTGTGTAACCACAAGAAAATGAATTCTGCTAAAAATATTAAAGACCCTAGAAGTAGACTCTTCCCCAGAAACTCCAGATAAGAGTCTTAAAAACCATGACTTAAAAAATTGTGAGATAATAAATGGATATTGTTTTAAACCACTAAATTTTTGGTTATTTGTCATGGCACCAAGAGAAAACTGATACAAGAGTTAAATGTAATAAGGTGATTGGGGTGGGGAAAGGGGCATTCTATTTCCAAAATACTAAATATATAAAATTGAAAATATGAAGCTTCTAATCATAGGTGACACAGGCATTCTCTCTCTCTACCCCTTATAGTCCTTTATGTTGATGAAATTTTCCATTGACTTACTACTGACTCACTAGCCAAGATAACGGCCAGGCAGCCCAACATCTAAATTTCCATGGAGGGACTTTCTAAATCCTTGATACAGAAGTGAAGAATATAAAACTTACCCCTTCAACTCACACTACCACTACATAAGTGGATTCATTCTTTTCACTCAAATGAGAGTCCTCATGAGTATACATAAGGGCAAACTAGGGCCTCAGGACGGCCAGTGTGATAGGTCTACCTCCACAGAATGGGGAAGTGAATGTAGGGGACTACAGGCTCAGATAACAACATTGCAAATGTCCACCCAGAAAAATACAGTTTACCTTTACTCAGAATTACCACAATGGAAGCCAGATCTTCCCTACTAAAATATAAAAACTTGAAAATCTTATTCTTCAGGTGATGTGTTACAAAGCATTCTGGATATGAAAGAAAGTATAGTATTACTAATACGAAATGTGGGGATGTGCAGATAAACCAGTAGTCAAAATATTAAGCATAAAAGTTCCATCTAGGTAAGATGAGTTTCTCCTGGCAATTCCTACTTGTTACTCAAAGTTTATTTCAATGTTTTTTCCTCGGTTCTAACTCCTGTAATACATTAACACCCACATTATTGTACTGACCACAGTGTATAATAATTACATGCTTATACTTCTAATTTTTCTTGTGAGCTTCTCCCATAATTTTCTATCTCTAGAATCCAAAACAATGGTGACCACATAGTACACATTCAATAAATGTTTTTGAACAAAGTCATTTTTTAAGAGACACTATAGCTCTTATGAGACAATTTTAGATTTTTCAAGTCAAATATAAGTCACACAAAGATAGGCCCCAGTATATCACATATATTTAGCAGGCTATGCATTTTCACTATCTTCAATTTTTCTATTCTAATTTCACATTGGACATAAAACTGTAAGAAAATATAAAACATTTTCCAGGATATTTTGGAGTCTATTTACTTATAAAATATATAAGAATATGAAATACATTCTGAATGTTGTAAGACTGATGATAATGCTTACTTATTACATGTCAGATACTGTTGTAAGCATTTGCATTAACTAAATAATGCATATACTTTCCATAACATTATACTTTTAAGACGAATAGTTATTTCATTTTCCAGAGGAACAGAGAGGTAAAGTATGTTGTAAAAGGTCACAAAATTGCAATATCCTATATTCTAATTCCTTCTACCTAAAAAGTATATCGTACTTCTTTCAAATATATTTTCAAGTTGTAAACCTTTATCAACATCTCTTTTGAATAAATGAAAATACACTGAAGAGTAACAAAATCAAGTAAGTACTAAGATTTCATTAACATGTACATGGTTTCTCCTTTTATTTCAGGCTCTGTTAAGTGATTATCGAACCTAACGTTAGTTTCTAAGAACTTAGCACTGATTTCAGTAAACTCCATTCCTATATCACTCTTCAAATAACTTTATTGCTGTGACTGTGATAAATATCTAACAAACTTGATATGTCTTAATTTCAAGTAATATCTATTAATATTGAGGAAAAGCCAAAAGTAGTTATAACTACATGCTGTTAAAGGTAACAACACTTCACATCATCATGTGGTTTCACATTCCAATAAACTCTGAGACATTTTAGAACTGAGAAGTAAATGTGAGCCTGGGGCACTAGAACTAGCTGCAGCTTAAACTGACCTCATGTGAAATCTCCCAGGCCCCAAAATAAATGATATGGTGCCAATCATGGCAGAAAGAGTCTTAGTTCATACCACTAGAAAATATGAAGTCAGCCAGAAGGTGGCAGAATGGGGCCATTTAGGTTTTACATACAAATCCAGAGAAATCTTTTATTTTCATCTCCTAAGGTTTTAGCAGTATACAAAAAACAACCCACAATTTTAGACCCTAACACAAAAGTTTTATATACCAGACATATAAAAGGGCATCATTTCAAGTACACAAATCAAACCATAAAATTCCCACATAAACGACATTAGAAACTGATCCCCCATTTAACCCCTCTGATAAATCTTCCCTATTTACAAAACTCAATGAAAAAATGAAGTCCTTCAAAGTCTGCTACAACATTCCAATATCACATTTGAATTCACTAATAATTTAATGAAAAAGTACTAGTAAATGTATTATGTAATATATTTAATTTCATAAGTTCAATCATAGTTACTATGGTGAAGTCAAATCTCTTGTAAAATTTCCTATAACTTTAAAAAACAAACAGTTGTTCTTACATTGGGTTTTTCAAGTGGGGTTTAGAAACTATGGCTTATGGGGCACCTGGGTGGTTCAGGCGGTTAAGCAACTCTGGATTTTGGCTCAGGTCCTGATCTCAGGGTCCAGCCCTGCATTAGCCTCCCCTGCTGGGCAGAGTGTGTGCTTGAGGATTTTCTCTCTTTCTCCCTTTGCCTCTCCACCTACTCAGGCTCTCTCTCTCTAAAATAAATAAATAAATCTTAAAAAAAAAAAAAAACTATCACTTAATAAATGGCAGATTAACCGTATTTACTCTTCATATTACATTTGAATGTTCATAATGGATCCATTTATTTTTGCTTTCAGGGTACTGTCAAAGAACCTAGAATATGTAAACCCTCAAAAAGTTGTGCCCAGTTTCAGTACAGGATTTCCAGTAGAAAACTTAAGCCCAAAAGGAATTCAGTAGATACCTAAGACACCAATTGATATTAAAACAGTTCTATTTAATTTTCCATCAGGTGACCAGCCTCTCCAAACCGAACACAAAAGGAACAGGTGCTAATTACTCTCAAACAGGGACTAAGCCACCTATACAGAGACAAACTAAGAGATCATAATACCAGATCTGCCAACATTAACCAATTTACAACAGAAGCAGAAGTAGAAGAGTCCTGGAAAGAACTGTTATGTATTGAGTTGTGAGGTAGGCAACATCATGTAGCAAAGGTGGTGTTTCACCTTTATTTCAAATCAAATAAGGGGCTTCTGGGGAACCACTCAGAGATCTATCTCCGGTCCTCTAGAGTCCACAGAAGTTAGAGACTGTTTCAGGGGACTTACCAGATGTACCAAATGTAGATACTATGGTAGATGAAGCTACTTAGGGCCATTGGCAGAGAGGGAGTTTCCCTTGCAATGGCCGGAAAAATGTATTTATGTCTTAGGGACCTGAGGGAAAGATGTGTAGACAAGGGAGTCATTAAGTGGCCAGTCAAAAGAGAGGCATTCCCTCATAAAGAGAACTGAAATCCAAGATCCACAGCAAATTACCTGCCAAGGTAAAGAACCTTAAACTTCAGGAACCCTCAGGTGCAGGAGAAAATTCTAATGACCTGAGAGAAACTCTAGCATTGTGTTCCCAAAAATATATGCTTTTGTAAGATTTGCAAAAGTGAGATATTTTAAACTACAATTGGTTAAAACTCCTGTCTCCTTTCATTCCAACCTTCTCTCTTCATATTGCCCTTTATGTCAGGTGTTAAAGAAGTGGCTGCAGGCAACTTAGAGAATTTGCTAAGGGGAAATTGATATAGGAATATGCCATTTTACCTGCAACTAGGAAAAAGTTTGGGGATTTTTCAATAAAAAAGAAATTATAGACCTATGACTGGAACATATCTGAAGAGTACCTCCTTTTTCAACTTTAAATTTATGTATTAAAGGACCAAGACAATATTTAGATAGAAACATAATGAAATATGAAACAGATGAAAAAGAGTGACAAAATCAATCAATATTATTCTTATTCAGAAAAGTGCACAACAAAAATTTTCTAGGTCACACAAAAACGGTAAGTTATTTAAAAAAATGAATAGGCTACTTTTTTCATAATTAAATTAATGAAGAGAAATATGAACATGTTAGAAAAAGATTTTTAAATCTCTTGCTGTTAATGTTTTATCACATAAAGAGCTAGTATCCAAAATCTATAAAGAACTTAACACTCAAAGAACAAATAATCCAATCAAGAAATAGGCAGAAGACACGAACAGACATTTCCCCAAAGACATCCAAATGGCCAACAGATACATGAAAAATGCTCAACATCACACAGCATCAGGGAAATACAAGTCAAAACCACAATGAGATACCATCTCATACCAGTCAGAATGGCTAAAATTAACAAGTCAGGAAACAACAGATGTTGGTGAGGTTATGGAGAAAGGGGAACCCTCTTACAATGTTGGTGGGAATGCAAGATGATGCAGCTGCTCTGCAAAACAGTACGGAGGTTCCTTAAGAAGTTGAAAATAGAGCTACTCTATGATCCATCAATTGCACTACTGGGTATTTACCCAAAAGATACAAATAGAGTGATCCGAAGGGTCGTCTATATCCCAATGTTTATAGCAGCAATGTCCACAATGGCTAAACTATGGAAAGAGCCCAGATGTCCATTGACAGATGAATGGATAAAGAAGATGTAGTATATATACAGAATGGAATACTAGTCAGCTGTCAAAAACTGAAATTTTGCCATTTGAATAACATGGATAGAACTAGAGGGTATTATGCTAAGTGAAATAAGTCGAGTAGAGAAAGATAATTATCATATGATCTCACTCATATGTGAGATTTAAGAAACAAAACAGAGGATCATAGGGGAAGAGAGGAAAAAATAAAACAAGACGAAATCAGAGAGGGAGACAAACCATAAGAGACTCTTAATCATAGGAAACAAACTGAGGATTGCTGGAGGGGAGGAGGTTGGGGGGATGGTGTAAGTGGGTGATGGGCATTAAGGAGGGCATGTGATATAATGAGCCCTGGGTATTATATAAGACTGACCTCTACCTCTGAAACCAATAATACATTATATGTTAATTAATTGAATTTTAATAAAATTTCTTGCTGTTTAACACAAAATATGAACACTGACAGAAAGACATAAAACTCATAATAGCCAGAACAATGAGGCTGTTGAAGAAAAACTGATTAATATTAACTCAAAAATTACCGACAATTAATTATTGTCAGGAAAACCTGAAATGTCCTGAAATCTTTTTTGTGAAAGAAATCTGTCATAGTGGTGTTTCTTCAACCATAAAAAACACAGATGTGAGAACCAGAGGATAGAGGTAGAAGTGGCAGACTTCACTATTTCACTGAATTTAAAACTAACCAGTTGTAAGAATCATTATTATTTTATTTACCACTAAAAAAGAAAAAAGTGCAGTAAACTATGATGAGATAATGCTTTATTAGTCACAATTTTTGTTTTTCTTTGGAACTACTTTAGACCTATTTTGTCATAATTTTCTATTGTACATCACTTGTGCATACATAAAATGAAAAACATATAAACAGAAAAATTGGTTAAGGAATTCCTAAAACTTGTGCAGCCACTTTGGAAAACAGTGTGGAGATTCCTCAAGAAACTAAAAATAGAGCTACCCTATGACCCTGCCATCATACTACTGGGTATTTACCCCAAAGAAGCAGATGCATTACAAAGAAGGGCCACATGTACCCCAATGTTCATAGCAGCAATGGCCACAATCGCCAAACTGTGGAAAGATCCAAAATGCCCTTCAACAGATGAATGGATAAAGAAGATATGGTACATATATACAATGGAATATTATGCCTCCATTAGAAAGGACAAATATCCAACTTTTGTATCAACATGGACGGGACTGGAAGAAATTATGCGGAGTGAAGTAAGTCAAGTGGAGAGAGCCAATTACCTTATAGTCTCACTTATGTGGTGAGCATAAAGAAAAACATGGAGGGCATTGTGAGAAGGAAGGGAAGGGGGAATGGGGGGAAATCAGAGGGAGAGATGAACCATGAGAGACTGTGGACTCTGAGCAACAAACTGAGGGTTTTGGAGGGGAGAGGGGTGGGGTTTAGGCAAGACTGATGGTGGGTACTGAGGAGGGCACGTATTACATGGAGCACTGGGTGTGGTGCATGAACAATTAATCTTGTAACACTGAAAAAATAAAATAAACATATTTGGGAAAAAAATAATGAAAATTTGTACTTCCATAATAATAGTGGTCTAAATAATCTTACATTGTAATTACGTGGTCCACATGTAAATGGTTGCTTTCAAATCCATTAAAACTTTATTCTCTTAAAAAAAAAAGGATTCCTAAAACTCCTTCACATTTATATTCGACTATAGTCATTTTTGAGTCACAGTCATTGTGTTTTTATACAATTATTGTCCTTTATGACATCAAGAATATTGTTCATGCTCAAGTATTGTTCATGTTCAAGTATTTGTTCATGTTCAAGTTCATGTTCAAGTATTTCTTGAAGTACTCTACTACCACCTCCTAGATTTTCTTCCAATATATCTATTCTGATGTTGTGCATGCAAAGATAATGACAAGTATGTCACAAGTACTGCCTAACAGAGAGTAACTATAGGATACCACTAAGTATAGGAAGCATCCTAATTTCAGAGACAATAATGTATGAGAAATGTATCCTAGAATTAATGAAATATAATATCATATTTAATTATCCATTTGAGGAATGTTTGCTTCCAGTCCCTGTGACCTTGGATGATTTTGAAATCTTAGTACCCATGAAAGGGATACTTCTAGAAAAAAAAAGGGATACTTCTACCAAGAAGACATAACAACGAACCCCTTGAATTAGAAGTTGAGTGCCACCTGGGTATTCTGGTCTCCTCATTGCACTACAGTAACAGGCAAAAAGGGGAGTTATTATTTTTGTTTGGGTGATTAATCTGGTTAACACTGACATAAAGGTTCTTGTTACAAAATGCAGGCAGAGAAGAATAGGACTGGATCCTAGGAGATTGTAGGGTGTCTTCTTGTAATTTCCATATTGAGTGGTGAAAACCATGGGTTACACCTCAGCATTCCACTATAGGAAACATCATCGAGTTCTCAGTAACTCAAGAATGATGATCTAAACTACTATCCTAAAACAAAACCCCTTCTAGCCTATATGCTGGCAGATAGAACAGGGGATGAACACTGGGGAAGTTATATATATAATACCAACTTCCAGACAAAACAAGAATTGTAGCAGCTACCCATAAATATTACTTTGCTCTGTATGTGTGTACATATGCATGTAAGTGTATATATAAACAGATCGATTTCCTTCTGCCCTTCCCCCAAGAATTTCATATAAGGTGTGATAGTGGTGATTAACTTTATAATTTAACACGAAGGCAGCAGAAAATCACTGTAATATTAATGGCTGAGGTGAGTATCATCCACAGATTGATACAGGAGCTGATGGTATTTTGACTCTCTCCCTTTGGGTAGACGTTTGAGTGTGTTTTCATTTATATGAAGGATAGCAGCATTAAATTAGATGTAGTATATTGTGGTTGCAATGTCGTATGGAAACATCAGTAAAAGGGTGCGTATAGGTTAAGCAGCCAAAGGAGTGAACTGTGTTGGATGTTGCAAATAGGCCCATTCAACATCCTTTCCATTCTTTAATGGTAGGAGAGGCTGGAAAGCTATAAAATATATTTCCTGGACTTCCTAAAGTTTGGTTGCAAATAAAGTTCTCTCCGTTAAATGCACTTCTATGATACTTAGAAGGTAAAAATGGAAGGGTAAAGTTTCTCATGGCAAGCACAGATCATGGAAATAAGGTTTCTCAGAGTCAGTATTTCAGTGACTTCCAGCTCCAGGTTCTGAACACACACACACACACACACACACACACACACACACACACACAAATAATAATAAATTGTATCAATACTATAAGACAGGAAAAGAAAGAGAGATAATTTAATAACATTTAAGTTCGTGGATACAATTCCTAAAGCCAGTTTCATCACTTGAACTTTCAAATTACTTTAGAAAATTGATTCTCTTTGCATTTCAGTCAGTTTCAATTGGGTTTCTACTTCTTGCAACTGAGAGAAACCCATTTCATACATATTCTGAAAACAAGTATAATTTTTTGGATTATTCCACTTTTTATAAAAAGCAAATATTTTCTATAAGTAAATGAATTTTAAAAGCTGGCAGATAGTGACAGAAGTGAGTTCCCCCTCTCCTCAATTGAAGAAATGAATAATGTAAGTGGTTTGAAAAATATCAAATTTTATAAAAGCAAGATTAATTGTTTAATAAGAAATAGAGGATGGAAAGGGCACGTGCACCCGAATGTTTATAGCAGCAATGTCCACAATAGCCAAACTATGGAAAGACCCTAGATGTCCATCAACAGATGAATGGATAAAGAAGATGTGGTGTATAAATATATAATGGAATACCATGCAGCCATTACAAGAAACGAAATCTTGCCATTTGCAACGACATGGATGGAACTGGAGGGTATTATGCTAAGCGAAATAAGTCAGTCAGAGAAAGATAATTATCACATGATCTCTCTGATATGAGGAATTTGAAAGGCAGGGCAGGGGTTTGTGGGGGGGGGTGGAGGAGAGAAATGAAACAGGAGGGGACGGGGAGGGAGACAAACCATAAGAGACTCCTAAACTCACGAAACGAACTAAGGGTGGCTGGGAGGTGGGGGGGGGGGAGGGTGTAGGGATAGGGTGGCTGGATCGTGGACATTGGGGAGGGTATGTGCTATGGTGAGTGCTGTGAAATGTGTAAGCCTGACGATTCACAGACATGTACCCTGGGGCAAATAATACATTATAGGTTAATAAAAAAAAAAAAAAAGAAATAGAGGATGGTAAGTGTAACACATGGCTATATGATGTTCAAAATATTAAAATCTGGAAAGTTCACTAATAATATCATGGCCTGCCAATAAAATACCATGACCCCTAAATTCCCTCTGTTTCTAGGCAGAAACCTAGGTTTTCCTATTGTAGTCACTGATGCTCTGTTTCAAAGGTCAGCAACCTTAATGGTAAGCTGCTGTTCTGGTTTTGTTTCTGCCAGGTCTGCTTTGGGCTCACAGGGTTACCACTGCCATTTTTCAAACTTTTTTTTTCACTTTTACATTATTTTTTTAAAACATTTAAATAGATAAATAAATTTTTTAAATGCACTATATAAATAGTGCATTTATATAGTGCATTTTTTAAATGCATTATATAAATTACCATGTTTTTAAATAAAAAAAACATGGTAATTAATATAAAGTAACCAAAGAGAAAGATGGCTTATATATTTGTTCTTAGATTTTGGTTCCTTTTCTCATTCTTATTCCCACCACCCAGAAATACTACCATTGATAATTTGAAATATTTGCTTCAAGTCCATTTTTCTGTTTATACTTTAAAAAAATTAAGTAATTTTTAATTTTGAGTAAATTTGAATCATATACAGTACTAAAGGCCCTCCTGATTTCTATCCTAATCCTGACTTCTCCGGTTGGCTCCCTAGAGGGAACCACATTCTAAATTTGTGTGTAGCCTTCACATCTCTTTTTTATACTTTACATATACATAGTTTCACAAAAAACAGATATACTATTATTTTTAATATACCCAAATGGTGTCATGTTCTAAATATCTTTTTGCAAGTTACTTTTTTCAAATACATCATATTTTACTTAGCTGTTTTTCTACTGATAGGCCTTTAGGTTATTTGTTTCCATTATTACAAAGAATGTGATAAGGA
>CM053606.1:60443556-60558332 GCA_028646535.1 Procyon lotor | reverse complement strand
TCAAATAAATAAAAATCTTTAAAAAAAAAAAAAAAAAAGAATGTGATAAGGAGCATCTGTATCTCTCCCTCTCTCTCCCTTCCATCTCTCTTTCTGTCTCTGTGCATGTGTGTTCCATTTTATTTCTCCTAAAAGTCATGCTATGTCTGTCTCTGGTTATAATTTCTTCCAGCTACCCTTCACACAAGAATTAACTTACCATCTCAGGCCATAATTTTATGAAATCGCCAGCTATTAATCACTTTGAACAGTTTTACTAAGATATAATCTACATAACATGAAGTTAAGCAGTTCTAAGTGTACAATTCAGTAGGATTTTTAAGGTAAATTTATCGTTATGCAGTTACTATTACTTCACTTTAGACCATTTCCCATCACCCCCCAAAACACCTCACGCCCATCTGCAGTCATTCTCCACTCCCACCACTAGCCCTGGGGCAACCACTAAGCTACTTTCTGCTTCTACAGATTTTGTCTTTTTCATAGAAATGAAATTATGATATGTGGTATTTTGGGTCTCATTTCTTCTATTTAGCATAATGTTTTTGAGGTTCACCCAAGTTGTCACATGTATCAATACTCTGTTACTTTTCATTGCTTAATAATATTTCATTGTCTAGATATAGCACCTTCTCTTTGCCAGTTTAGTTGTTTCTGCTTTACAGTAATTATGAAAAATACTGCTATGAAAATTCATGTACAAGTTGTGTGAACATACGTTTTTATTTCTTCTGAATAGATTTCTAGGAGTAAAACTTCTGGGTGTGGTAATTTGGTACTTAACATTTTGAAAAACTGCCACACTGTTTCCAAATTGGCTGCACTATTTTACATTTCCACCAATGTATTAGGGTTCCAATTTCTTCACATCCTTGCCAATTCTTCTCTTTTCCTTTTTTTTTTAAATACATAATTGGTTTTGTACATATGTGTTTCTTTTTGGTTCTTTTTTTTTACATATGTGTTTCTATTCAGGAGATACCAAAATAAAGAAATTCCTGAGTCTAGTTTATACCCATTTTCAGTTTTAATAAATACAACCAAATCATCCAGGAGTGGCTATTCCAATTTATACTCAACATGCTTGCCATACATGTGACTTGTTCATCTTTGCTAAATCTGGCAAATGGAAAAAAAGACATATCATTCTAAATCACATTTGACTGATTACTTGTGAGGTAAAATATCTTCATATGTCAATTGATCATCTGAATTTCATCTTTGATAATTTACCTATTCGTATACTTTATTTTTCTTTCCTTTTTCATTTACTATCTTTTTGTTGGCTTTTAAAATATTTTCACTCTAGATATTAATCCTATCAGTTTTATTCATTGAAAATATTTCCTGCCAATATCTTTTCTTAAGGAGTATGAAACACTGCCTTTCAGAGTTCTACACAAAAATACTGCTCTGAATTATTATTTATAGTCTTATGCTCCTTGATTCCTATGTCAAAGAGTTTAACTCTGCATCCTAAGAATACTTTTCATTGGTTTACTGGCAGCCCTATGAAACATGCCTATAAAGACCCCAAGTTGCCTTTCCTGGTTGGACATTAATTAATTCACTAAGGTAAATTAGGTTCCCCTTTAGGACATATAGTAGGTTGTTAGTGGTAAAAAACAAAACAATAAAAAACATTAATTTAAGCAGAAAAAGAATTTATTCAATGGGTACATTACAGAGTGGTCAGGAAAACTGGAAAACTGTAAAGATATGAACCAAAGAAGGCAAGACACAGTTGAGAAATGAACAGTCATCTCCAATGCTGAGAGCAATGCCACCAATGAACACTGCTATCCCACTATGTTCTCAATTCTGCAAAATAATGTTTGATCTTATGTCTGTGAGTCAAGTTCACAAGACTCTCATGCAATATTAGTTTCTTATTAAGACAGTGTATCTAATCTAACAAGTCAACCCTGGCCTGAAGTTGAAATACATAATTATAATATCTCCAGGCACATAATTATTAGTTTTCTCTACTACTAAGGATACTGCTAAGTATTTTGATGACTATCTTCCCAATATTATATTAGAAATAAATGCAAAATAAAAATTGTTAGCCCATGATTCTACAGGGTCAATAGATATTTTTTACAATCATTTTAAGATGTATCTAAGTTGTCACGGCCATATTTAAAACAAGCACCTCTCTGAAAAATATTTCAGATCTATCCTCTTTTGCCTATCAAGAAACTATTCATTTATTCATCAACTATTTCATGAGTGCCTACAATGTGCCACACCCAGTACAGAGTAAAGAAAAAGTTCACAGAATAACACTAGGATTACTGATGATGCTTGCCAGACATATGTATATCTATGCATGTATGCTTCTGTGCATACACATATACATATACAAAAGGAAAGAAGAGAGCAGAATGGAAGAGTTGAAAATATGAGTAGGCCCTTTAAAGCATACCAAAGATAAAAACTGTAAAATATATATTTGATTACAAACAACTTAGTTTTTATAAAATTGAAGGATAAATAGGAAAAGTTTGTAACATATAAAACCAGAAAGGGTTAGTAATGGTATTAAATAGACATTTATAAGTATTTCAAGAGAAATATGAGCACAGAATGAGAACTATTTATTAAAAATATAAAACTGCCAATAAACACAATGTTCAACTTTTGCTGGAAATTAAATTAAAAATATGAGATGCTACCTTTTACTGAGAAACTAAAGTTGTAAGAGTTATAATAACTCATTCTTGTAATGTTTCAGTGAAAGAAACACTCATATATTACTTGTACAATTATGTGCACATAATTAAGAAACATGTATCAGAAGTCTTAAAAAATAGGCAAAATCTTTAAAAAAAAAAAAAGACCATTGGTGTCAACACATTTTTTTTTCGAAGAAAGAATAGAAGCATCTTAAATGTTCAACCATAGGAAGTGCCTTTTTTTAAAAAAAAAAAAAAAAAAAAGGACAGGGTGCCTGGGTGGCACAGTGGGTTAAAGGTTCTGCCTTTGGCTCAGGTCATGATCCCGGGGTTCTGGGATCGAGCCCCGCATTGGGCTCTCTGCTCAGCGGGGAGCCTGCTTCCCCCTCTCTCTTTCTGCCTGCCTTTCTGCCTACTTGTGATCTCTCTCTCTCTGTCAAATAAATAAATAAATAAAATCTTTAAAAAATAAAAAAGTACATATCCACACAATGGAACACTACATAGTCATACAAATGTTACTGTAACACCCACCAGAATGATTGAGCAAAAAAGAAAGAAACAACCAAAAGCTGGTAAGAATGTAGAACAATGAGAATTCTCATACAGTGCTGGTAGTAATGCAAGTTGGTATAACCACTTTAGAAAATTATTTGACCATATCTGTTAAAGCTAAATATCCACAACTAGCAACATCTTCTATAGAAATGCATAAATATGTTCACCAGTATACATGGAATGTTTATTGCGGCACCATTTATGATAGCCCCAAAGTGGAAACTTATCACATTTCTTATGTGATACATAGCTTATCCATATGATGGATAAGCTATAATATACTCAAAATATGGAGTATTATACAGCAAATAGAATGGACAATTTCCAACTATGTTCAACCATAAGGATAAATCCTACAAACTGTCATGCAAAAGAAACCAGATAGAAGAGTACATACTGTGATTACATTTATAAAACAGGGGAAAACTAATCAATGCTATTACAAGTAGAGAGAATGGTTACTGTTGAAGTGGAAAGCTAAAAAATTAGTTCTATACAAGTTATATAATAAATATAACATACTGAATGTAAAAAAAAAATCCCTACAAAATAGTATCAGGCTGCATGGAAAAATTCATGACATAAAAAAACAAACAAAAAAACCAAACTATATAAGTCAGTATGTTTAATATGGATGACAAGTTAGAATAATGGTTAAAAGTGCAGGCTGTAAAGTAAAGATGGCCTGGACCTGAATCTCAGTTATGTGATCTTGGGCAAATTATTTAAATACTTCAGTTTCTTCACCTGCAAATGGTGCCAATAAAAGTACAGATCTCTTTGGGTTGTGAGGTGGATAAATAAACCAGATTAAGGCACTTATAACAGTGCCTGGCACATAATAAACACTATGCTATTATTATTATTTTAATCTCATTGTTTCTTAGGCACCTATATACTTATAAGAAAATACATTGAACAAAAAATGGTAACAGAATTTATCTGTGACTAGGATTCTGGTTAAGATTTGTCTTCTTTTTTTTCTTATGTATAAGTAATGCTAAGGAAGTTTTCACCTTAATAGTTATGAAAATTCCTTTGTTGAGAAAAATAGTTTGATAAGTTCACTCTGAGAAAAACAAAACAGTAAGTGTCAGTGCCTCAATGTCAAATTGAGTTTTCTGTGAAAAAGAGAAGTTTCTCTGTGAATAAGGAGGTGGGAAGAAATTGAATGTTCCAGAGGAAAACATCCAGAAGGAAGAAAGTGACCAGGATGGAATTTTGTTCTAGCAAATAGTCAAGACAGAAAACCTCTAATGCAATCTGAAGGAAATCTGAAAAAAACTTCAATGACTTATGAGAAATAAGTTGCTTACCTTTTGGGAAATTATACAAACTATCCTGAATTTGCTTTAAGAAATCTCCAGTCAGTTGCACTTTGCTAACTAAATGCTTTTGTGTGCAGGATTTCTGTTACAAAATGCTCAAAGAAGATCCCTCCTGAGATTTTTTTAAACTAAGAACAGTACCCAACTGTACCCTCAGATTATATCATTACTGTAGAGTTAAGTCAAGGGATATGCTAACCGTAACTGTCCAACTATTAGATGAAAAGTGGTAGGAATAAACACATTATAAGGAAAACCTGTAGGTGTAGACAGGTTCATTAATGATCAAAAAGGGGCCCCAGTGTGTCCTCTGTAAAGATGAGGCACACAGGCAGTTTAAAATGTGATTGAAGGCAATGGTTCTATTATCTCTTTGAAGTTAGACAAGTGATAGAATTTTTCCATATTTCAGTTCCTTCATTTATATTTCAGTTGTCTATTCCTATGTAATAAGCACCAAAACTTAGCATTAACAATAACCACATATTTGTCATAATTCTGTGATTCAAGCATTTGGATAAGGTACAGTAGGAATCATTCATCTCTGTTCTACGAGGTAAGGTGTCTGAGCTAGTTGCTCAAACAGCTGGAGAATGGCTAGAATAGCACAACTGTCATACATCTGGCATCTCACATCTCACTGTTGGCTGAGTCATTCACTCATCTGATTTCAGCTGAAGACTGGGCTCACTAAAAGGTCTAAGAAAGCTTCATTCATTTGTTTATACCTAGGAGCTACTCCATATGGCCAATCTTTCACATTCTCACTCACCTTTCTTCCTCTCTTTCTCCAAGTGGCTAGTTGGGGTTTTAGCAGTATGCTGGTCTCAGAATAGCCAGACTTTTCACACAGCAGCTGGCTTCTATGACAGAAGAGGCTGTCAGTCCTCTCAAAGGCATAAGCCTGGAACTGACCAGCATCACATCCACCATATTTTACTGGTTAAACAATCACAAGCCCAACCCAGATTCAATGGGCGAAAGAAATCAACTAAGCCTCTGGATGGAAAGAGTTAAGCGTGGCTCTTAACTCAGTTTGGCTGAGTTGTTAAGGGATGCCACCTTAACTGAGGTGGCTGAGTTGTTAAGTGTCTGCCTTCGGCCCAGGTCATGGTCCCAGGGTCCTGGGATCGAGCCCCACATCGGGCTCTCTGCTCGGCAGGAAGCCTGCTTCTCCCGCTACCATTCCCTCTGCTTGTGTTCCCTCTCCCGCTGTGTTTCTCTCTGTCAAATAAATAAAAAATCTTTAAAAAAAAAAATTTGCACCCATCTTTACTGTCACAGTCCACCCTCTGGCCACATATTATTTATACTCTTTCATTCTCAAAATATATTCAAACCCTCTCAAGGTCCAAACGTCTCATTACATTACAAAATCAGCTCAAAGTTCAGGACCTAATCTAAATCAGGTACAGTTACATAGATGAGGCTTCGCAGATCCAGTTTCTTAGTTGCAGCTTCTCAAGTACAATTCCTCCAATACGAAGTTGAATGAGCTAATGATACAAATAAACTGCCCAACACACACCTAATATACAATGGTCAGGAAAGAATATGAAATTTCAGTGGATACTCCCATTCAAAAAGGGAGAAAACCAGAGAACATAACAGTCATTGATCAATAACAATTCTGAAATCAAGTGGGGCACATGTCACCAGTTTCCTGATTAGCCTTGGCAGTGGTTCTCCATGTCTCTAAGCTCTACTCTGGCTTTTTGGCTGCATCCTCTGAGTCATCTTTCATTTTCTATAAGAAATGGCCAGTGTTTAAAGCTGAATATTTTCTGAGCCTGCATCCTTTTCACAGGAGGTTGAGAGCTCAGAAGCTTCTTTTCACTATGAACTCTCTCTGCCCCTTTTAATCAATGAGATAAAACTTTTGCTAAAACTCTGGGTTAGGGGGTGGGACCAAGATGGCAGAGTAGGATGAGCTACTTCCTCCCAGGGACACATCAAAATCTATAACTACATATAAAACAAATATCTCTAAGAATGAACTGAATACTAGCAGAACTAACCATACACAACTAAGGATATAAAGAAAAAGCCACATTGAGAGGGTTAGAAGGGGTGGAGATGCGGGTCAGTTAGGACCCATACCCCCAGTACAAGGACCTACAAGCAGGAGGGATATCACAGTCAAACAAACCCTCCCTGAGGAATAAGAGGTATGAGCTCCTCATTAGGATCCAAAGCCCAGGAGACCTGCACCAGGAAGACAAGCCCCCACAACTCCTGGCTTTGGAAACTCCCCTGGTTTTGTCCAGGGGAGCTGGGGGATAGTAGGAAATCAAAAGTTTGCTCTTAAAGGGCATGTGCACAATCACATTCACTCCAAGTACCAGGGTAGAGGCAGCAGTTTAAAAAGCCCCTGGGTAACACATGAAGGAGATCAATTAGTTAATTTTAGGGCATGTGCAGAGAAGCACCATTTTTTTTTCCTCTTGGCACTTTCCTTCTTCCTACCTGGCCCAATGCTGGTGGGTGCCATTTCTGACATTCTCCATCTACTGTACTAGCACTGCTCACTCCATTACCACATTCTCCTGAAGAATCACCTCACTCAATCACCCACCTGGTCCAGAGTACCTTCTGGTGGGTAGCCTGGCCAGCACGAAAGCTTCTCCCAAGCATCCCTGCCCTGGGGGGCCAATCTGGCACACTAGAACACCTACAACACCACAGCCCAACCTTGAAGTGAACCATGCCAAAGGACTGCCCCAATCACGTTGCTGCCTAAAGATATGGCAGCTGGGCCTTGCAGCCAGCCTTGCTAGGGGCCAACCCCACACACCAGTTCACCTGCAATAGTTACTTACAGCCAGACCTCTCAGCCAAATGGACATAGGGTCAGACTCACATATTAGCTGCCTGAAACAGTCATGGCTAGACCTTGCAGACGGCTGTGCTGAGGGAAAGTTCCACATACCATGAGCGTACCAATCACAACCCAGTAACAACAGGAGGGTGCATACAGTCCACATAGGTCATTCTTAGGGCACCTGGCTATAGTGACCAGGAAGGTTTAAACTACTGTGCCCCATAAGACATCTGTTAAAGCCACTCCTTCAATATTGGGAGACATAACTGATCTACTTAATACATAGAAACAAATAGACTTAGGCAAAATGAAAAGACAGAGGTATATGCTCCAAATTAAAAATAGGACAAAACCTCAGAAAAAGAATGAAATAAAATGGAGATCTGCTAGAGAAAGAGTTCAAGTAATGGTCATGAAGATACTCACCAAAGCGAGAAAAAGAAGGTACACAGTGAGAACTTCAACAAAGAGACAGAAAATATAAAAAAGAACCAATCGGAACTGAAGAATATAATAACCAAAATGAAAACTACACTAGAGGGAATCAACAGCAGCTTAGACAATGCAGATGAATAGATCAGCAATCTGGAACAACAGCAGTGGAAATCAACCAATCTGAACAAAAATAAGAAAGAAGAATTTTAAAAATGAGGATAGTTTAAGGAAATTCTGACATAATATCACACACACTAACATTTGCATTATAGGAGCCCCAGCAGGAGAAGAGAGAAAGAAACAGAAAACCTACTTGAAAGAAAATTGGCTGAAAACTTCTCTAACCTGGTAAAGGAGATAGATAATCAAATCTAGGAGGCAAAGAGACTCTTGTTCCAGATAAGATGAACCTAAAGAGATCTACACCAAGACACATAACCAAAGTATCAATAGTTGAAGAGAGAATTTTAAAAGCAGCAAGAGAAAAACTAATCACACACAACAGGACCTGCATAGGACTTTCATTGATATTTCAGTGAAAACTTTACAAGCCAGAAGGGACTGAAGGAAAAATTCAAGATATAATAACCAAGATTATTCTACCCATCAAGATTACAGCTCAGAATTGAAGGAGAAATAAGGAGATTCCCAAGCAAGCAAAAGATAAAGGAGGTCATCAATGCCAAAGTGGCCTTATAAGAAATGTTAAAGATCTTCATTAAATGAAAAAGAGAAGGCCATAACTAGAAAGAAGAAAACTATGAAACAAAATTATGGAAATTCTTGTTAGTGAAGGTAAACATACAGTAAAGGTAGTGGACCAACTGCCTGCATAACAGGTATGAAGATTAAAAGACAAAAGTAGTAAAATCACCTGGAAAAAAACCACAAACACATAGAGGCTAAATAACATGCTACTAAATAACCAGTGGGTCCACAAAGAAATCAAAGAGAAAATTTTAAAAAATACCTGGAGACAAAGGAAAAAGGAAACATGAAATACAAAATCTATGGGATGCAATTAAAGCAGTTCTAAGAGTCACAAAGAAATCAAAGAGAAAATTTTAAAAAATACCTGGAGACAAAGGAAAAAGGAAACATGAAATACAAAATCTATGGGATGCAACTAAAGCAGTTCTAAGAGGGAAGTTACGGTGATACAGACTCAGGACCACTTCAAGAAACAAGAAAAAATCTCAAATAAACAATCTAACCTTACAACTAAAAGAACTAGATAAAGAAGTACAAACAAAGCTCAAAATTAATAGAAGGAAAGAAACAATAAAGATCAGAGGGAAAATAAATAGAGACTAACAAACAATAGAAAAGATCAATGAAACTAATGGCTGATTCTTTGAAAAGATCAATAAAACAGATAAACTTTTAGCCAGACTCTCAAGAAAAAAGGAACCAAATAAACAAAATAAAAAAATGAAAGAGAAGTTACAACTGGTACCACAGATACAAAGGGTCCAAGGAGACAACTATGAACAATTATATGCCAACAGATGGGACAATCTAGAAGATGTGGATAAATTCCTAGACACATACAATCTTCCCAAACTGAATCAATCAAAAACTGAATGAAGAAGAAATAGAAAATCTGAACAGACTGATTACTAGTTATGAATTCATATCAGTAATGAAAAATACCCAGTCAACAGAAGTTCAGGACCAGATGCCTTCACAGGTGAATTCTACCAAACATTTAAAGAAAACTTAATACCTAGCCTTCTCAAACTATTGAAAAATACTGAAAAGGCCACCACAAAAAAGAAAATTACAGGCCAATATCCCTGATGAACATTGATGTAAAAATCCTCAACAAAATATTAACAAACCAAATTCAACAATACATTAAATAGATCATCACCCTTATGCAGTGGGATTTATTCCAGGGATGCAAGGATGGTTCAATATCCACAAATTAATCAATATGACAAACTAGAAACAAAGTGAGATAAAGAAATAAAACTCATATGATTATCTCAATAGATGCAGAATAGCATTTGATAAAATTCAACATCTATTATGATAAAAACTCAACATAGTGGTTATAGAGAGAACATACCTCAACAAATTAATAAGTATAATGGAATATTACTCAGCCATAAAAAAGAATGAATCTTGCCATTGTGACAACCTGAACGGGCCTGGAAGGTATTACGTTAAGTGAAATAAGTCAGATAAAAACAAATAACATATGCTTTCACTTATATGTGAAAAATAAAAAATAAAATAAATTAACAGCAAAATAAAAAATTCCCAAACAGAAACGGACTCATAGATACAATCTGTGGTTGCCAGAGGGGAAGTGGGTGTGGGGATGGGCAAATGGGGGAAGGGGATTAAAAGGTAAAAACTTCCAGTTTTAAAATAAATAAGACAAGGGATAGGGTGTATAGCAGAAAGAATATACTTAATAATCTGTAACAAATTATGTTGTATGATGACAGATGGTAGCTAGATTTACCGTGGTGATCATTTTGTAATACATATAAATATTGAGTCATTATGTTGTATATCTGAAACCAATAGAATATTGTAAGTCAGCTACACTTTGATAATAATAATAAAAGATTACAGGTTTCTTATTATCAAATTATAATCAACTTTGATAGACAAAAGCTGCATTAATGTTTCTTTCTGAGACAGCTTCTCTACCTTGTGCCTCACATTAGGCTGCTATAAGACAACGAATGTCCTTATTGCAGTAAATTCCAACTTTCTTAAGTGAAAGGTCTGTGAGAGACACACACTTAAGATAAGCCTTTTAGTCAGGTTAAAAGTTAAAGTCACATTAAAGGTCTATGAGGCATCACTAAATCTTTATGTCTTAGTAAAGGAGCTTATAGCATTTTAAGTTTTATCAAAAGAGGACAAAAAAAAGGTCAAGACATAAATAAGAATTACCAAAACAATAACAGCAACAATAAAAATAACTGTATGCATCTCTCTGAAACCCTCCTCCTTGCACCTAGAAATCTACAGAGAATTCTTTTATTAAGTAATAATTATCTTGTTAATTATGTAGGCCAATGCTCTTTGTATTTATATAGATCTATTTCCTGTTAGAAGTTGATGCTAAATTCTTATTACGATATCTGTGAATTTGGGAAAGAGAGTCTATACTATATAACTCCCTTGCCATGTAAAAAGTGCTAATTTTATGCTCAAAAAAGTAACTACAGCATAGGTTTTCTGGTTCAATCATTGCTCTACATTTTGAGGCTCTTGTTTATTTTTAAAATTTTGTTTTAAAGGTAGTATGTTTTATGTAGATGTCTTCTATTGCATAACACCTGATATCCTTTTGGGTGTGATATGGGGTGGGGTAGAATTGAAGAGGTGGCAGGAGTGATCAATAGACACATGAAGATCAAAAAGAAAACAGAAGTTCCATTCCTAGCTTGGGAAAATGAAAGCAACTGACACCCCAAACCCATCCCAGGGTTTAAAAAAAAAATGCCAGTGATGATCACTTTTGTGTCAACTTGGCCAGGGTACAGTCTCTAAATAATTATTCAAACACTAATCTAGGTGTTGCTATAGAGGTATTTTTTTTTTTAGATGTGATTAAAGCCTACAATCAGTTTACTTTAAGTAAAAAAGATTATCCTAGATAATCCAGGTGGGTCTGATTCAATCAGTAGAAAAGCCTTTATAGCAGAACTAAAGCTTCCTTTAAGAAATTCAGCCTGTGGACTGCAGCTTCAGCCCAGCCAAGAATTCCAGCTTGCCCTTCCTAAATGCCTATGGATTTTAGACTTGCCCTTTGGACTTGCCTAGCCAGCTCCGACAATAAGTAAGTCAATTGCTTGCAATATATCTCTTAATGCATATCCTACTGATTCTGTTTCTCTGGTGTAGCCCTGACTGATATATTGCCTTACAGAACAATGAGTTTTCTATCCCTGGAAAGATTATTACAAAAGTGATAGGTGATTGAAGAGAAAAAATTACAAATTTTTAGAGAAGTAGTGTGGTGGTTAGGAACAGACTCTACAGTTAGATTTCCTGGGTTCAATCTCTAGCTTCATTGCTTACTAACAATATAACTTTGGACAAGTTACCTAACTTTTTTGTGCCTAAACATCCTCTTATATGAAATAAGAGCAATCACTGGTCCTACCTCAAAGGGTTGTGGAGATTAAATGAGGTGTTATACATGCAGCGCTAACAGTGTCTGGCAGTAGGAAAAATTAAGTAATTTTCTAAAAGGGTGATATGTAGACAGAGCTTCTAGAGGCCCTCAGATTCTAGGATACTTTCAAATGCACAATTTTTAAAAGAAAATATCATCATCATATTAGGGGAGTAGTAGAACACCATGATTATGAAGGCCTTGAATTAGACCACGTAAGTCTGTGTCACCCTCGGCTCTGCCATTTATCTAGCTGTGTGTTTAACTTCTATAACTTTGGTTTCTTACTAGAAAAAAAGATAATAATAGTATCTACTACACAGGGTTATGAGAAATAGACAACTTAAGCTGCTTCATGTAACTTTTAAAGTTTTGATAGATAACTCTAAAATTTCCCTCTGAATTTTTATCTTTTTATTCTTGATGATCCTGAAATTATGAATATATTTATATTTAACTGTTAATTATAGTAGTTAATAGTTAATAAGTCAACTACTTATAACCTAATATAATATTACTAAATTAATTTGCAGTTTCTAACTCTTTATTGACCAGTAATTCAAACAACTTGTTAAAAAATGTGCCCAATCTATACAGACAGTGGTTAAGGATTTCTCTCAAAAACTATAGCTACCATTTATGACCATCTTCCTGGTGCCAAGAGAAACACAGCATATATGATTTCTAAACCTCACAACTTAGCACTATGTCCATTTTGCAGATTAGGAAAGATTTTGAAACTAACTGTGTGAGATGATATAAGTATGCTATAACATTTATTATTGTTTCTTTGAGAACACTTCTACTACTTTATGGATTTCAGTGTGATCCAGACACCAGGTTAATAATGTTAAGTGCCCAAGTAAGTAATTTCTAATCACCAAAGCAGCTAGCTTCTAAATTCTCATAGGATATTCAGTTAATTTATTTAAAAGTGGGGGGAGAGCAAGTAATTCAATTCTTTTCTCAATTAGAAATATTTATATTTGCAGTTAATAAAAGCTCTATCATCACAGAGAATAAAAATATGTTCCCATTTAACTATCGAAGTATGAATATTTTTAAATTCAAGAAGAGATACAAATTTAAACTGAAGTATATGTATACAGAACATGTAAACCAACATGATACTACTTTGTCTTGGTTATACACCATAAATTGAAAACTCATGCCATTAAAATACATTTAATATATTGTCTTTTTATCCAGAAATTACATTGAAGCAAATTTTTAAGTACTTTGCTAAATTTTTAATAGAATTTTTAAACAGGCATTGGCCATATATTTCTTATATTTAATGCTACAATAAAATTGGGCTACCTGTAGTTCATTTAATATATATGTTAGTTGAATATGTATATACTCCAGCTTTTTATATTTAGCATCTATATTCACTTAATATGTACATTCCCACTCTACAATACCTTAGATACTTAAATCAAAGATTATACCCTAGATTCATTTCATTCCATCCTCTGAAAACCATCTACCTTTTTAGCTCCCTCCCTTTAATATCTAAATCCCAACAATCTTCAGACCTTAACAAGACTCCAGTCCTTTTCACTATACTTCATACCTTAACATTCTTTTTCCTCCTTAAAAACATAAATTGCAAGGCTAAGCATTATAATCATCTCTCTGCATCCATACACCTCCAGCCTGCTCTCATTTTAACATTTTTTTTATATTTTTATGTTGTTATATATTGAAGTGCTTATAAGGCAGACTGCAACTTTCAAACAAGTTGTATTTTAAAAGTTGAACTGTGTTAAATACAAGTTATGTTCTCTCCACGATAATTGTAAATATCTATACTATAGCTAGAGAAAAAACTTTTTTTTAATACTGTTCTCAAGTTTTATTAATACACATTTAAATTACCTGACTGCCACCAAAGGCAACTGAAGTGGCTACATTACTCTCTAAACCATAGGGCAATTCACTTTACTAGGTAAAAGATGAAAAAGGGAGACAATGTCGAGTCATAAGGCAAAACAGAAAGGTAAAGAAAAAGGGGTCTAATTTAAAAACAAGTGAGGGACACCTGGGTGGCTCAGACAGTTAAGTGTCTGCCTTCAGCTCAGGTCATGATCCCAGGGTTCTGGGATCATCCTGTAAGGGGTTCCTTGCTCAGCGGGGAGGCTGCTTTTTCCCTCTGCTTGTGCGCGCGCTTTCTCTCTCTGACAAATATAAACAAAACCTTTAAAAAAATAAAAACAGGGGCACCTGGGTGGCTCAGTCATTGGGCGTCTGCCTTCGGCTCAGGTCATGGTCCCAGGGTCCTGGGATCGAGCCCCACATCGGGCTCCCTGCTCGGCGGGAAGCCTGCTTCTCCCGCTACCATTCCCTCTGCTTGTGTTCCCTCTCTCTCTGTGTTTCTCTCTGTCAAATAAATAAAATCTTTAAAAAAAAATAAAAACAAATGAAAAGAAAGCAGGTTGAATATAAAAGAGAAGAATATGCAATAGCATAAGGTCTTTGGGAAAACAGTAAGGAATGGGATCCAAAGTAATGGTGAAAGGGTTGTTGGCCTTGTAAAAGAAGATGTATCATCAAATAGTGGGTTTTAAAACAAGTCAAAAAAGTTATTTAAACTCCTCCCATCAAAGGGTGGAATTTAATTCACCTTCCTTCAAATATGGACTGATCTAAGTGACTTACTACTAATAAACAGAGGGCCGCAGAAATGACAATGCTTGACCTCAGAGGCTAGGTCATAAAAGGTGATACAGCTTCTACCTGGCTCTCTCTCGTTCCCTTAGAACTCAGCACCACCATAAGAAAGCCCAAACCAGGGGTGCTTGGGTGGCCTAGTGGGTTAATGCCTCTGCCTTAGGCTCAGGTCATGATCTCAGGGTCCTGGGATCGACCCCCGCATTGGGCTCTCTGCTTGGTGAGGAGCCTGCTTCCCCCTTTCTGTCTACTTGTGATCTCTCTCTCTCTGTCAAATAAATAAATAAAATCTTAAAAAAAAAAAAAAAAGCCCAAAACACACATAGAGGCCATATGTAGATGTTCCAGCTGAAAGTCCCAACTAATGTTCCAACTATCGATAGCCAGCACAAGAAAATGTGAACGAGCAAGTCTTTTGGTGATTTTAGGGCCCACCCTTTGAGCTGAGCTAGTTGCTGTCAAAGCAGAGATGAGGTATTCTTGTAAAGCTCTGCCCAACTGTACTTTCCGAAGCAAAATAAATGTTATCATTGTTTTAAGCCACTAAATGAAGGAGTGATATGTGATGTAACAACAGATAAATGGAACAGACAATACTTCTATTAAAACAATAACAAAATAGATTAAGTTAAAATCTAGGAGGTGTGCATGTTTGATAGAAAGAAGAAGGGGTTCTTGTCTGATATACTTTATTTTCTTTGTGAGATGTGAGGCAAGATCACCTCTTAGAGTAAGACTGATAATGGGGATTCAGAAGGGTGAAGAGGATAAAATAGAAATTATAAAGAATGGAACAGTGTTGATCAGAGAAATATGGTAGAACTGTCAAATCATATTGACAGCCTATTTGAGGCTGAATTTATATTGCCCTTTTACATGGTTTTCTCTAGTGGTTTTTCAGCTCTTAATTGAAAGTACTGAGAAAGATAGTTGAGTTTATCAGTTAGATTTCCGTCAGAAAGATGTGATAAAAAGATAAAAGTGCAGGGGCACGTGGGTGGCTCGGTGGGTTAAAGCCTCTGCCTTCAGCTCGGGTCATGATCTCAGGGTCCTGGGATCGAGCCCCATATCGGGTTCTCTGCTTGGTGGGGAGCCTGCTTCCCCCTCTCTCTCTGCCTGCCTCTCTGCCTGCTAGTGATCTCTCTCTCTCTCTGCCAAATAAATTAAAAAAAAAAAAAAAAAAGATAAAAGTGCAATGGATCTTGGGCACCATGTAATCCAATTGTAAACCAATCCTGGTTAAGAAGGAAAATGAAGAAGTGAGAAATATGATGGATAAATGGATAAAAGATTCTGATGAGGAATAATAGTAAAAATATTTAAGGAGCAAAAAAAAGGGAAAGGATGTTGTGATCAGAAAATGGTATGTGTACATTAATGATTCTTGAACAGTTAATAAATGAGGTGAACAGAAGCGGATAAGAAATAATGTAGTCAAGGAATTGAGATGCAATGGTAAGAAATGGGTCATCCATAGAATATGAAGCCACTTAGGATACACGCAGGCTTTAGAGTATAGAGAAAGACACCTGTGAGCCAGGTGTGAAAGTTTGTGATGAACAAAGAGAAATGAACAAGAGATTGGTAAATGAAAGCAACAAGGATGGGAACATAGTAGTACAGCTTAATATAATAGTATAGGCCTTGGTCTTGGTCCTATTTGGGCTGCTATAACAAAATATAATAGATGGAGTGACTTATAAGCAAAAGTTCTTACAGTTCTGAAGACTGAAAGTTCAAGATTATGGTGCCAGCAGATTGTCTGGTAAGAGCCCACTTCTTCACTGACAGCCATTGTCTCACAGTAATCTCATCTGGCAGAGGAGGCAAGGGAGCTCCCTTGTGCCTCTCTTATGGGGCACTAACCTCATTCATTAGGGCCCTTAGGGGCAGAGCCCTCATGATCTAATCACCTCCAAAACGTTGCACCTTCTGGGGTGCCTGGGTGGCTCAGTGGGTTAAGGCCCCTGCTTTCAGCTCAGGTCACGATCTCGGGGTCCTGGGATTGAGCCCCGCATCGGGCTCTCTGCTCAGCAGGAAGCCTGCTTCCCCCTCTCTCTCTGCCTGCCTCTCTGTCTACTTGTGGTCCCTCTCTCTCTGTCAAATAGATAAATAAAATCTTAAAAAAAAACCAAAAAACAAAACACACAAAAACACAAAAAACGTTGCACCTTCTAATATTATCACCTTGGGGGGTAGGATTTCAACATGAATTTTGGGGGGAAAAATATTCAGACTATAGCAGGCCTCAAATGAGCAGGGATTTTTTAAGAAGTTGGGAGTCCAAGAGGTTTTCCTAATCCAATGTCTTTCTACCTGAAGCCTGAAAACCAATCTCTCCGTACCAATTAAAAGTGACATAATTTTGACATATAAATGTCAAATTACTATATGCTAAGAAGAGAAAGAGGTATCCTCTTATCAAGAAAATCAACTAACAAGCCTAAATAGTCAATATATACTGCAGAGAAAGTACCTGCCAACTGAGAGGAGAGATGGAGAGTAAAAACTTCTACAAGAGAGTTGAATTTTTTATCCATTTAACTATCCATGATTTTAGTTTCCACTATGAGCTAGGAACTGTGCCAAATTTTAGGGATTAAAACACTAAACAAGATAGATATCTCGGCCCTTAGAGATCACAATGCAGAGTCAGAAAAACAGCTGAGAAATCAATACTAGTGTAAGTGCTACAATCACAAACATAAACATCTCCAAAGCGGACTCAAAGCCAGTTTCTATTTCAGTTACAGTCTATCTCCCAAGATGATCTCAGAAATTCTATACTTATTCTTACATAAACTCCTAGGTTGTATTTTCACCCCAGTAGCAATCTTATGATAAAAGGTAGCTCTGTAACATTTTATCATAAATATCTGTATGTATCTGTCTCCTAGCTTAAAAGAGGAACCGAGTCTTAATTTTACTCAAATATTTGCATCTGTGGACTAGCACAGAGTCTGGTACACATTAGGCACTCAATAAATACTGACTGAGAATGACTAAAGGATTGAACGAATGACAAATAAATGACTGTTCTGTCTGTCATTCTACCAGATGAACTATGGCTTATTTAGTAACTTTAAGGTTACAGCCTAGGGGCACCTGGGTGGCTCAATGGGTTAAAGTCTCTGCCTTCAGCTCAGGTCATGATCTCAGGGTCCTGGGATCGAGCCCCGCATTGGTCTCTCTGCTCGGCAGGGAACCTGCTTTCCCATCTCTCTCTGCCTGCCTCTCTGCCTACTTGTGATCTCTCTCTCTCTTTCAAATAAATAAATAAATAACCTAAAAAAAAAAAAAAGATTATAGCCTAAAGAGGGATTCATATTCTTTATTTTATATTTTATATTTTATATATATATTATATATATATATATAAAATATATATATTATATATATATTTTATATATATATTTTATATATATATTTTATATTTTTATATCTATATTTTAACATTTCATGGCTCCTACTCAGATAGGAAGCTTCTTTTTGGATTAGAGGGTCTAAATTATTAACAGAACTAGCTTCTACAAAAGAAGCTAAGTAATACCTGTACAAACATGTTCTCTTAAGTTTGTGGCTCACAGACAACAGTCTGCTGATGCTTTATGTCATCTACTTAAGAATAATATAGAAACTGAATACTCATTTTATTAAGTAGAACTCTAAAGTGGGATCTCAAGGCAGTATCTTTAATTTTTTGAGGACAAAGTCCAGATGGAGAATATAGATTTGCCAAGGACTTGAGGTTTAGATTCAACAGTTATCTTACAAGAAAATAAAAATTTCAAAAGCCATTGAAAATTTAATGTTATATGAATAGTAGGCAGCAGGGAATACAACCTTAAATCATGGCCATAAAACCTGTGACTTTTTACCTTGTAAGTAGCAAGTCAGATAAGATACAACATCTACACTGGATTTTCTAAAGCAGCTTTAATGTCAAATGTGCTAGTGTATCATTCTTCATTGTGAATTGTCAATTAGTGCATTTCTCTTTCCTAAAAGAGTCCCAAATTTGATTCAGAAAATCATCTGCATAGATTCAGAACATTACTGAATCTAATTTACATGACAATCAAAAAGTTAAAAATCAAATTATTACTATAGGAAACATCCTATTCTATGCTTCCCACAAAAGTCTCATAATTATGCCTTTACTTATTTAAATCTTCCAAATGAGTATGAGCTACATAAAGGCAACTCTTTATCTCCCATCCTTAGGAAATTTTTAAAAATTAAATAACTGGATAAATTATAAGATTAAAGTAAAAATTTAAGGTATACCTCCATATCATTTAAGCAATTCAGGCTATACCTCCATATCAGGGGAAACAATTTATTATTTGCATTACAGTAATACGGATGACTTTTTCAGAAGTTGGTAAAGAACTGAAGGGGTTATTAGACCTATAAAAAGAGTGAAAAGGCATTAAAATTTCCTAGCAATGTTTAAGTTGCTAAGAATACCAGCTGAATTTACAAGCACAAATGTTTTTACCTTTAAATATAAATGATTAAAAAGTAGTTAAATATATTTATTCTCTAAGCCTAGTTTATCAAGGTTTTGCTGTATTTTATTTGCTCTACAACTAGCTTTCATAAGTTTTGAGGAAAATCCCATGAGTTCTAGTATTTCAAATTTAGGTGAACAATCATAGATTTTCTGTCAATGCTACCTGATCTACACATTTCAATCATGTAGCCATAACCATTCTAGATTGAAAAGTTCTTTTCTGTTTTTGTCTTTTTAGTTTACTCTCATACACTAGACCTTCCATTCTCTTCCCCCATTAGCTGCCTCTGATCTTAACTTTCCCTGGTTCTGCTGCATACAAAACATCACAACTGGAGCTCCTGGGTGGCTCATTTGGTTAAGCATCTGACTTCAGCTCAGATCATGATCTCAGTGTCCTGAAATCAAACCCTGAGTTGGGCTCTATGCTCAGCGGGGAGTCTGCTTCTCCCTGTCTGCCCCGCCCCTCCCCTTTCTCTCTCTCTCTCTCCCCCAAATAAATAAAATCTTTAAAGAAATAAAACAAATCATTAAAAAATCCAACTAAATATAGTATGCTAAGGGTTTTTACATTAACAGTAGGATGCATTATGTTTTATTTACAATACATTCCTCTGATGACCAACATTTAAATGATCCCTTCACCCATAATAGAACATGAGAATATCTTCAAGGACTAATATGGTGATTCATAAAATTGTTTCCTAGGTCAAAATTCAGAGGCTATCATCCTTTAAGTACAGGTAAAAAAACAAAACAAAACAAAACCCAAAAACAAACAAACAAAAAAAACTACAAAAACAACCAAAACCTTTCCCTAAAAACAGTACCTTATATGTGCTCACACTGAGGCTCATTTGCTACTTCTCTACTCACATAATTTTGTGAAAATCTTCTATAATTTATCCCCAAGTCTTGGTACTTTTTAAATGTACATTCTTTCTCTTAATGAATATATTAGAATCACTGGATTATAAAACTGGAAAAGACCACAGCCTCATTATCAAATCCATCCTTCTCAATTTTACAGTATAGCCTGGAGACATTAAAACAAACACTTGTTCAAAGTGAAGTAATAGAAAGTACTAGAAAACAGAATCTAGATTTTTCTTATTCTAAGTTCATGTTCTTACTATTAAATTATACCCCAACTTTTTAATATCTATTTGAAAGCACTCTAGGGGAAGAAAACTGGTATCTACTTAGTAAAATATATTGGTTCTGTATTTTACATTTTCTTGCCACTATTACACATGGCTCAACAAAACTCAATAGCTTATACGATGCACACTTTGTGAAAGCAATATTTTATCTGATTTTAAGTTATTGTGTTTCCTCAAAAGTTATACCATTTTCATCAGTGCTTTAGCTTTCACTCTTTTCAAAACAAAAAAGCTAAGCTTTTAGTAGCCATAGGAATTATGTCATATGTTGTAGTTCTATAGTTTCTAAACAGCTGGCATTAAAAAAGGGAACAAAATGAGGATGATATATGGAACAGATCCTCTGACCATCCAAGGTCATCCCCCCCACTCCCCCATGGCTGGGAGAACCAAAGACAACAGACATACAAAACAACCAATCAGATATCATTTTTCTCAGAAATGCCACAGCCGCCCTGAATTCAATGTGCCTCCCAATTCTGCTCCTCGCCTTGTGTTTATTTCCTGACTCCATTACTGGCATCACGACCCATCCAGTAAGGCACAGAAGCTAAAAACTTCGGTGTTATTCCCAAATCCTCTTTTTCCTCATTCTCCAAGTACAGTTTGCTCATTTTCATTTTCCAAAGCTATCAAATTTCGATTTTTTCCTGCATCCCTACCTCTACTATCTTGATTCAGACCCTCTAATTCCCTTACTTGCATGAGAGTCCAGTGATTTATCTTCACATTACCCCGAAGTGAGCTCTCTAAAACCCAAATTTGATCATGTCTCTCCCTTATTATGAAGTCTACAATAGGTCCCTAATATCTATGGGGTAAAATTCAAAATCTTTCCATTACATGAATTCCATCCATTTCTTCAGTCTTTCATTATATAATTTTCCCTCTTTCCTACCACCAATTCTATCCTCTAACAGTTAGTCATAATGAACAACTTACTTTCCTTTTCCTGTATATTCCATTTTGTTTCACTCCTCTGCATCTTTGCTCACTGTGTTCCTCCTACACAGAAGCCACTTTCCCCCTGTAATTCCACTGTTGAACCTTTACCATTTTTAATGCTCAGCTCAGAGCTCACCTCCCCTTTGAAGTCCTCTTTGAATCTCACCCTCCCCATGCCAATGGAAATGACCATACTTTCTACTGGTTTCCCCACTGAGCTTTTATGAAAGTATTTGTAACAGTTTTCCTCCCTCATTAATTTGTTGACAAGTATGTCTCCCCTTTCTGGAATGCAGGCACTCTGAAGCAGGTACTGTGTCATATTCAATCTTGACTCCCATACATTTGCATAGAGTCTATCACATAATAGGAACTCAATTATGTGGAAGGAACGAATGAGCCAACAAAGAAAATAACCATATAGTGTACTCTTGAAGGAATATTTTTAAATTAAAATACTCAAAATAATTTGGTACCAACCATGTTATATTTACTGCCATAAATTCCATTTTCTATTTAACGTACTTTTCTTCATTAAAAACTTTAAGATTTATTCCTCTGAAAAAATCTGGGCACATATGTATAGTAACATTAATATCACCTGGATATACAATTTTGTAAATTATACTAGTTGTTTTATTAACTTAATGGAATATCAAAATGATTTATGGTCAACTCCTGACTATCTAAAGGATTTTAATAACTATCGTGACTTACCTAGGATCTTTTCATGTGCTGCTTCTACCACTCAGCTATGGCTTACTTTTTCTAAGCTGGCTTTCATGTGTTTAATTATCCTGCTGCAGGCAATGAAAAGCAACAATCTGTCTATATCCTAAGTGAAGGACACTGACCAGGAGAATGAAAAACATGGTTCCTGAACATGAGATGATTTTATGCATTAGATGATCTGCACAAAATGAATTACAAAATCATGTACCTGGATGAGATAATATGTATTTGTTATTTAAATAATGTTGTTGTTTGTTATGACCTTTTTTCTTTTTCAAAAATTTCTAACTCAAAAACTATTCCCAAGTACTTCTGCCAATCTAGTAAATTGGAACAAATATCTGATAATTAAAAGCTTTAATGACATGAGTAAGATATAAGATCACTAAATTCTTCCTAATCAACATTTAAATCTACAAAAATTTTCAATAAACATATTTTCAGAGTCAGTATTAAAAACAAAACAAAAATTCTAGTAGAACCCAACAGAGAAAATAACTTTGTAGTTAACTTTACAGATTATATACAAATTACTATAGTAATCTGTTCTATTACTATAGATATCTGTTATATCTATTAATATAAGTAATCTGCTTATTCAGAGGAAATGCTTTACAAATAAATTAATCCCTAGTATGAGAAAAGATAAATCCAGCATTCTGTTGATTGACACATACTTGTGAGGATCCAAATTACCAAAATGATGGAAAGATAGGTTGGCATTTTTATTACATATAAAGACTGCTATGTTCTAAACCCATGCTGTCCAATATACCAAACATTAGTAGCCACATTTAAGTTAAAAATTCAGTTTCTCAGCTGCCCTGGTCACATTTCAACTGCTCAACAGCCACATACAGCTAGTGCCTACTACATTAGACAATACAGAAACATTCCCACTACACAGAAAGTCTGACTGGATAGTACTACTCTAAACCATAATGCAAATTTCTAAATACTTTTTTAAATGGCAATACATGTTAAATAGTAATGTTTTGATTGGCTATTTATCAGGAAGGGAAAGGATACATTTACGAATGAGAAAAATAATTAAATACAAATACAAACAGCAATGAAGGGTTTAAGTATGTAAATTAATTTACGTGGCTTAATTTGAAATTACACCATATCAAGTCTGAAAAGATTTTCAAGATAACATAATCCTTCATCCTCACTTTACAGGTGAGGAAACTCAATCCGGAGAACAGTACAAGAAAAAATAACTCTCATTTAAGATACTTAATATATACAAATGAAGTCACTATTAAAAACAACCAAAATTTCCTATAATTGATAATAAACTGAAACAAAGTGAAGTCTAAGCTATTCTGCCTGTCTCAGAATCAGTTTCCCATTGGATACACATAGGCTGTTTTGCACAGTGGTTAGGATTTCGGGTCCGGGGTTTAGCTGCCTAGGTTCAGATGTTGCTCCTTGACTTTCTACCTGTATGAATTTAGGCAAGTCATTTAGGCTCTCTGAGCTTCCATTTCCTCATTTGTAAAGTGGAAAAATAATTAAACTACTTCATAGGTTAGGAAAGATTAAGTGAAATTATACATGCAAAGTACACAGAGAACCTGGTTCATAGTAAGCCCTCCAAAAATGCAAGTTGTTATGAAACTTGCATTTTGGTTGAACCTAGTCTACTGGTGACTTTTTTTGATTAATTTCTACTCACTATCGAGCTCTTGAGACAGGGAGATACTTTGGAAAACATTCAAAGATCATTATGTAAATACTAGGTTACACGGTGGTTCTACCACTTACAATCATAGGAGAATCTGTATCCAAATCTCTACCAGCACTTCGCCCATTGGCTTCAACACCTTTGCCATGAAAGTGTAATACAAAGCCCCATAAGCAACCTATTTTAAATAAATAAATCACAAAAGAGCTTTCCATGGTAAAATGGTGGCATGTGTTTTTTATGTTGGTGACTGTGGGTAAAGAGAAGTGGGAGACTGGATAAGTAAAACAATTTTGAATGACAAGAGTTTATAACTTCTCAGAGAATTATATACTCATATATTTAAAATTTATGCTTCTGTGTATTAGAAACTGTGGAAGTTTAACTAACTACACTTAAATTTTGAAACATATATTTTTGAGAGTAAGCTTTTATAAATACACAGAACAGCTGGCATGTTGGCATGAAAGAGATGTTCTTTCAATAAGTTTTAAGCTATATCAATACAATATCCTAGTTCACTACGGTAGAAAAATAGGTATCCAACTTAATGTTATCTACAGAAAGTACAGAGATGAGAATGGCATATCCAAGTCCTACCCTGGAAAATGTTTCATTCTAAGTGTAGAGAGATTGAATAGAATACAACTGAGGCGCCAAAAGGTCAAAGCTTCATTCCTCTGGAATATTTTTATAACGAAGCTCCAGAGTCACCTATATGAGGCATGGTCTTAACCAAACCTCAAATCTTAGTCAACCTTATATATTTTAATCATCATTTCAAATCAAATATTTTCCTACTGGTAGTTTTCAGAGTTCTAACTTCACTTTCCACAATATCAGTACTTACCATATTTTGCTCTTCAGTTAACTTTTATAGTACAATTTTTCACTTACAGTAGGTAGATTTCTTGAACTTTTACTTAGAGTCTCCAAATGAAACTAATATATTTTGCAGACATTTTGATAATATATGTAGTAATTATCTCATGAGGCACAATGGAGTCAGAGCCCCAGATTCTATTCCTTACTCCAGTATCACTAATAATCTGCTCTCAACTTCAGCTTCTTCAAAGGTCAAGCTCTTTGGCTTTAGGCTTTATAATGATTTATAATCATTTGTAATCATTAAATGGAATGATCATACAGGCTGATCTCTAAGATTACTTATATTTGCAGAAGTTTATGCTATTATTTGATTAATTATGTTCAAATTTTGAAAGGCATATATTTTCAAGAATAATTTAAAAAAATACACAGAACAGGGGCGCCTGGGTGGCTCAGTCGTTAAGCGTCTGCCTTCGGCCCAGGTCATGATCCCAGAGTCCTGGGATCGAGCCCCGCATCGGGCTCCCTGCTCCGTCCTGCTACCATTCCCTCTGCTTGTGTTCCCTCTCTCGTTGTGTTTCTGTCAAATAAATAAAATCTTTAAAAAAAAAAAAAAATACACAGAACAGTTAGGTTTGTAATGGTAAAAGCTGCCCTTTCATTAAGTTTTAAGAGATATCAATAAACTTTCTTTATTCAGTATAGACAGTATAGAACGGCAGCAACAAACACATGGTAACATTGCTCCAGATGAAATTACAAAGTGATCAACACATGGCATTTCTAACTGTCCCTATATCACTCGCTATTTTCTTTTATCACTTCACAACATTTATTCTAACTACTATACTGACCTTCAGGTTCCATATATAAACTTACATAAAAAGCTGGCTAACATACTTACTAAATAGGCTGTCACTAATAGTTGAAGCCCAGGAAAGAATTTATTCATAGGAATAATTTAAATATATTTAGATAAACATTTAAAGTTTCCATTCTGTTTTCTGTAAATATTCCAAGATTATCCAATAGTTCTGAGCTTCAAATCAGTACTGTCTTGGGGAGAATGACTTTGGTAACTTAATAACGGAAATATATAGATCAGGGAAGAGTCTACTATCATTATTAAAATTGAAACACTGTACAGGCCAGTACTTGCCAATGAAAATCACTGATATGATTCAATTACCAAGCACACTCCTTTGTAACACAATTAGCACATGTTTTATCTTTAATTTAAAAGGAAAAATAACTCATCAGACACAAATAATTCTTTACACTTTCCACATTCCTATACTTTCTGTACAGTTACTACATTTACGCAGTTAAAAAAGAAAAAATAACAAAGTTCTACCTCTACATTGGCTTTTTAAAATTTCCCTATCACAGGGGCGCCTGGGTGGCTCAGTGGGTTGAAGTCTCTGTCTTTGGCTTGGATCATGATCTCAGGGTCTTGAGATCGGAATCAGACTCTGCTCAGCAGGGATCCTGCTTCACCCTTCTCTCTCTCTGCCTGCCTCTCTGCCTACTTGTGGTCTCTCTCTCTCTCTGTCAAAATAAATAAATAAAATCCTTTAAAAAAAATTCCCTTATCACATACTAAAGTATGGTCATTTGATAATTTATATGACATTACAGCAAACTTTTCTGTAGTTCTGAAAATTAACACCCAAACCTCACTGGTGAAACATAAAGATATAATCTGATCTCATTATTCACATTAAACAAAATTAATGACTAAATCTTTCCAAATTAATTCTGCCTTGTTGATACAGGAAAAAAAAAAAGCTAATTCCTTCATGCTAAATTATAAAATTAACCTAAAACATGTTACAAACATAGAAACATTAAAAGATACTAATTATATAAACTGGAATAAATCATCTGGCATTCCCTCCAGTGCTAAAAAGTCATTTACTCCTGGTGACATAACAAGTACCATTTGTTGTCTTATTCTGAAGTAGAGATGAACCCGACAAAGGCACATTAATTTTTTTCACAACCATCCTGATTGATTGATTGAACTATGCAGAAATACAATTTGCATGATTTTTTATTCTTTGGTGTAAAGTATAGGGTGCCTGCACTTTCAGCTCTCAGAAGAAATTCACCCTATTGTGGAAGCACTTCAACTCCCAGTCCTTTAAGTTTTACAGACACTCTAGGAGATTCCTGAAATGTCTCGAGAAAAGACAAACCTGCCTTACTTTTTTTCCTGGATAAAGTTGGAGTTTAGTCTTGTTACATCTTCCATTCATAAGAGATGCAGGATCTCTAAAAACATAGTTGCTCACTCAGAATTAACCTCATCTGCAGAGCCAGACTAGCAGCCCCTTACACTGTGATTAGGTTGAGCAGGACTCAAGTGATGAAAAGAGCCAACTCTGCCCACAGCACTACCTGTGGCTCCCAAAGAGGTGGTCGAGAGCAGGGGAAGCGAGGGTTGGGATGGTACAAGGGACTTCTTTATCCGGACCATGTTTGGGGAATTGTTCTAGCGAGTGCGTCCCCTCGCTCTAAGGAGAAAGGGAATCTCTGGAATCACTCTTTTCCCTCGATCTCTCCATCCGGTCCCTTGCGCTCGGCCCTTACGCCGAAGCCCGGGGAGGGGGGGGGAGGCTGCGGAGGAGGAAGGCAGCTGGTCCCTAGGCGCCCCCCCCCCCCCACCCCGAGTAGTTCCCGGCGGCCGCTGCGAGGCCTGGACCATGCCCACGGCCTCGGGGCTCCGACCCGGACGGGCGGTCGATGCCCAGCGCCCGCTCGCCCTTACGGTACCCAGACCCGGCCCTTGACTCACCGCTCTCCACCTCGCTGCCTTTCTTGGCGGTCGCCGCGTTCCCCATGACTGGGGCGACGGAAAGAAGGGGTCAGGGAGGGGAAGGGGGGCCAGGGCCGTCCCCGCCACTCCACTGGCTGAAGCAAGTCCCGCTTCTGCACGGTCGAAGCGGTGAGTGCTCCCGGCCCTGGTGCCCCGAATCCGGGCGGGAAGACTGGGCCGGTTCGGAGGGCAGGGCTTCAGCCAACTCCTCAACCCGGGAGGCAGCAGCTGTAGCAGCGGCAGCGGCTGCGGCGGCGGCGGGCAGACACTCCCCTTTCTCCCGGCCCGCCCCCCTTGCTCGCCCCCCCACCCAGGCCCCGGTCTTTCTCCACGGGCGGGCGCGCGCGCCGGAAGTGACGTATTGTCCGGGATGAGGGCGGCGGGGTGAGGGGCCTTGATCGGGGGCGGCTGAGTAGGGTAACTCGGACCGGCACGTCGGCGGCCGGCTGAAGTGGCGTGTTGTCTCCCGGGATTGAGCTCGGATGTTCATCCCTGAGTTATGGGAGGCGGCGTGAGAACCGTTAGCTTCGAGGAACCCGTGGTCTCTCATCCTGCAGTCCCCCACGTCCTGGAGCGGGGTCGCGGGAAGCCCTGTGGGGGCTCGATTGCTTTCTTTGTGCTCGGTGTGCCGGCGGCTCCTCCTGCAAAGGTTGCCTTCTCCCGAGAGGCCGGAGAAAGCAGCACGTACGTGTAGAAGATCACTTGCTAGGGGAACCCCATAGTTCTTGTTTCTGGCGAGGGCAGACTGGTCAGCATGTGCCACGGAAACAGCCTGGTCCCTAATCTCGATTGTGGCTCGGAGCCTCTCTTTTCTTCGAAGACTCAGGTATTCACTGAGCCCGTGGCCACGTTGCCCTCTGGGTTCTTAGGCATCAGTCGCAAGCCCTTTGATGTTTTCAGGGCGGTTTTCATTCCCCGCGATTTTGTGGGGTCACTCAAGGTTTTATCAGACATCCCAGGTGGAGATAAGGAAAATATTACTTCTGCACAATGTCTATTGATGCAAGGCATTGTATTTAGCTGCTTTCTGTGCAGATGTTAAAATAAATGCATTCCCTATTTATAATTGCGTTTTGTCAATATACGTAGAGCACTTACTAATATACTTAGAGAACTTGAATTTTCAAGGAGCTTTATTTATCGGGTGATTTATGTGGCAGTTAGTTTTTTTTTTTTTTTTTGCATGTTCCTTTGAACTTTGCTCTGTGAGCATTTGTTCCAAACCTCGTGCAGAAAGTCTGTTAACTTCCCCAGGGTGAGACCACATAAACCTGTTTTGTGTCCCTAAGGCACCAAACCTGGCACAGTGGAGTTTAATGGACATTTGCTGACTTGAAAGTAAGCTAAGGAAATTTTTCAGTATTTTTTAAAAAATATTTTTCATTACCGACAAAAACGGAGTGCTAACTGAAGAAATTCCTCAGTAAACTCTCACTACTAACTCTTATTATCAATTTTGTTCATTTAATTTAACCAATATTTGTGTTGTATACACTGTATTCCAAGTACTGTACAAATATTAACAAATTGTTCCTCAAAACCCAATGAGACAATGTAGCTTTACTATCATTATTTAATGTGCAAACTGAGGGACAGAGAAGTTAAGCTATTTACCCTAGGTTACACAGCTATCATCTGGTGGAAGCAGGATTTGAACCTAGGTGGCTGGACTCCGAAGTCCATCCTTTTCTCTGTAATGTTGGTCAGAAACCTGTGGATGTTGTAGTAAATTGCTTCTCATTTGAAATCCATTGACTTGAGATATAAAATTAAGAGATATAGTTTACTTTGGGGGAATTTCATTATACTATAGCCCCCCCCACCCTTATCCAGTTTTGCTCTCCACAGTTTCAGTTATCCAACATCAGGAAGCAGATGATTCTCCTTCTGACCTGTCAGGAGATCAGTGGTAGCCTAACACCAAGTCATAGTCTGTACGTCCTTCACTTTACTTCATCTCATCATGAAGGCATTGTATCATCTTACATCATAACAAGAGGGGTGAGTATAGAATAGTAAGATCAGAGAGAGACCACATTCATGTAACTTTATTACAATATATTGTTAAAATTATTCCATTTTATTGTTAGTTATCAATCTCTTGCTGTGCCTGATTTATAAATTAAACTGTATCATAGGTAGTGTGCATGCATAAGGAAAAACATTGTATATATGAGATTTGGAACTATCTGTGATTTTAGGCATTTACTGGGGTTCTTGGGATATATCCCCCACAGATAAGTGTGGAGGGAATACTGTATTGTTTTGAGGATTTCCATTAAATCCAGCTAATATAAAAATAACAGAGAAAAAAGGGTTTGGACTAGATAGGTTTTGTGTCAGCATGTAACAATGTTGCAACAATGTCACATCTTTCCAGTCATGTTTAGTTTTATGTTGTGGATGTGACGTTTGCTCTACCTACATGGAAAATTCAATAAGTAGCATTAAGCCACATATCTACCAAATTAAAGACAACTTTTTGATACACTTTATTCTGGAGGGAATCTTTCTAGAATCCTGGAATATTCATACTGTCCTCATTGGGGTGAGTTTTTAAATGTATGCCTTTTTAGAGACCTGTTTTAATAGTAAAAGAGAGGTTACAGACATAATTTGTCTCTTTTCTTGACATGATTTTGAGTTCTAGACCTCTAATAAGAGGGGAGCCGAGTAAATCATTAATTTGTAGAGGAGACTGTTGACAATTATTACAGAGTTACATACATCATAACTACATTCTGGAAAATTAATAAGCAAAATATTCAGCTTTACAAAATTTCTCCCTTTCTCAATTTAACTTTATCATTGGTTAAGAAAGTAAATTAATTATTAATAGAGAAAAAATTATCAACAATTAGAAATATATTCTTATTCTTTTTTCCTTAAACTATTATTTGTTATATTAGCTTACACTGCTTCTCTGATTCAAGGAAGATTATACTTTAAGAGTATAGTTTCATTGTTTTCAGTTAGTTAACATTCACAATCATTTAGTTACTATATACAAGTTGCCTTTTCATTATTAGAGAAGAGTTCTCTATAGGAAACCATTGTTTTTGTAGCATATAGAAAACTATGTTTCAAGAATTTTTATTTTACATTCCAGAAGGAACAGAAATGTCATTTACTGTTCAGTTATTCTTGAAATGATTAGCAGTAACATGGGGCAATTGCTGTCCTTTGCCACAAATGACTTTGCTAACCTAGACAAGTACAAAGGTAGAACTATAACTTATTTCCATAAGAAAGCAGACACAGTAAGAAGGGGGTCGTACAGAGAAAAGGCTTTGAGTCCTTTTCCATATATTTTATCTGAGAATCTGCAGCACTATGTAGGAGGGAAAATTATATTTCATTTTAGAAATAATTAGTCTTACATTTTCTCATACTTTGTAAAAGCATTTTCACATTTTTTTGATTTGATCCCCAAAACAAACCTACATAAGCTAGACATATTAGCCCCATTTTACAAATGAGTAAAACAAAAGTTCAAAGAAGTAAAGTAACTTGGCCAAGATCACTCAAATGATAAGTGGAAAATGCTAGATTTTATGCCCTTTTCTGCAAGACAAATGTAATCTCAGTCCTCATTGAGATTAGATTTTAGTATCCCCAATTTACAGATGAGAAAAACAAGGCCCAAGAACGAAGAGCCTTGGCTCTTTTCTTCTTAGAGGTTTCTCTTTACTCAGGAATGAGAAAACGGGGAAAAACTAGTAAATTGTTATTGCTATTTATTTTGTAGTTTTTACTTATATTATCAACTCAATTGCCAAGACTTTTTAAAGGAAAACACCCTCAAAAATAATGTATGTCAGATATATTTGTTTATCCTTTATAATCATGAGGATGGATGAGCTGAAGTTGATAATTGTTGGAGAATATGACCATTTGTTTTTATACTGTATTTTATATCAAATAAATGCAAGTAAAAACTTATGTAACCATCATAAGATTATGATTATTTGGAATAATAATTAATAATCCATAGTCTGATATTTCATTATTATACAGTATTGTATGTCCTAAACCAAGTGATACCACATTAAATATGAGGCAAAGGGCAGAATAATACTTCTGAAATGAGGAAGTAATTTATAGTTAATAAGTTACAAATATGTTGTGATAATTTTTCAAGTCATTGTAGTACAGTACGAAGTTTTCTTCTTGAGCAGAATTCCAATCCCTTTGTTTGATGACAAATTTATTATCTAAAGTTTTATATTCATCTTTTTGGGTATTCCTTACAGATGAGGAGACTAAAATAGTTGACTATGGTTAAGTAACCTGCTCAAAGTCAACAAAAATGAGCTAGTAACTGTAGAACTGTAGCTTATCTCTTGTGTAAGGACTAGAATACAAACTGAAAGTGATTTAAGAAAAAAATGGAGGGGAGAACAAAACCAACTTTTTTTGCTTTCCTATATGTAATACACTATTTCAGAAAAGGTATGTTTATTTTGGATATTCTGGTTATACTAGAATATAATTTGTGTTTTAGCAAAACTATAGCTAAATTTCTGCTATTTCAGTTTTGTGTTATGCATTTTTGGACTATACCTATAGACCAAAATAACACCTAAATTTACAAAACATTTGTTTCTTTATGAAATCGTGAAACAGGTGGGGCAAGAGCTTTTATGAAGTCTCAACTTTTACAATTTAAGCCCATCTTTGACTAGGGTGAATCTGGCCCACTGAAATAAAACCATATTCATGGTATTGACAGTAACAAACAAGAGTGGTGTGTGATGAAGTAAAAAGGGTTTGAGTTTTGTATTCAGAAAAATCTGGATTCATGTTCTGTAATGGTCGCCATCTTTGACTTTCACACAACTATCCTTATTTCCCTTGGTCTTTGTTTGCCAAAGTGTGAAGTTACATGGATTAAATTAAGTCATCTGTGAAAAGTACTAGGATAATTTTTGTCATACAATAAAGTCACTGTAATCCTGTGCCCACCCTGCCATAACATTCAATGTTTTCTTGTATTTATGTTTCAACAATAATCATTCAGTTAGTTTCTACTGTATGCAAAGCATGATAAGAATATAAAGATGAATAAAATAAATTATTTGTGTAAGGCAAAATGGATGTGTAAATAATTATTTAAAATAAGTTAACTTTGGAGTAATCAGAGCTTCTTCCAGATGTGCATCTCTCCTGGTTTTGTGGAGTTTCCTCATAGCATGGCCCCCAAATGCCAGTCTTCAGTTCTGCCTCAAAGGAATAAACTGAGGTTGCCTCCTGCCCCCAAGCCAGAGGCGATGTCCACCTCTTAGCAGTTGTCAAGGGAGAAAAAGAACAGCAAGAAGCAATTGAACATATTGGTGAAGTACAAAATGAAATAAACAGACTTAATGAAAAAGCCACTGAGGTGATTTTGAAAGTAGAAAAGAAATGTAACAATTCCACCAACCATTATTTGAGAAGAGGTTGGAATTAATTGCCAAAAGCCCGAATTTTGGGGTAACAACGTATGTCAACCATCTACAAATGTCTGCACTGCTTGGAGTATTAAATCAGGTTACAGAATAGATTTTAATTTTGATGAATACCCTTACTTCGAAAATGAACTTTAAAGTTCTCTCCAAAGAATTTTCATCTGAATGAGAGTGGTGATCCATCATTAAAGTCCCCTGAAATCAAATGGAAATCTGGAAAGGATTTGACAAAACGTTCAAGGCAAATGCAGCATAAAGCCAGCAGGAAGAGACAGCATGAGGAACCAGAGAGCTCCACCTGGTTTACTGAGCATTCTGAGGTGGGTGCAGATGAGATAGGAGCGGTCATCAAAGATGGTATTTGGCCAAATCCATTATGGTACTAGTTGGTTCTTCATATGGATGATGAAAGAAGGCGAAGGAAAAAAGATGCTGCTGCTGATGAAGAAGAATGAAGATACTTCATTACCTTCAGGAAGGTACTGAAGAAGGAGAGGAGGATGAGGGTGAGGAAGATGAAGATGATGAGGGGATGGAAGGAGGAGGATGAAGGAGAAGATGACTAACGGAACACTGATGGATTCCAACTTTCCTTTTTTAATTTTCTCCAATCCCTGGGATGCAGTTGCAGTCTTTTAATCCCCCCCTCTGATGCTTATTCACCTCGTTTTTTGAAGTCTCTTTTTTCTTCCTTTATATTGTGGTTCTCAACTTATTTGGGGGAATACACTGGGAAAAGAATCTCTACCCCTTTCTGTTCTAAATTCATTTTTATTTCTTCAAATAGAACTTCAACAAAAACTTTATGAATCAACAGCACTGTGCTCTGTGGGGAAAAAAGAAAAACCTTCTCCCTCAGCCAAGCTGGAAGCTGGAGGGTGCTAGGCCCCTGTGTACTAGTGCATAGAATTCTAGTTTTTTTCCTCCTCTCTCTCTATATTGCACTCAGAGATTACACTGTGTCTTTATGTGAATTTGTGCAATTAACATTTACCAACACGTACTTGTCTACCTTCTCTTGTTTAAAAAAAAGAAAAGAAACTTAAAAAAATGGGGTTATCAAAGATCAGCAAAGGGTGCGTTTGAGATGTTGGGTGGATTAAACGGACATTTTGATATAACTTCTCCTTTGTCATGTTTAATTGTGATGTTTAATGGATATCCTTGCAGTTTAAGATGACACTTTTAAAATAAAACTCTCTCCTAATGATGAGCCAGACAGGCTCTTTCTGTATGACAGATTTATATCCTTCCAGCTTAGCAACTTAAAGAACAATGACTTCTCTTTCCCAATGTCATATTTATAAATATTATAGTTATTATGTTACATATTACATATAATTATACTAATATAACAATGGGCGCCTGTGTGGCTCAGTCTGTTAAGTAACCAACTCTTAATTTCAGCCCAGGTCATGATCTCAGGGTTATGAGATCAAGCCCCACATCGGACTCCACGCTTAATGTGGAGTCTGCTTGAGAATCTTTCTCTCCCTCTCCCTCAACTCTTCTCCCTCTGCTTGTGCTTGCTTGTTCTCTGTGTCTCTGTCTCTCTCAAATTAATAAATAAAAATAGAAAAGTATAATTATAAAAAATATTACATTATAAATGATTATACATATTGATTCTGTATAATCACATGGCCATTTCTGTGAAGGGAGGAGGCAGGGTACCATGACTGACATGGAATGAGAGAAGTGCAGTTTTCTTGAAGAAATTGTCATATAGGGTAGATAAAAGTAACAGATACCCAATACAGTAAAAATCAGAAAGACTGCTTCTAATCATTTTTCCGTCCTGGGTGACTGGGTAACAGAGGTCAGGAGTGAAGAACATAAACCAGCTTTTAAATTAATGAGAGGTATATGACTTGGGTCCTACTGAGTTTGAGTTAGTAGAGTGACATCTAAATGCAGATGATGAATAGCAGGCAAATGTAGAGTTAGATCAATACAGGAGTTGTGAATTCAGTATGAAGATAAGAGTCAAAGCCACAGCTCTGAATGATATCTCATTGAAAATGTAAAGAATAAAAAGCTAAGAATGGACAATTATGGAACAGAAAAGAGAGGGGAGTTCTAAAAGGAGCCTGGTGTTGTAGGAGCCTGGATTGGTCAAACAAGCTGAGAGAGAAAGAGGAAATGTAGTCACAGAGATCAAAAAGAATGAGAGGGTATCAATTTGATTGACCGCATGCTAGAAGTTACCTAATATAAGCAAAATACTCGGAGAATATGCAGATGCTTGTAGGAAGGAAAGAAAGCTGAAGAACTAGGCTTGGCATCCTCAGAAGCCAGGCAGCTAAAAAGAATTGAAGTCATTGTTGCTGATTGACATTTTCCCCAGAATAGCCAATGGAACAACAACAAAATATGTATTTTCTTCAGTCTTACTGTTTTCCCACAATTCAGTTTCTAATGAGAGGATTCAGTTGGCCTATCTTAGGTTAAGTGTTTGCTTCTTACCCAGGATAAGGCAACTGATTAGCAATCCTGGGACTCATCAATGAGGAAGCAGAAATTTCCCAGTACCAAAAAAGGATGGACTAGAAGTTGAGCACTCCACAAAACAACAATGTCCATTACAGAGGATTTATTTAATGGTGTTAGTAAACACAAGTATTTCTCGTCAGTGGTACTGTAAAGGACTACTCTTTCCCTCACCCCAAAACGTGATGGACTTTGTCACAAAATCATAGAAGTTTTCAGTTAAATACATGAGAAATACTCTGTTACCTGATATGGTAGGCAGAATAATGCCTTCCCAGAGATGTCCAAGTCTTAATTACCAGAACCTGTGAATATGTTACCTCGATTGATAAAGGAAAATTAAGATTGCAGATGGAGTTAAGTTTGCTAATTAGCTAACGTTAAAATAGATAATCCTGCACTATCCTTGTGGGCCTACTGTAGTCACAAGGGTCCTTAAAAGTGGAAGAGAGAAACAAGAGTTCAGAGTGATATGGTGTGAGATCTCTGCATCATTGCTGACATTAAAGATGGAGGAAGGGAGCCATGAGCCAAGCAATGTCGGCAGTCTCAAGAAGCTAGAAAGATCAAAGAAACAGATTCTCTCCGAGGGTCTCCAGAAAGGAACACAACAGTGCTGACACCTTAGTTTTAACCCAATGAGATCCAGGTCTGATTTCTGATGTACTGAAGTGTAAAGATAATTTTAAAAACCACCAAGTTAGTGGTAATTTGTTTCAGCAGCAATTAAAAACTAATAACACTTCACCCTATTTTAAAGGGTAAAGAGAAATTAAGTGATTTGCTAAATTGTCTGAGGAAAAACCAGTACTGAAACCCAGACTCTAGAGTCTCAAGAAGTTCTCTGCACTTCACATAGGTGTGTTAGAAATTCTTTCCACAGGGCGCCTGGGTGGCTCAGTTGTCAAGCATCTGCCTTCAGCTCAGGTCATGTTCCCAGGGTCCTGGGATTCGAGCCCCATATTGGGCTCCCCGCTCTGCAAAAAGCCTGCTTTTCCTCTCCCACTCCCCCTGCTCCTGATCCTGCTCTCGCTGTTTCTCTGTCAAATAAAATCTTGAAAGAAAAATTCTTTACATTAAAAGTCATTATTTGGAAACACTGGTTTCCTAGAAATAGGATAAAGAAGGAAAAGGCACTTTAATTTTCTTCTAAACTATTCTGTTATATATAACTATTGAGTATCCAATTAAAGAGAATGAAGTTAAATATGACTTTTTAGTTTTTGTGATCTGGAAGTCAAAGGGGTTATTTGAATATGTGTGGAATGTGGCAGAACCCTGGTAGAAAATATTTAAGGTGATTTTTCAACTTCTTTGTTTCTTTTCAATCTGGCAAGTACTTTTTTCTCAATATTCATTTCCAAAAGTCTTGGTTTATATTATATACTACTTATAACCATAATTATTCTCTAAGAAGCTATGAATCTTGCTGCATAAAAGGTACTGAGTTTTTTATGAGTAACTTCAAGTTTAGGAGTAGCTAAAGAGAGCTGAATCGCTGCTCAGTCTAATTAAGGGAGAATTCAAAATTCCAGAGTAATCCAAGGAAGAGAGATGGGAAGGGAACAATTAGCAAGATGTCTGGGGACTGGAGTTTTTATATGGAGTGGTGAAGACAATGGCAACTAAAAGATCTAACATGTGATTCCAAGTTGTGTCCAATATAGCACTTAAGGTACTCCCAGATCTTCAGCTACATTTTTGCTACATCCAACGGCTTTGTATTTGTGGTTGCTCTAAAGGAAATGATAAAGTATAAAGGACCATTTTTGCCTTTGCCTTAAAATTATGACAAAGAAGTAAATAGCCATAGGTAGTATAGAACAGGGAACAAAAATTGCTCAGAAACAGATAATCTGAGCTAAAGGGGTCCATAAAAATATAAGCCCATCAGAAATGTGTATAAAATCATAAGGAGAACTGGATATTAAAATGCATGAAGGGGTACCTGGGTGGCTCAGTTGGTTGAGCATCCTACTCTTGATTTCAGCTCAGGCCATGACCTCAGGGTTGTGGGATTGAATTGTGTCAGGCCCCACACTTGGTGGGAAGTATGCTTGAGGTTCTGTCTCCCTCTCACTCCCCTGCTCTCTCTCTCAAATAAATAAATAGGCAAATAAATAAATAAATCTCTAAAATAAAATAAAATGCATGTAATAAGGATTTGAATCAATTTCTTGTAGGGAGTTAAGCTGGATTGACTACAAAATCACCACCACCACCACTACTACCAAGAGTTGTAATTGTAAATAAAAGTTCTCTATGTATGTATCAGCCTCTGCTCTTAATCTTTTAAATATATCACTTCATGTAACTCACATAGCAGTCCTATAAGGTGGGAACTATTACAGTCCCATTTCACAATATGATTATGAATCATAAAGAGATAAAATAACTGGCCCAAGATTTTAAAGAACTACATATACTTCATCTGAACCCAGATCAGTCTCATTCCAGAACTTTTAATCAGTAAAACGAGCATTCCCAAAAGTCTAGTCTAGACCATCTGTGTGAATATGATTGGGGAGTGCTTGTTTTTAAAATGCAGGTTCCTGGGTCCCATTCAAGTCTGTTACATCAGAATTTTTTGTGTAAATTCTAATTAATACACCTCTTAACAAAATATGACCCTTATGTGTGTGTTATCCTTATATTTAAGGGTGATCCTTATGCACACTTGAGTTTGAACACCACTACCCTGTTGTGTTTCATTCAAAGCCAAATTAACAGTCCCAAAAAAAGTTTTGTCAGGCAACCCTTAAGAATACTTAGGATAGGGCGCCTGGGTGGCTCAGCCATTAAGCATCTGCCTTTGGCTCAGATCAGAATCCCAGGGTCCTGGAATCGAGCCTCGCATTAGGCTCCCTGTTTGGTGGGAAGCCTGTTTCTCCCTCTCCCACTCCCCCTGCTGTGTTCCCTCTCTTGCCATCTCTCTCTCTGTCAAATAAATAAATAAAATCTTTAAAAAAAGGAATACTTAGGATAGCACTAGACTTCCAGAATAGGTACTGAAAACTTATCTAGTATATTCACTCTTTGCTATCTACTTCTATACATGTACAGTATAGGAATCAGTGAGAAAAGAGTTGGAGATGGAAAACTAACTATTGAGTATTGCTTTGGGGATATACTATGCAAACCACTTAGTTCAACTCGTTTAATTTCAAATAATTATTCAAGCTAACTACCCTGACTTACAGATAATACAGAGTTCCAAGTCTTTAGATTTCTTTTTTGTAAATAACAGCATTAGCCTTTTAACCAGTCTCTTCCCTGTCCATCATCTCTCTCCTATATTTCCTATTAAACATTCTAAAAATGTGAAATAGAGCATTCCTAACAAAGACAGTGCAAAATGTACAAATTCAATGGTAGTAATAAACTAAAACCCATGTATCCATATTGAGTCCAGAAACAGAATATTACCATATCTCAGATGCATCTTATGAGACCTTCTCATTCATTGTCCCTATCCAAAGATAGACAGTACCCTGAATTAATCATTCTCTTGCTTTCCTCTGTGTTTATTATGGGACTTTGTTTTTATTTTTATTTTGCTACCTAAGCATATAGCTCTTAAAATACACTCTTCAGTTTTGCCTGCTTTTGAAATTTGTAAGAATTTGTAAGAATTCTTCTGTAACTTGCTTCTTTCACTCAACATTGTTTTCAAGTTATAATCATGTGGCTATATATACTATAGTTGATTTTACATGTTTATGAGTATACTGTTATATGAATATACCATAAATTATATACCCTTTATACTGTTAATGGATATTGAGACTGTTTATATAATTTTTAAACAATGTTGCAATAAGTATTCTTGCTTATAAATACACATTCAACAATTTATTTAGGCATATAGCTAGTAGTGGAATTATGGGGTGGTAGAATTTAAATGTATTCAATTTTCCTGGATATAGCAAAGTGTTTTCAAAAGTGGTTATACCAATTTATATCCAATTCCTTTTGCCCCACATCTTCCCATACCTTAATTTTGTTAAACTTCTCCATTTTAACTAATCTGGAAAGTGCTCTTAATTTCCATACTGAAGAAATTGAATATAATTTCATGTGTTAGAGAGCCACATATGCGTCCTCATCTGTGAATTCTATTCATTACTTTAACCTGCTTTTCTATTGAGTTGTCACCTATTTTCTTATTGATTTTTAAGGAATTTACTGAATCCCAATCCTTTGTAATCTATACTGTGGCAAATTATCTTCTTTCCATTCATGGTTTGAGTTTTTATTTTCTTTATCATATTTTTAATGTATTTAAATTTTTATCAGCTTTACTGAAGAAAAATTGACATATAATAAACTGCACACACTTAAATGTACAAAAGTTTTTAAAAATAAAATGCTCATAAACACACACCCATGAAGCCATCACCACAATCATGATATTGAACATATCCGTCATCTTCAAAAGTTTCACCATGCCCCTTTGTAATCTTTCCTTCATACCTCTCCTTGCCCATCTATTTCCAGGCAATGACTTACCTGCTTTCTGTCACTATAGATTAATTTGCATGCTATAAAATTTTATGTAATATTCTCATGCAATATGTACACTTTTTTGGCCTGACTTTCACTTAGTGTAATAATTTTTAGATTAATCCATGTTGTCTCCTGTATCAACAGTTGATTTTTATTGCTGAGTAGTATCCTATTTATAGCTGTGCTTTTACCTATTGATCAATCTTTAGGTTGTTTCCAATTTTTGACTAATTCAATAAGGCTACTATGAATATTTGCTTACAAGTTCTCATATGGACGTATACTTTCATTTGTCTTGGGTAAATACATAGGAGTAGAATGGCTGGATTATATGGGACATACATGTTTAACTTTTAAAGAAACTGCCAAATTGTTTCCTTAGAATATTCTACCATTTTACATTCCTAACAGCATTGTACAAGGGTTTCAGTTCCTCCACATTAGCACTTTAGTCAATCATCTTTTAAGTTTCAGACATTCTAACAAAATACATTATCTTACTGTGGTTATAATTTACATTTACCTAATGACTACTGATTCTGAGTACTTCTTCCTGTGCTTATTTTTCATCCATGTATCTTTTTTGGCGAAATGTCTGGTCAGACTTTTTACCTATTTGTTACTGGGTTTTTTTTCTCTTTCTTTATTATTGCATTTTTGAGAGTTCTTTATATATCTCGAATACAAATCTTTAATCAGATATGTTTTTACAAATATATCCTTCAGTTTGTAGTTTGTCTTTTCATTCCATTAATAGTGTCTTTCAAAGAAAAGTTATTAATTTTAATGAAGTCCAACTTATTAATCTTTTTTGATCATGCTTTTGTGTCATATTTTACAAATTTTGCCTAACCCTGAGTCACAAATTCCAAGCTCTGCTGAATTCTCCAAACATTTAAGAAAGAAAGAATATCAGTTCTGGGGGCGCCTGGGTGGCTCAGTCGTTAAGCATCTGTTTTTGGCTCAGGTCATGATCCCAGAGTCCTGGGATAGAGCCCTGCATCAGGCTCCCTGCTCGGCGGGAAGCCTGCTTCTCCCGCTTCCATTCCTTCTGCTTGTGTTCCCTCTCTCACTGTGTTTCTGTTTCTGTCAAATAAATAAAATCTTAAAAAAAAAAAAAAAAGATTAAAAAAAAAGAATACCAGTTCTGCAGAAAATTGAAGAGGAGGGAATACTTCTCAACACACTTTATGGGGCCAGCATTACTCTGATACCAAAACCACACAAAAATACTACAAGAAAAGAAAACTACAGAACAGTATCAATCATGAACATATATGTAGAAATTCTAAGTGAGATTTTAACAAACCAAATCCAACAATATATAGAAGGGATAATATATCATGGCCAAGTAGGGCTTATCCTAAAAATGTAAAGTTGTCTTAATATTTGAAAATCAACGTAATTCACATTAACAGAGCAAAAAAAAACCCCCAAAAACCGCAATCATCTCAGTAGATGCAGAAAATCATTTGACAAAATCCAACTTCTATTCCTAATATGGGGGAAAAAAAAAACCTCTCAGCAAACTAGAACAAAGGAATTTCTTCAAACAGATAAATGACCTCTATAAAAATCCTACAGCTAATATCATTCTCAGTAGTGAAAGATGAAATGTTTTTTTCCTAAGGTTAGAAACATGATGTGGATGGCTGCTCTCACCATTTCTATTTACCATTTTACTAGAGATTCTACCCAGGGCAATTAGGCAAGAAAAATAATAAAATCCATCCAGATTGGAAAGAAAGAAGTAATATCTTATTTGCAGAAGATTGTCCATGTAGAAAATATGGTGGAATTTATTAAAAAGCTTTCAGAACTAATAAATGAGTTTAGCAAGGTTGCCTGATACCAGGTCATTATTTTAAAATTAATCGTATTTTTATATTTTAGTAATAAGCAATTGGAAATTGAAATTTTAAAAATCAAGTTTAAATATCATCAACAAATATGGAATGTTTAGGAATAAATCTGACAAAAGATGTGCAAGACCTATAAACTGAAACCTATAAAACATTGCTGCAAGAGGTTAAAGAAGAACTAAATAAATGGAGAGAAACACCATGTTCATGGATCAGAAGACTCTGTTTAAGATGTCAGTTCCCTCAGTACTCATCTGTCAATTCAGTCCAATCCCAAGCAAAATTACAAGTCTTTCTTATAAAATTGGCAAGCTGATTCTGAAATTCATATGGACTGCAAAAGACTTAGAATAGTTAAAACAACTTTGTAAAAGAACCAAGTTGGGAAACTTACACTACCTGACTTAAAGATTTATTATAAAATTATAGAGTATTAGGGTTCTCCAGAGAAACAAAGCTAATAGGACATATAGAGATAAATATAAGAGGAGATTTAATAGAGAAATTGGTTCACACAGTGCTGGAGGCTGAGGAGTCCCACAATAACTAACTGGAAGCTGGAGAACAAGGAAAGATGGTGTTATAATTTGGTCTGAGTGACAACCTGAGAACCGAGGGAGCTGTTGGTATAACTCCAGTTTGGAACTGAAGGCCTGGGGGAGCAGGCTGCACAGCTGACAGAAGTCCTGGGGTACAAAGGCCCCAGAACGGGGAGCTCTTGTCATCTGTGGGTAGGAGAAAATGGATGCCCCAGCTCAAGAAAAGAGAATTCAAACTTCTGCCTTTTTGTTTTATCTGAGCCCTTAACGGATCAGATAATGCCCACCCACAGTGGTGAGGGTGGATATTCTTTACTCCGTGTACTGATTAAATGCTAATCTGTTCTGGCAACAGTCTCACACTCAGAAGTTGTTTCACCAGCTAGCTAGGCATCCCTTAGCCCAGTAAAGTTGAAACATGAAATTAAGCATAGGTACAGTAAATCAACAGAATGTGCTGTTGGCATAAAGATAGACAAGAGATCAATGGAACAGAATAGAGAATCTAGAAATAGACCTATACGTATATTTTCAATTGATCCTTGACAAAGGTGTAGTAAGGTTAAATTACCATTCCGTGCAGAAAGGTAATCTTTAAACAAATGGTTCCACAACAGTTAGGTATCCATATTTAAAAAGCTTTAATCCATATGTCACACAATAAGGAAAAATTAACTCAAAATATATGTGTGTGCGTATATATATATATATATATATATATATATATATATGAAAAACCTAAAACTCTTAAGAGATTTTCTAGTTAGATTTTGCTATTTCAAATAGCTGTTGCATAGTTGTTTAAGTACATTCTTTGCATTATTTCACTCTTCAAATTTGTGTATACTTACTTTATGGCCAGTTGTATGGTCAAATTTTGTACATGCTACAAGCCTGCATGAAAAGAATTCTTCCAGTAATAAGTAAGACAGTCTGTTCCATGGCAGTATGTCCTACTGTCAACCCTGAGCTATTGAGCTTTCTCATTTGTAGATTCCTTTTTGCCTTAGTGAAGAATGTGACGAATGTGTCCTATGGGTTCTTCCACGAAATGAAGTCAGGTGGTGGGTCCTCCAGTCTCACCTTAAATATCTATTCAAAGTTTTAATATCTGGAGCTTTCTGAGTCTTTCTTTAATACTGTTCTAAAACATTTGTATTATCCACACCTCATTTATGTAGGCATCATCATGTACAAGTTTCCAAATGCTCTCTGAAACCGTATTAGGACTGGCTCCAGGCATCCTTGCCAGAATGTTAATCACAAGGCACAGGAGGATGTTCCCTATGTCGATAAAATTTTCCCTATCCAGTCTTATATTTCCTTACCTTTACTACTACCGGTCTACTCCCACAGGTATTCATTTAGTTCCTGTAAGTACTTCTTAGCTGGAACTTGAAATTCCTTTCATGTATAAGGTGCAGTCAACTCTTGTTATTTTTTTTTTTTTAAGATTTTCTTTGTTTATTTGACAGAGAGGGAGATAGAGATCACAAGTAAGCAGAGAGGCAGGCAGAGAGAGAGGGGGAAGCAGGCTCCCTGCTGAGCAGAGAGCCCGATGTGATGCGGGGCTCGATTCCAGGACCCTGAGATCAGGACCTGAGCTGAAGGCAGAGGCTTTAACCTACTGAGCCACCCAGGCACCCAACTCTTGTTATTTGAGGTAGTTATTTTCTATAAAGTCACTGAGCCATTACTTGTAGGATAAATACATGGTTAGATTTCTACTAGTCTGGAGTCACAACACTTCACTGAGCTGATCAAGACACACCTTGCTTTATGTATGTTTCTATTTTAAAATACCTTATTTAATATGTAATATCTATTGTGGAACCTGAGTGGCTCAGTCATTTAAGCTTCTGCCTTCGGCTCAGGTCATGATCCCAGGGTCCTGGGATAGAGCCCTGCATCGGGCTGTCTGTTCAGCGGGGAGCCTGCTTCTCCCTCTCTGCTTGCCTCTCTGCCTACTTCTGCTCTCTCTCTCTCTCCCTCTCTCCGTCAAATAAATAAATAAAATCTTTTAAAAATATGGAATGTCAATTCATTATCATTGAACTCACAGCCAGTAGCACTATAAATCATGACTAAATGAAGCTAATCTAACAAATATATTTACTCTGTGAGACATCATAGCTTTCTTGCACTTGGAAACACTAGGCAACATTTCAAAACTACCCCCGGGGCCATTTTAAGCAGAAAAATCACCAAGAAGAAACAAAAAAATGTGGAAAACATGATACTAAATAGGCTGAGCAAAGGACACTTGTTTACAGTATCAGCACTGAAACAAGAAGGTAGCGCATGCTCTTGTTTGACTTCAGCTGTGTGTGTGTGTGCGACAAGCAGCTCAGATTTTTTGCAGCTATACATATGATGACAAATAACCATGAAAGTGCTGTGAGTATTGATTTTGAGTTACAAATTTTAGTGAGTAGGCAAATTCACAAATATGGAGCTTGTGAATAGTCACGATCAACTGTATTTTCTCAAGGAGAGATAACGTCTTTCTGTTCAAGAAGGTAGGTCTTGATGCTGACACACATTGTTTTTGAGGTACATGTCTCATGAGGTTCTTGCAAGATTTTTAGCTAAAGGGAGACTGCTCTCTTCTAACAAGGGGTAGGGGTCTATTCTGCCATTCAAAGTATTCTGGTATTAGTTTCACCTTGTCAATGAGTTTTGGGATCCCATCTTTTTTCCTATTAGGACCCTGTTGACATTGGAGACCTGGAAAGATTGGGCATTCCATATTTATCATAGCACTGATACTCTTAAGAATAAACAGATCTTGAGTCTAATTTTCATAGAGCTTGGAGAAGGTAAGGATCACTTTAAACAATACTATTTAGTCACAAACGTATGAATTAATAGTTGGATGGCCTGAGCTTGTCTTTTTCTTGTACAGGCTTCTAAAATAGTTAACAAGAGCCTATAGAAGCTCCACAGTTCTTATAATTACCATTGTTCCCAGACTTTCCAAATGCCATAGCCATCCTGTCATCCAATGCTCTTATTTTTTACCTTCACCCATCCCAATCCCAATCCACCACGACAATAAAGGGAGAATAGCCAGCAAAATTCTAAAAACAAAAAGCAAAGAGAGTGCTAACTTTGTTTATGTGTTAAAATATATTTTAAAGCCAAGGTGAAATGACATCAGCATTATGGTGACATAAGACCACCACGGTTGTTTCTGTGCTCTCTCTCACAGTGAAGGGAACAGCATCAGTTCTCTTTGACCTGCATCATGGCCATTTGATGGGTTATTTAATTCATCAGTTTTAGGGCAGTGGCATAATTTGAGCTTTAGAAAATATTGATACCACTTAAAATCACTTTCTCCTTTATCTCTCTTAATGAAGTTTCCTGATATCCCATCCTCCCATCCCTGTATTTGGGAAGTGTGTTGGACTGGAGAATGGAATTGGTAGAAGATTTGAAGTTCTTATTATTTCAAAGTGCAGAGATGGTGATAGCTTCTGAGGATCTGCTTAGGTCATGCTTGACCCTATGGGGCGGGGGGTACAATGAGGACAGTAAAATCTGAGAGCCTGGTAGCACTCCCCATGTTAAGAAGGTGGTTAGAGGGATTCTCTTTAGTTCTCAATGGGGGGATGGTGGGGGGTGGAAAGTGTTCCTAAATGCAAGGAAGCTGTAATATACCTTACAGAAAAATATATGTGTTAGATAGGCTTCCGTTAGACATGAGTTACAGTGCTATTGGCTTTGGGTTTAATGTGTTATTCCCCCCTCCCCAACAACAAATATCCATCACCCATCCATGAATAAGAGTGACTTTGTGGGAGCTGTGATCCAGCACCACAGCTCTGGGCCAAGGACACCAGGAGGAGTCTCACCCACCCATGCATCAGGTAATATAGGCAGATGGACCTTGATCCTGGCTAGAGATAGTGAAGTGATGTATTAAGTAGCCCTTCTTCTTCTTCTTCTTCTTTTTTTTTTTATTAATATATGATGAATTATTTGTTTCAGGGGTACAGGTCTGTGAATCATCAGTCTTAAGCAATTCACAGCACTCACCATAGCACATACACTCCCCAGTGTCCATCACCCAGCCACCCTACTCCTCCCACCCGTCTCCCCTCCAGCAACCCTCAGTTTGTTTCTTGAGATTAAGAATCTCTTATGGTTTGTCTCCCTCCCTGGTCACATCTTGTTTCATTTTTCCCTCCCTTCTCCCCATGACCTCCCTCCCTGCCTCTCAAGTTCCTCATATCAGAGAGATTGTTGGATAGTTGTCTTTCTCTGATTGACTTTATTTTGCCTAGCATAATACCCTCTAGTTCCAGCCATGAGGTTGAAATGGCAAGATTTTCATTTTTGATGGCTGCATAGTATTCCATTGTTTATGTATGTATGTATGTATGTATGTATGTGTGTACACACACACACACACACACACACACACACCACATCTTTATCCATTCATCTGTTGATGGACATCTAAGGTCTTTCCATAGTTTGGCTATTGTGGACATTGCTGCTATAAACATTCCAGTGCACATGCCCCTTCAGATCACTATGTTGGTACCTTTAGGGTAAATACCCAGTAGTGTGATTGGTGGGCATAGGGTAGCTGTATTTTGAACTTTTTGAGGAACTTCCATACTGTTTTTCAGAGTGGCTGCACCCGCTCTAGCCTTTCTTGACCCCAAACCAGGAGCCCCTGAAAAACATAGTCTTAGACAATCACCTTTGGATGAGAGAGCCTTCACTGAAGTCTAGGTTTCCAGAAGAGAAGATCTAGCACTCTGTTAGAGAAAGGAATGTGAGTTTTGGGTTTGGATGCATTGGAGTGAATAAGAGGAACAGTTTGATTTTACCCAAATAACTCCTCTCCCAAAGGGGCACAGTTTAGAGCTAAGAGAGCTTTTCCTGGGCCCATAATTTCTCCTGTGGGGGAAAGGAAGAGTGTGAGTGAGCACCGAACTTTCTCAGCTGTGTGGATGCTGCCAAAGGAACTCATTTCTCTCTCACCCTGTTTACGGAACTAAGTGGAGAGCTTCATAAATGGAGGGTGGGAAAAATCTGGGGAAGTGAAACATATGACTCAGAGGGCATTAAAGGGACAATGAGTCCTATTAACTACATTATGAATTCCATCAAAAAGCCTACTCACAAAATGCTGAGAAAACCCCATCTGTGGATACCCCCAATTGGCCCATGGGCAGGGCAACCCCAGCACCTTGTGTACCTCACCCACATAGCCTCTCCAATCTGGCCAACACCCTGTGTGTGGTTCTGAAGATGGTGGGCAAAGCTTTAGAGGATGGCTAATGAGCATGCAGAGAAAGCAGGCCAAAATCTGCAGGCAAGCAAGAGACAGCAAACTCGAGATGTATCACCACCTTTGGGAAAACAAGAGGCTGTCAGCACTGGGCCTGGTATGTTGCAGAATTGAAAGAAGGCATATAAGCTTAACAATTCTACCACAAGAGGGAGCAAGATGCATGGAGCAGATTATTAACAGGTTTGAGAAAACCTCAGAATCTCTAGCAAGGCTAATGGAAGGTACTTCTCATCCTAAGGCATTTAGTAAAGACTGGAGGAGCTGATACTACTTCAAATGAGAAGACAGCAACACAAAACTCTGAGGAACATTAAAAAAAATTAAAAAAAAGAAGAAAAGAAAGACACCTTGACACCACTGAAGGATCACAGTATCTTCCAGTAATTAGACCCAAAGACATGCAAATCCATAACTTACCAAATAAAGAATTCAAATTAGGTTTTTAAAGGAACTCAATGAGCTACAAGAAAACACAGAAAAAGGGGCGCCTGGGTGGCTCAGTCGTTAAGCGTCTGCCTTCGGCTCAGGTCATGCTCTCAGGGTCCTGGGATCGAGCCCCGCATCGGGCTCCCTGCTCGGCAGGAAGTCTGCTTCTCCCACTACCATTCCCTCTGCTTGTATTCCCTCTCTCACTGTGTTTCTCTCTGTCAAATAAATAAAATCTTTAAAAAAAAAAAAAAAGAAAAAGAAAACACAGAAAAATACTTAAATGAAATCAGGAAAACAATATATAAACAAAATAAGAAGTTTAATGAATGGATATAAATCATAAAAAAGAACCAAACAAATTCTGGAGCTGAAGAATTCACTAAATGACATGAAAAATGCAATAGAGAGCACCAATAGCAGACTTGATCAAGCAGAAGAATCAGTGAAATTGAAGACAAGAACTTTGAAATTATCCAAACAGAGGAAGACAAAGAAAAAAAGAATGAGGAAGAATGAAGAAAGCCTACCTGAACTGCAGCGTACCATTGAAAGGTCCAATCTGCAAGCCATTGGAGTTCCAGAAGGAGAAGAGAGCAAGGGAGAAGAAAGCTTAGTTAAAGAAATAATGGCTAAGAACTTCCCAAATCTGGAGAGAAATTTGGATAACCAAGTTCATGAAGTTTATAGGTCACTCAACAATACCAACTTAAAGAAACTTTCTCCAGACACATTATTAAAAAACTATCAAAAATCAAGGACAAAAAGAGAATCTTAAAAGAAGCTGAGGGGAAAAAAGCTTATGACTTATAAAGGAGTCCCCACTATTAGTGAATTTCTCAGCAGAAAACTTGCCGGCCAGGAGAGAGTGGGATAATATATTCAAAATGCTAAAAGGAAAAACAAAACAAAACAAAACTGTCAATCAAGAATACTTTACCTGGCAAAGCTAGCCTTCAGAAATAAAGGAGAGATAAAGACTTTTCCAGACAAACAAAACCTATAGGAATTCACTACCACTAAACCTATCTTATGAGAAATGCTGAGAAGAGTTCTTCAAGCTGAAAAGAAAGGATGCTAGTTAGTACATATGAAAATATACAAAACAGTGATAAAAGTAAAAACATGTATATAGTCAAATTCAGAGTACTCAAACACTATAATATGATGGTATGTTTACTCCAGCAGTAGAGGACTAAAGGGTAAAAGTATTAAAAAATAATTATGAATACAATAATTTGTTAATGAATACATAATATAAAAAGAGATAAGTTGTGACATCAGAAACAGAAAAGAGTGAGTAGAGTTATATGTAATCAAGGTTAAGTTGTTATCAGTGTAAAATACACATACCTATAAGATGTTTTATGTAAGCTTCATGCTAACTGCAGAGCAAAAACCTATATAGATTCACAAAAGATAAAGAGAAGAGAACCAGAGCATACTACTATGGAAAAAATCATCAAATCACAAAGGAAAGCAGCAAGAGAGGAAGAAAGCAATAAAGGAACTATACAAGAGCTAAAAAACAGGATAGCATAAGTAAATCCTTACCTATCAATAATTATTTCATATGTAAATGGGTTGAATTCTCCAGTGAAAAAGCATACAGTGGCTGAATGGAAAAACAAAACAAAACGAAGCAAAATCCAACTATATGTTTCCTACAAGACTCATTCCAGTTTTAAGGACACACATAGGCTCAAAGTGGCAGGACTGTAAAAGATAGACCATGCAAATGGAAAAAAAGAAAAAAAGAACAGAGGGGAAACTATACTTTTATTAGAAAAAAATAGACTTTAAGCTAAAAATGATAACCAGAGATAAAGTCATTATATAATGATAAAGGGGTTAATTTATCAAAAATTATAACAATCCTAAATATATATATGTACCCAACATCAGGACATCTAAATGTATTAAGCAAATACTAACAGACTTGAAGGAAGAAATAAACAACAATATTATAATAGTCGGTTATTTCAATACCCCATTTTTAACAATGGATAAATCATTTAGGCAGAAATCAACAAGGAAATATTGGAGTTGAGCCATACAATAGACCAAATGGACCTAACAGATATTTATAGAACATTCCATCCAACAGCAGCAGAATACACATTCTTCTCAAGCACATATGGAACAGTATCCAGGATAGAAGATTCATCACAAAAGAAGTCTTAGCAAATTTAATGAGTGTTTGATACCAAGTATCTTTTCTGATAATAATGGTATAAAACTAGAAGTCAATAATAGGATTTGTTGATGTATTGATGTGTGATGTTCAAGGAGGAGTGGAATCAAGGAAGACACAAAATGTGTTAGCCAGAACAATTCAAAGAATGAAATTTGATATTAATTAAGGTGAGACAAGTGAGGGGAAGCAGGTTTGGTGGGGATTGAGAGTGGAAATAAAAGTTTGGTTTTGAACCCATTCAAATTTAGAGATGACAACCAGATATATGAAACTTGAGCTTAGGTGAGAGCTTAGAGATATAATTGCACCTTGTGTACATGTTTCTTAGGAGACTTTATCATTACACCTAAGAACCTGGCATAAGTTCCCTGAAACATGTGTCTAGAAGACATTTAAAGTGACATTTCAGGGCATGCTGCATCCAAAATTAGTGCCTCACTCTCAAACTCTGTCACCAGACCAAAGTCAATTCCTTCTCCCTCTGTCTCTCTCCTTGCCCCTGCTCTCCTTCCTTCTCTCCTCCCCTCCCCTCCCTTTCCTTCTGCTCTCCTCTCCTCTCTCTTCTCTTTTATATATTTTCTGTTCTCTTTTACTTTCTTCCTTCACCATCTGCTACACTGCTTAGGAGATTAAAAGAAGTTTTGGGTCCTGCTTCCTGATTGCTCAAGATGAAGAAACCATTGGCCCTAACAGCTGCAGTCCTGCCTTTCCCATTGACAAATACTTCCTCAAGGGGCCTGGATTAGGACTAACATGACATTACCAAGTAGAATAGGGATAAGAAAAGGCAAATGGAAATTTTTTAGAGCAATATAAATCCATCAGAGACCTACACCTAACTTCTGATACATATATTAGTTGTCTGGTGAAACTACTAGGAACAAATTCTCATGCCAGTAGTATTCCACTGGCTTCTCTTTTAATACTTTTATTGTGATTCAGTTTAAACTTCATTTTGGTATGTAACAGAATGTTAGTAGATATTGTTATTTAAAAATGACCTGTCATAAGAAAATTGATGTTACAGTTAACTACAAATTTGCTTTACATTTCCAATAAGATTGTTTAAGCAGTCTTTCCTTGTGGTCTGAATCATTGGCTAGATCAAATTCTTATTTATCACTTTAGCTCAGAATTTAAATCACTTTTTTAAAAAATGTCTACTTAAGCCAGGTTACTACAGTAAAAACAAGAAATTTATAAGCGTATTGTATCACTCCCTTGCTTAATTACTTCTAGTCTTCTCTCACTAATGATAAAATAAACTCCAAACTCCATAGCCTCATTTCAGTTGCACAGGAATGTTAGAGTCTTTGCTGCTCCACAGAAAGGTTCAAGAATGATAGTCTGAAATGGCTGGGGACATGAGTAGATAAGGGGGTTTAGGAGGGTACTTTCAATGGGAGAACAACATGAAGGAACATTCATAAGCAGACCTATCTGGGACTGGAGTGCAGAACATGGGCTAAAATACAAAAGAAAATAAGTTGTATGGGTTTAAATTCTAGAGGGCCTATAAGGCTTTTATTAGAATTTTTAATTGGGTTACTAGTATTTGGAGACCATTTTAATAGCATCTAAAAACAGGAATGTGATAGTAAAAATTTTCCTTTAGGAATATGATTCATACTATAATTTGCAAGTTAGATTTGTCCGGAGAGTGTACTGTCTTTGAGGCCTCCAATTTAGTAAAGTAAATCAGAAGGAAATATTTGTAGTTGATTTAATTGCATTTACCTATTACTTTTGATTAATATTGCTGTTCTGATGAAAATAAGAAACCTCATAGTCTCTGTGAGGGAACACACATAATATGATAGTGAACAATCAGTATGATGTCTTTCCTGGATCCATGCCCTGGTGTCCTTTTTAAACAACATTTTCTTTGAAAATTAAAAATAAGAATAAAAATCAATCTTTCACCCTCAGGGCGTGTGTGTGTGTGTGTGTGTGTGTGTGTGTTACTAGATTTTAAGGACAATTACAAGGTCAAGAAAAGTGTTTGGGTTTTTTTTGGCTTTAGTTAGCCTAGATACTAGGTAACGGTAACTAGGACAAGATGCATTTTAAGCTCTCATTGCAGTATTACATTGACTAATTTATGACAATTTGCATACTCTCAAAGTCTTTGATATAATGATGGAAAAATAGTTTCTGAATGGAAATAAAATTTTTATATTCCTTGGGCTTAAAAAGGTCAAGAATTCTCTTCAACTAAAGACATACAATATTTACAAGGAAGAAGATCCAGAGGGAAAGTTTTGTGATTCCCTTGGGATTCTAGGTCTAATTTATTAATTCTAAGCTCATTTTTCTTTTTTAGTTTCAGAAAAATAAATTGACGGAGCCAATAAGTAACTTATATCATTTATCTTGTTCTTCTAAAAATATCAAAATATTCAATTTATATCCTTAGAAAATAAAAGTGACCCAAATAATTGGGGGAAAGTAGGAAAATGGTTTCTAAGCTTTAAGAGAATTTGAATAAATCTAAAATTCTTGATTTTTCTTTTGAAATATCAAAGGAAGGAAAAGGGTGACTATACCAACATATCTGGAATATTCTAATTCAATTAAAGGAAAGCATTCTGTCTTTAGAAAGGGAACCTTTAAAAAAGGCATTATGGGGGCGCCTGGGTGGCTCAGTCGTTAAGCGTCTGCCTTCCTCTCAGGTCGTGATCCCAGGGTCCTGGGATCAAGCCCCGCATTGGGCTCCCTGCTCGGCAGGAAGCCTGCTTCTCCCGCTACCATTCCCTCTGCTTGTGTTCCCTCTCTCTCGCTGTATTTCTCTCTGTCAAATAAATAAAATCTTAAAAAAAAAAAGGCATTATTGTATAAGTTTCTCAATACAGAATCAGTGACTGTACAGTTTATGCAGTAAGAATGAAGTCTGATTCATGCATTTTTAATTCAGACATCTTTTTAAGATGATATTTTACTACAGCTACATTTCTGGAGTTACAGACAGACGATGATGGCGTAGCTCAAGGGCCATGACCTAAAGAGACTTAATATTATCTAGAGGTCTAGATTAAGCATTCCATAAAAGTAAGTCTTTAGAAGTACACAGTAATGGGCCAAGTCTAGTTCTGGAAATTTCAGAAGTAATTCCAGTCTACTAAAAGGAGACTACAAAGAGAAAAATGTGTACAAGGTAGAGCATTAAGTATAGAGCTGGAACTCTGGAGACAAAGATATAAGCACTGTGTTCAAGGCCAGTCCTTGTGCTGTATTAGATGCTCTATAACAGTGAAAAGCCACTACAGTTTACCTCCTGTCAACTTAACATTTGTACACACTTCTTTAAACTACACTAAATTGTCAAATAAAGATGACAAAATGAAACTTCCATCTAACATGTTGCAAATATTTCTTAAAGAATCAAAATCATGCACACTCTTTCTCCAAAGAGGATACAAATTTTCTTGTACATTTTGGATCATGTACTTTTTTTTTCTAGATGATGGATCATATACACTTTTGATGCCTATTGCTTAAATTCTAGAGATTGTAAGCTATTTTTAATATATCTTACATTAGATAATCTGTCTCTGCAACTGGTCAGATAGTTGTATCTATAATTTCCTCCTTTTGTTACCTGTTTGCCCTCAGCACTAACTTGGTAGGTCATGGTTCCTTCTTTGATGGGTAACTGAAACTTTCATTTCTGACGGGTCTGGGTCATTAACAGTTCTCCCTATATTGAGTTGTTTTAGTTTTCCATTGACTTATTTTAAGCATCTTTGTTGAGGTATAAATTACATACTATTTTTGGTGTACAATTCAATGATTTTTAGTAAATGTACTGAGTTGTTTAGCCATCATCACAATTCGGTTTTAGAGCATTTCATCATCCCAACAAGATCCCTCATCTCCCTTTGTAAACAATTCCCATTCCTACCCTTAGCCAGGAAACAATGAACCTACTTTCTGACTGTAGATTTGCCCTTTCTGGACATTTCATTTAAATGAAATCATACAATATGTGATCTTTTTCATTTGGCTTCTTTTAAGTAGCATAATGTTTCTGAGGGTCATCTGTGTTGTAGTATGCATAGGTAGTTTTTTCTTTTGAGTTCTATCACAAAACATGGAAGTATTAGATGTTTTCAGTGTTTTTTTATGTTCCAGATATATTCTTCCTTACCTCATTGTATAGTGGCAATGCGATGTTTTCTTGATAGAATCAATTACCCCAATAATACATTTAACTCTTTCTTATTGATTCACAGGCATAACAAACCCCAAACAGGCAGGTAGCAATCTCAACTTCTAATTTAATGGAACTGCTGCTGTGTCTCCTGATGGAAATATGCCACCCCTGGAAACTAAGAACTCTAGACCAGCAGAACCCAAACTCTAGATCAGCAGCCTGAAGTCATAGACACAGGAAGCAGAACTTTTCACAGAATATCACAAAGGGAAATACCTATGTCTAAAGGGAAAATATGCCACAACAACAACTATAAAACATGACTATATGGGTAGCCCACAGTTGTCTTATCTGTTTGCATGCTATTGTAATCTGTGGTGGTGTAATGTTCATATAGCCATATGGAGAACTCTGAGAACACTGAGCTGATGGGAAATGACTGTTCCCTTTACACAATAACATAGAGTCATAAGCAAACAAAGATTTTATTTAAAATGTTGTGTATTATTTGGATGATTTTGCATACATTTTGATTTTGAAAATATTGCAATAAATATTATTGATCTTGATTACTAAGGTTTTTGACACTCATTTAAATTTTGTACCCTATATGAGTACTTCACTCATTTCATCCTAATTCTGGGCCTGATTAGAGGTGATATTGAGCAGGGGCATTTCCATTTCAGCCAATTGATTCCCAGACCTATAAACTCTTGGAAATGGGAGAGCATCATACTGATTTCGAACAAACATTGTATCCTAGGGGACATAATGCCAGCCTTATAAAATGTTGTCATCTAGCTGATGCTTTTAACTGAGTCCTCAAAAGGCTATTCCACCATCCTATCAAGCCAGCGTGTACTTCAGGGTGATGGAGTACATGATGGGACCAGTGAATTTGTGCATCTCATTGCCATACTTTATTTGCTATAAATTGAACTTCTTGGTGAGAAGTGAAGTGTGGAATATAAGGATGGTGAATAAGGCATTCTCCAAGTTCATAGATGGTGGCTTTGGCAGAAGCATTGTAGGCAGGGAAGACAAATCTGCATCTCGAGTAAGTGTCTAGTATAGTGAGAACAAAGTGCTCTTTCATGACACAAATAGGCAATATAATCAGTCAGGAGGCTTTCTGATTCCCCTTGGGCATAGTCCCATATGGTTGGTTGGTAGGTTACTTAGCCAGCTCAGCCGTGGTAATAAGAACTATGTGTTGCTAAGCAAATTTATAACCTTTATACCTGCTGCCTTGGACAGTTTGTCATGATTGTACTTGACAAAGATGAGGTGGCTAGGGAAAGAGGTTGACTGATAGCCACAAAATTGGTCATCATGTCCACCTGCTTATTGAAAGACTTTTCTGTTTATCTGGGACACAAATATCTTCATTTCCAGAGACATCTATCCACATATCTCTTCTCCACACCTCCTGTCATCAGTTTTCCAGTTGTGTTCCTACCAGTTTTCTGATCATCCAGACAAATCATTAGCCACTGCCCAAGACTTATAGTAGATTTCCACCTCTGGTATTCCAGAAAAAATGAACAACCAGATATCCTGGTTAAAGTTCTGCCTACTGGCAGGACTTCCCTTCAAGGCCTCTCCAGAGTGGGGCTTTAGTGCTGTATTAGCCCACGGTCCATTTTTGTGTAGTGTCAGCATATCATGCAGAAGCATATGTGAAATTAAACACTTTTTCCCCCTAAATCTACTGGCCTTAGATAACATCCCATAAGAGGAAGGAGAAATTGGGGTGCCTGGGTGGCTCAGTTGTTGAGCGTCTGCCTTCGGCTCAGGTCATGATCCCAGAGTCCTGGGATCGAGCCCCGCATCGGGCTCCTTGCTCGGCAGGGAGCCTGCTTCTCCCACTACCATTCCCTCTGCTTGGGTTCCCTTTCTCACTGTGTTTCTCTGTCAAATAAATAAAATCTTTAAAAAAAAAAAAAAAAGAGGAAGGAGAAATTATAGGAATAGGAGCCAGGGCTATCTGGCTTCTGCATTTGCTTCTGGCTATCTGCTTCTGCAACTTTCTTGAATCTTCAGAGCCTTCTCAAGACCAGTCTCTCTCTCTCTCTCTCTCTCTCTCTCTCTCTCTCTCTATATATATATATATATATATATATATATATATATATAACTTTTATTTTATGACAGAGTGCTATTGAATACACCCAGCATTTATGATTTGGTGGATTAGATGACACTCAGTTCATGAGGACATCTCTGGTTGCATGTTACTTTGTGGCCCATGGTAATAACTCAGTATTCCCTTTCTATTAGGGCCAAATAAGAAATCAGATGCTGTTTCTTGGAAGAAGTGTAGTTATATTTTGAGAGTGGGCATAACTTTGCTCCAAAATCTTTAATGTCTACACTGTAATTCATTTATAGATACCTGTCAAAGACTCGATGCAACATCCTGTTTACTACATACACTTTCAGCACCAACATGTCTCTGGGTTATATGACCCAAGTGGAAGAGCAGCTTGCATGGCAGCCTGGCCTATTCCAGAAACTTCATTTCTTCTGCATCCCACTCAAAATTGGCAACTTTTCTAATTACACAGCAAATAGGTCAGAATAGCACACCCAAATGAATATATGTTACCTCCAAAATCTGAAGAAACCCACTTGTTGTTATGTTTTTTTCTTAGTAATAAGGAAAACAGATACAACAACTTGTCCTTCACCTTGGTTGAGGTAATTTAACATGTACCTAGAAATTAGAACCCTAGAAATCACTAAAGTGTCAGGCCTCTGAATTTCTGTGAATTTATTTACTACCACCTTTCAAGCATCTTACCAAAATGTCTAGGAGAGTTTCTCCCTTCTGCACACCAGGTTAATCATCATGATATCATCCATGAAATAGAGCATAGTAATGTCCTACTCCATGCAGAAGCCATTAAGGTCCCTAAAGACTTGATGCTGGCATGGAATAAAGAGTTGCTATAATAAGATAGGAGCATGAAGGTATATTGCTGTCCCTCATAGCTGAAATTAAACTGGTTTTGGTAATTTTCCTCATAGGTTTAGAGAATAAAAATATATGCTGGATCAACATCTTGCATTCAAGGCTCAGGGATATGTTGATTTGCACTAGCAACAGAATTCCATATGGAACAGGCAACTGCAATTGACATTAACCTCTGATTATGTTGTTTACAGTCTTCCACTGTCATTCTTTAAGGTTCATCTATCTTCTGCATGGGTCTAATATTTCCCTCAACCTATAAGACAAAATCTAAAATCTATAGCCTTACATACAACAAACAGCTTGTGTTATCTTTCTTATTATCTTTTAAGAGTTGTAGGGTTTTTTTTTCTTTATTTAGTGAATTTACTCAATTTTGAGTATATTTTTGCACTTGGGGTAGGTAAGGATATAATTTTTCATGTGAATAGCAATTTTTTTTAGCAACATCTATTGAGTAGTTCATCTCTTCACCAATGATTTCTCATTCTACCCTTGCCACATACCAAGATTCCACATATTCATGCATTTGTTTCTGAGTATTTCATTTAGTTCTACATGTCTGTTTCATATGTATGTATGTTTTATTGTTCCTGGAACCATTGGGAAGTCCATGGAGAAGGAAGCATAAAGTTTTTCCCAGCTTAATTCTTTTTTTAAAAAATTTATTTTTAAGTAATCTCTATACCCAATGTGAGGACTGAACTTATAACCCCCAAATCAAGAGTCACATCCTCTATCAACTGAGCCAGCCAGGCACCCCCTTCCCCAGTTTTATGTAGCTATTTCAACTCTATTGTCACCCCTGCACGGCACCTGTGCCATGGATTTGCCTCCCTAAACAAACATTAAAATTCTAGTTCTCTGATTTTAAGGACTATATTCAGTCCTGATAACCTTATAAGCTATTACTTACCATTCTAACTTGAATTTCTGCTCATTTCTAACACTTTGGTTGTTCCTTTTCTTAATTTTGAGTTCACTAATAAGTTGAAAAAATATTTAGTATTTTTTGCAATGTTTCTATGTATTTAAGCAGGTACACAATATATGTTCCATGTCAGGTCAATCTATCATATCTGCTACATTTCTATTATTGGGAACTTTTTCTTTTCTTGAAATTTCCTTGAAATTATTTTCTTAACTCATAAATTCTCCACCTAGTCATTGCTTTAATAGTCATTGCTTCAGGGCAAAGTAGATAAAGTTCTACAACAAAGAAGTCTGTAGAAATGCTAAGTGGAATTTTTAAAACACTCAGCAGTCATCACAGTCTGAAACCAAAGAGCTTTTGATTCTCAAAAGCTAGGACTTCGGGGGGAAAGTTGTTTGCTTTGATTTCTAAAAAGATTTAGTTTGGATCATCAAAGCCAAAGCCTCTAGGACTAGAGTGTTGATATTATAAAAGATAAATGCTGAGGAGAGCAAAATGCAGAATATGACATCAGCTCCTCAGAAGCACAGAAAATAACTGTCAGTCAAAAAGTCAATATAGGGAGTCACTACAGTGGGAGGCTAGGAAACCCTGTAAGCAAAAGCTACGGATAGACAACCCAAAATGAGAAGACCAGATGAAGATTCTCAAAGAACCATCAAGCTTATGAGAGCCAGTGATGCATGGGATAATTATCCAGTCATACTCACTTCCAGACATTAGATGACAAGCTACACCATCAGCAGGAGAGGCAAGTAAAGATAAGAGGGCATCAAGAGAACCAAAAGCCCCCTCTTCTGCTACAATGATAATGGCTAACATTTACTGAGCACTTACTATGTTCTAGAACCTGTTCTAATGCTTTCACATGCTTTCTCTAATTTAATTCTAATAACAACCCATGAGATTGGTAATGTTATTGCCATTATTTTAAAGACGGGGCATGAAATATAGAAAATTAAGGTTGCTAGAATTTGATAGATTCAAGGTTTTATTTCCTTTGTATCCAAATACTGCTGAAGGAAAAAAAGTGAGAAGATTATCCTTGAAAAGGATGAAAAGCCGGATGGATGTTTGAATTTGAAAATAACTCCATTTATATCCTGAAGAAAATTGCCCTCAATAGTTAAATTTTTCCAGGGAAATAGTACATGCATGTGCATGTCACATTAATTAATTAATTAAGATATTTATTATAAGGAATTGGCTCACACAATTATGAAAAAGTCCCACGAGCTTTGTCTGCAAACTAGAAACACAAGAAAATTGGTGATGTAGTTCCAAAAGCCTGAAAGCCAGGAAAGCCATGATGTAAATCCCAGTTCAAAAGCGGAATACCAAGGTCCCAGCTCATACAATCAGGTATAGAGAGCAAAGTCTTTCATACTTTGCCTTTGTTCTGTTCAGGCCACCAACACATTACATGAGTCTTTCCCACACTGCAGAGGGCAATTTGCTTTCCTCAGTCTACCAATTTAAATGTTAATCTCATCTAGAAACATCCCTACTTGCCTACCCAGAAATAACGTTTTAACAACCAACTAAAGACCCCTTGGTCCAGTCAAGCTGATACATGAAATTAACTATCAGAAGTTTACCCATAAAATTAACTCTCACAAGTCCACCCCTTGTCAACTTGGCAGCCGTACACATCTCCTTAAATCATACTTAGTCTCCAAATAAAGACAACGCAAGGTCATAATTTCACCTACCATGATACAACTATTCTGCATACAACTGAAATGCACTAACTCCTTCTTCAGTAAAGGAGATAATGTCCTTAAATAATGGTTACCCTTTTCCTTGATATCCCATAACATAAATACAATAATGCAAGATTAATAATACTCCATAATAAGTCAATACATCATATGTCACATAATAAAAGAATAAGAGAGGGAAGAAATCAGAGACATTTGATATTACACACGCACACACACACTTATAACAAAATAAGGAGGAATACTCTTAACAAGTCCACATTTTTTAAAGCTGGTCACATGGTCATAACTGGTATTTTTAACTACCTTCTTCTATTAGCATTCTGTAGTCCCTTTGTCTTCAGAAAGCACCTCAGCTGATCTTGGTTCTTTACCTGATGGAGTGACCCAAATCTTTATTCTTAGAGGGTCTAGGCCATTAGTAGTCCTACCTGCGTGGGATTATTATAGTTTTCTATTGACCATAAATCACAGAACATGGTAATACTAATAGATGTCTTAAGAAATCTCTTGTATTTCAGGCATACTGGGAGAAGTAGTCCAATTTCCCCTTGGTAGTCAGGATCAATAACTCAGCTATTACAGTAATTCCCTTCTTTATTTGTTAATTTGGAGGCATGAAGGAGTCCAAAGTGGTTGCAAAGCCATCATAACTTTCAGTTTAATAAAATCATTGTGTGTTTCCTGGTGGAAGAATTCTTCCCTTTGGAATTGAGGCCTCTAAGCCAGCAAAGCATACGGTTCTGGGAAAAAGAAGCAAAAATTTGGGCTAGTGGGGCACTAGGGGTCATTTGAGTGGTGCCTTTCCATTTCTATTCCTTAATTCTGGATCCATAAATCCTCACTTTTGGAGAAAGAGCACCATATACTGGATACTAATTCAGAGCATATACACCTTCTGCAGAGCCTTGATCCAGCTCTGCAAGTTATTGCCACTTAGCTGGTGTCATAACCAAGTTTTCAAAAGGCCATTTCAGTGTCTGTCAAAACTGCTCCTTCCAGAGGGTAGGGATCATGATAAAACAAGTGAATTCCATGAGCATGGGCCCATAGTCACACTTCTTTTGCTGTGGAGTTCCTTGACCAGAAGCAGTGCTGTGTGGAATACCTTAATGGTAGATAAGGCATTCTATAAGTCTACAGATGGTACTTTTAGCAGAAGTGTTGAATGCAGGGAAGGCAAATCTGTATCCAGACTAAGTGTCTATGCCAGTAAGAACAAAACGATGGAAGCAGCCCAATGTAATCAACCTGCTACTAGATAGCTGAATGATCACCTTGGGGAATGGTGTCATATTGAGGGCTCAGGGTTAGTTTCTGATGCCAGTAGATTGGATACTCAGCAGTGGTCATAGCCAGGTAAGCTTTAGTGGGTGGAAGTCAATGCTGTTGAACCCATGCATAACCTTCATGTCTATCATCATGGCTACTTTATTCATGAGCCCATTGGGTGATGCAAGCGTTATTGGGGAAAGAGGCTGACTGAGAGCCACAAACATTTAGGTCTATGATCCATTTCGAATTAATTTTCATGAAGGGTGTAAGATCTGCCTGGATTTTTTTTTGCATGTGTATATCCAGTCATTCCAGTAGAATTAATATTTTTAAAGATTTGGTTTTTTTTTTAATTTTATTTATTTATTTGACACACAGAGAGAGAGATCACAAGTAGGCAGAGAGGCAGGCAGAGAGAGAGGGGGAAGCAGGCTCCCTGCTGAGCAGAGAGCCCGATGCAGGGCTCGATCCTAGGACCCTGAGATCTCGACCTGAGTTGAAGGCAGAAGCTTTAACCCACTGAGCCACCCAGGCGCCCCAGAATTAATATTTTTAAAAAGGCAACATATTTAAGCTTTAAGAAGCAGAGGCAACAAGATTGAAACAGGCAATGATGGTGTTAGAGGCATCTAACCAAGTAGTGGAGCAGAGATGGAAAGAAGCCCAGAGGAAAGCCAAATGAGCAACAAACATCAGGACCCTGCTAAAGAATGGGAAGGATCTGGGGCAGGGCTTTGTCTTATTCTAGAGCAATAATTGCTAAGAAATGTCAGCTTTGGCTATGTATTTTGTAATGTTTTATTTGAAACAGTACTTTTGTTATATTCATAACATCAGAGTTTTGAAAAATTAATATATAACCTAAACCATACATTTTTATTGAATTTGCTATAAACTCTGGAGGCAGACAGACCTGAATTTGAATACCAATTCTTCCCCCTTGTTAGATGTACCACTTTGGACAAGTTATTTAACCCTTTCTAGCCTCTACTTGCTCATATATAATATGAGGATAATAATAGTACCTAGTTCATAGAGTTGTGATAGGCATTAAATTAGATAATATATGTACAATGGTCATCACAGCATCTGGTATATAATAAACATGTTTGCATACAATCATAAACACATAGTTATGAAGTTCAAGGAAGAAAAATTTAAATTTGACAGTATCTCTTATGACAATTCTTACAGAAATAACTATGATGCAGTGTGGCAAATGGCTTAATACAAGTATCTAAAAGTGCTATAGGAAAACAAAAAAAGGGAGAAAGCAATGTGTAGGGAAATTGGGGAATGTTTTAAAAACTAGATGATTTTTTAGTTCAAATTGAGTGAGAAGTGTATTTCTCTAAGGAGAACATGTTGAGGAAGATTATTTAGATAGAGAAATCAAAGGCAAAAATTCCCAAGGGTTAGCTCAAGCCCTTGAAATAGTTTCGTGATATAATGCAAAAATTCTCACCCATACCCAGTATTATAATTTTATTCATATTTACAATATGGTTTTTTTTATGTTTGCTTTTTCTAAACATCAATTTTACTTAAAAAACTTCCTTCCCCCATAATGTGAAAACCGTCAAAAAAAAGTACTATGCAGAATCCAGAAAAAGAGAGATGATTGGTTCTCTCTACTCTGCATAAAGTATCAAAATCTATTTTCATTACTATAGTCAGTTCTGAATATACAACATTAAGAGAGACAATGCATGGGTGCCTGGGTGGTGTAGTCAGTTAAGCATCTGACTCTTGGTTTCGGCTCAAATCCTAATCTCAGGGTGGTGAGATTGAGCCTTGCATTGGGCTCTAAGCTCAGTATAGAGTCTGTTTGAGATTCGCTTTCCCTTTACCTCTTCCACTTGTGCTCTTTCTCAAATAAATACATCTTTATAAAAAATAAAAAAAGAGGGACAGTGCAAACTGTAGTGCTTCCAGATGAGAGCAACCACTATAGTAATGAGGAAGTTTTAATTGTGATCTATGACAAACATTGGAATGATCCAGAAATAATTTGCCTACAAGAGAGTGGGCAAAGAAAAGAGAGAGAAGCATATGATCACAGAGAGTAGAATTAGAACTACAGGCTATATGAAGTTAAGGTCAAACTAAATTCCACTAAATGTAAGGAAGGATTTTCTAACACATAATACTCTCTCAAATGATGTGGGCTTCTTTGGGAAGGAGTGAGTTTCTTATCACTAGAATTGTTTAAGCAGAAGTCTGTCAGGGATATCATATAGAATATTCAAATGCTATGTAGGGAATTGGGCCAAATGACAATAGGGTCCCTTTTCAAACTCAAGACTTTTGAGAGTAAAATTTTGAATTTTGAAGATAAATGCTAAGAGCTCTCTATGGTACATATGGAAGTCAACCAAAAATGCTTAAATGATTAAGGATGAGGATGTGTAAATAATCCACATAATCTATATGGTGGAGTAATGAAACAGGAAAATATCAAACTCCGACTACAGCAGTCCACTTTTACTAGATATGGTAGAGTTATAAACAATCTCAAAATGTTGATGGCTTACTACACAATGGTTTCTTTCTTACTATCATTACACGTAAGCTGAAGACTGACTGAACTCTGGACCACATCTCTTAATCTCTTTAGAGTCAGACTGAAAAAGAAGCCTGTATCTAGTCATTGCTGGAATTGTGGAACCACATGAAGGCCCTTACAATGTCTGCTTAAGGTTGGTATCACCATTTCTGCTCCATTTCATTGGTCACAGCAAGATATATGATTAAGCCTCCAATCAAAAGGAGGATGGATGGCCCAGGAAAGATGGCCCTGAAAGAGAGAAAATATTTTGACTACACTTAAACACACTACATAAAGTCCTGTAGTCATGATTCGACATTTTGCAATTCCACACAGTAAAATAAATAACTTCTAGGGAGTAAGAAATATTTTTTCTATGACATTTATTTTTCTATGGTGGGAATTTCTCCCACCAAAAAATAGAGTGACCTAAAAACCTACTACCTACTTCATTGCGAAAAGAGAAAGTGGAACTCCCAGGCATTGGTAGCAGGGATATTTGCAGAGTTGCAGGAAAAAAAGCATCTCCTTCTATTTCATCACTGTCTATGAAGAAACTTATAAAAATATAAATATCTATGTTGACCTAATATAGTTGATTAAGCCTTTGTCCTTTAAAAATAAAATTTTGGGGGGACCTGGGTGCCTCAGTCAATTAAGAAGCCAACTCTCGACTGATCTAGAGCTCCCAGTCATGTGATCGAGCCCCATGTCGGGCTCTAGTCTTAGCATGGAGTCTGCTTAAGGATTCTCTCTCTCCCTCTGCCCTGTCCCCTGCTCACATTCTCTCTCTCTCCCTCTCTGAAACAAACAAACAAACAAATCAATCTTTAAAACTTTTGGTAATTACTCATAGAGATAGAGAATTATTCTCTGTAAGTCCATGATGTGAATTGCTTGAATGATAGGGATATGACCCTGTTTCATGTATGGACTGCTCGGTTGGGTAGAGGAGCTGGTGATGGAATTGGATCAAAATAAAACAGATAAGAAAAGGGAAGAATTCTAAGGTTCTTATATCAAACTAAGTGTCTGCACTTATTTTGGAGGCTATTGAGAGCTAATAAAGAGGCTTTTTAAGCATGCAAGAGACAGGATCAGAACCTCTCAGACAATAGTATGGAAGATGGATTGGAAATGGGACAAAATTCAAGGCAAGACTAGGTAATTATTAGAATTAGAGTAATGTTGGCTAGAAGTGAAAGGCCCTAAAACTAGGCCAGGAGCAGTAGTAATAGAAAAGTGAAAACAAGTGGAAAACTATCAGAGTTAATAGAATAGGACTTGGTGACTGATTGGATGAGAAGGCTGAATGAGAAGGAAGACTCTGATGGTCGCCAAATTTGGGGCTTGGCACAGCTGGGCCAGTATAGTTAAATGATTTACAAATGCAGGCTTAAGTCCTAGTTGCTACTTCCTAAATTTGTGACCTCCAACAAGTTATTTTATCTTGTTGAGCCTCCATTTCCTCATCTGTAAAACTGAGCTGATAGTAATACTCCCATCATAGGACTGTCATGAGAAGTTATACCCTGTTACTAATGCTAGCTTTCAGAGACCCCCCAAGGTACTTTAGAGACTTGTGGATGCATTAAGATAGACCAATCTGCCATCCAGACTGCCATTTTATTAATATTGTATTACCAGGGATAGCCAACATGGAGAATAGAAAAATGAATGTTTCTAATCTTGTTTCAAAATGGATATTCTGGGAAAAATGCTTATTAAGAAAGTTAAAAACCCTTTCTTTTATCTCATCACTGTGTCTGTTCTGGTTTGGCTTACACATGTTTATATTGGATGACTTTTATTCTCTCTTTTGTTCCTTTATAGATGTCCTAGTACTTGAGCCTTCACCCAATTCCAGGTTCAGTAGATCAAGTACTCAGAATTAGCATAGATCTCACATACCCACTAGGGAGGAACGGTAACAATTTGGAGATTAAGTGGTTTAATAGAAAAGGAAATTGCATAGGAAGTAGGAGTAAAATTTTAAAATTCTGGATTAACTATGACTTTAAACCCAATATTTCAGTGGAGAATCAAAGAATACTTAAATACCCTTAATACCACCTGAATGCCTATTGCCCGCTGCTCTGAAGCAATAAGTGTGGTTATTACTTTTGTTGTGATGATGTTATTGTGTGATTGGTATTATTAACATCTATCACTTTATAAATCTTTATAAAGCTTTCAGCCAAAACCACTCTGAAGACTAGCACAATTTAATGATTTGGACTCTTTGCACTTCTTTGAACGTAAGTCAGAGCATGGAGTGCATGGCAAGAACTCTCAGGGGAACCTCCATCTACAGGCACCACATGGCTTCAGTGACTCGCAAATGGGACAGAAAGAAGCCCTGGAAGGACACACAGGAATGCTCCTTAGACACACCAGTCAAATCTTTTGGGGACTTAGGGCATCTCCTCTCACAAAAAATGAACATTCAATCTCTCTTTAGATGTCTTAAGAGCAAAAGCTTCCCACATCCCTTTCCCTAATTAAAATATCACCAATTTCCCCATTAATGACTTCAATAAAAGGATGTGAAAAGAGCAATTCAGGAAGACTCAACTTGTATTAATTTGAGATATACATAGGAGAGGTAAAAATAAAATGGCTGCACAAAATTAGTAGGAAAAAACCCGGAAAATATGGTAGAACTGGAAAAAGATTTGAATCATTTCAAAGATGAATTTAAAAAAATAAGTCAAAGAAAAAGAGAAACATGACAAAAGCTTCTAAAACTGAAAACCTTTTGCCTTGAGGTCTTCAATTATGCTACATGATGAAGATGGAAAGCTTTATTCTCCTACTTAACACTTCCTGCAGCAAATGACAGATAACAACCTAGTGTTTGTTTCTCAAAGTAAGAAAACAGCCAGACATTAAGAAAAACTAGAACTGGGAGGATTTTTGCCTTTTTGTGTTTTGATATTGCTATAGTAAAGCAGTATCAAAGCAATACTGTGGGGTGAAATGTAGAATGTTTTAATCAGTTATCTGGGATTTATCTTAATCACACACTGTAAGATGCAAGCAAAAGTGTTGCTATGAAGAAAGTTTATACCCGCAGATCCCTGGAGGGAGAAGGCCCAGCACACCCTGCAAGGCCACACAGGGAATATCACGGCAAGCCTAGAGGCAAAGGCAGAGAGAAAATGTGGGCAAGAACCTAACTGTGGGGGCACCTGGGTGGCTTAGTGGGTTAAAGCCTCTGCCTTCGGCTCAGGTCATGATCTCAGTGTCCTGGGATCAAGCCCCGCATCAGGCTCTCTGCTCAGCAGGGAGCCTGCTTCCCCCTCTCTCTCTGCCTGCTTCTCTGCCTACTTGTGATCTCTCTCGCTCTCTCTCTGTGTCAAATAAATAAATAAAATCTGAAAGAAAGAAAGAAAAAAAAAAAGAACCTGACTATGGTTTCTGAAGGAAGGAACAGGGGAGGTGGGGTAAGCAGGTTTATGTTTTGCTGGTTTGAATAATTTCAGGGGTCTTTAGGAGATAGGGGCTAGTTGTGTGATACCTAGCCCCGAGGTTATTAGTAAAAGGGCCCAGAGTTTGAGAGTCCATTATAGGAAGTCGTTGGGTATGTGGGCTCTGAATTGGTAGTTTCTACACAAAAGACATGCTAGCATCTTGCTAGGAATCTCTAAGAATTAGCTGCCCCTGGGAGGGATAGTCCTTCTGGGTTCAGCAAGGCCCCAGATGGCAAAGCATCAAAATAAAGAAGCTAAACCACATGATTATTGCACAGAAATATGTCATATTTCATAACTGAGTCTGGAAAATATTCAGCCACAATTCATAATGAAAACATAGAAAACTCTGAAAAACTTTAAAGTTTTCTCATCAACATATAAAAGCCATAGTTTAATTTTAACTGCAAATTAATCATGTTTAAGTATAATAATAATAAATAAATCATGTTTAAGTATAAATAACAAATAAATAATGTTTAAGTATAAATTTTGCAAAATGTGGGGCGCCTGTGTGGCTCAGTCAGTTAAGCATCTGCCTTTGGCTCAGGTCGCAGTCCTGGAGCCCTGGGAAAGAATCCCACATAGGGCCCCCTGCTCAGCTACCTGCTCTCCCTCTCCCCCTACCCCTCTCCCAACCTGTGCTCTCTCTCTCACTCGAATAAATAATTTAAAAAAAATAAATTTTGAGGGGCGTCTGGGTGGCTCAGTAGGTTAAAGCCTCTGCCTTCGGCTCAGGTCATGATCTCAGGGTCCTGGGATTGAACTCCACATCGGGCTCTCTGCTCAGTGGGGAGCCTGCTTCCCCTTCTCTCTCTGCCTGCCTCTCTGCCTACTTGTGATCTTTCTCCTTCTGTCAAATAAATAAATAAAATATTTAAAAAAATGTTTAGGGGCACCTGGGTGGCTCAGTGGGCTAAAGCCTCTGCCTTCGACTCCGGTCATGATGTCAGGGTCCTCTGTGGGGGCAGGGGGAGCCTGCATCCCCCTCTCTCTCTGCCTGCCTCTCTGCCTACTTGTGATCTCTGTCAAATAAATAAATAAAATCTTTAAAAAGATGTTTAAAAAAATAAATAAATTTTGCAAATTTTTAAATTTCTGCTTTTCTTATCTAATTTGTTACATTGACAGATTGTATAAATGGTATGTATGACATTTGGCTAAATGCAAATTGTTTCAAAATTAACCATACTGTACCTTTTAAAAAAATGCTGTATGAAGAGCAAATGACATTTTTTCATACTAAACTATTTAGCTTTGGAAAAAAATATAAATAGCTCAAAAACCTAATACAGGTGAAACAATATTATGACTTTTTATTTAAATAAAGCATATTTCCAGATCTTTAAAGGGACCAAATATGGCTCAATGATAACTGTCAGTCTGTTGGGATTATACAACCCCTCATACAATAAGGTGTTTCTAGGGATAATGGATCAGCCTCCTTTGTTGGGTCCTCTTCTTCTTGACCTTTTAAGTTCAGAATTCTATAGGGCTCAGTTCTGGGGCCCTTTCTGTTCCTATGAATATCCATTCTCTTAGTACTTTTGTCTGGACTCATGATTTTAAATCCCATATATGTGTTTTTAACTCCCAAATTTATTTCTCAAGCCCAGATATCGTTCCCAAATTCCAAACTCGTACAACCAACTTTCTATTTGACTGCTTTACTTGAATCTTTGATAAATATCTCAAGCTTAACCTGTCTAAAATGGAACTCTTATTTCTCCCCCGAATACCTGCCCTACACCTCCAACAAAGTTTCTTCTCCCATATGCTTCTACAGATCAGTTAATGTATGTCCATATTTCCAATTAGTCAGAAAGAATAGGGCCTTCTTGACTCTTCTCTTTCCCTCATATCCCATGTCCAGTCCACAAGCAAATCTTTCTGGATAGCCCTGTCCAGCTTTCACAGCTCATTTTTTTCTGGTACGAGGTTGGGAACCTAAGTTCGTTTTAAATCTCAGAGTTAAGTCGTATTTTAGTCTGCATTCATAGCCTCTTTGATAATGTAATTTCCTCAGACATTTAGGAAGCTCTTTATTTCTCTGCTGAAATTCCTCATTGATTTTTGTGTTCTCTTTTACATTTGATCCTTTAATATAGTAGTCATAATTATTTAAAGATTGATAGTTGCAACATCTGTGTCATTTCTGAGTCTATTTCTGGTTATTGTTCTATCTCCTCTCAGTTGGTTGTTTTCTCTTGCTTTTTAAAAATCTTGTAATTTTTTTATTGACTGCCGGATATTATGTGTCAGACAGTAAAGACTACAGTAAATGGTATTTACTCCTGGATAGGGAAGTACCTCTTCTTCTGTCAGACCTGTAGTGTGGTCTGGGGTCAATGTAGTCAGAAGTTGAACTAGGTTTGGTTATTCTTTTTGCTTTTGTTGCCTTCAGTATACCACAGGCTTCAAATTCTTCTAAAGCTTGAGCTACTACTCCTTGTGTCTTGGATGGGAGACAGAGTACCAAAGGGTTTCTCTCATTGGTTCTGCTCCACTTTCAGCTTTTGATCTCTACTCCCACACTTGCCCCTCCCCCAATAGTAGAATGCTGTTGCAGGAGAGATTCTCTGTTGTCCTGTTCCAAACTCATTCTCTGGCAAGCCTTATACAGCTAGGCCTTGGAGGTTGAGCTTTCTCAGTATGTCTATACATCCTGCCCGTGGCAACCAAACTGTGTCTTATGTCTGGGGTTGATCCAGTAGCAGCAGAACTTTGTTTGGTAAGATTCAAGATCCAAGATGGGTTTTTTGGCCACTCCTCCAGAAGGAGGTGAATTTTGCTTCTATTCCTTCCTTAGATGCATTGAGTTTTTGCCCATAACCTGTAGGCAAGAGGGTTTTCTGCCTCTCCTCCCAGTGATTTAAACTTTTTGCTTCATATGAGAGAAGAAAACAGGGAAGAAAGTAAGGCCTTGTGCTCATTTCTGAACAGTCACTTATTATTTCTTCATACATGCCTTAGTGATGTTGCTCTCTCAAATCTCCTTCCCTGCCACCAGACTTTTTGTGAATACTCTGTAGAGACCTATAGGAAAACTTGAGGATGAGTGCCATTTCCCTTCTTTCCGGGATGTCCAGCTATCCCAGAATGATGCATCAACCTATATGTGTCTTTAATTTTTTTTTTTTTAGCTATTCTTTTTCTTACCCATCTGCATGATGGCAGCCAGTTTTTCCCCTACTCTGCTATAAGTCAAAAGGTTCATGTGTTCTAGGTCTTCTTGAAGGAGAGAATCATTGGAAATCAGATTATTCAGTTGCCTTGTGATCTCAACTCTCTGAATCTCAAAGGAAGTTATGCTCTTATGGATTAACCACTCTTCTACTTTTCAGTTTTTAGTTTCAGTGCGATAATCTTTACAACTTTGTACATCCTAAGTGGAAGCTGAATTATTGTGTTTTTCATTTTTAAGTTATAGAAATTAATTCTGGATAATTTAATCAGAAAATCTTGGCATATTGCCATATTGATACTGGAGAATCAATAAAATCCACAGGTAAGGTAAAGAACCAAGCACAAATTAGGGTAACTTACTGAAAGGAGCTAGAACAAGGACTTCTTAATTATCGTGTCAGGTTACCTTTATTGGAAGGAATGAATTCCAACTATCCTAGGTATTTGTTATATGCAAGAAAATGATCTTATTAGAATTATGGACAAATGACCACAAAATAAATGTTTTATGAATTAAGTTATTCATTTTTGTTATGTATTCTGTTTTTGCTTGCTTCTATGTTCTTGGTTTTATTTTTGAATATTTAGATAATAATGAGCATGTGAAATGCAAATCTACTTTGTTTTGGCAGTGAGTTATAAGGGAAGAATAGGTAATAATATTAGGGAACCCATTTTTACTCACTGAAAATGCAAAACGATCATGTAGATTATTATAGGTTACTTTAAGGAAAAGAGAATAATAGCATTTGGAAGATAATATTACCTCTAGTATCAAAAATACTTTTTAAATTTGTATCATTAGATGAATTTCACTAATTATTCTCTATATCCTGAAAGTATTATGGGATCTATTAGTCTTGGCAGTGATTTAAGCCAAAAGGCAAGGTCAGAGGCAGTACAGAAATATATTTGATAGAATTCTTTCTTGTGAGTCAGATTTTCATTCCATGTACTTCTAAGGAAATTACTCTTCTTGGAATGTGAGAGTGAGCCAGAAGTTTTGCAAGTTTAATTTTGTATTTCTTGCCTGGCAAATGGAATGGGTTTTCCTAAGGAATTGACCTGGTGATAAAATGTTGTATATCTGGGATACTTGGGCCCACAAATGGGATGGACTATATCAGCTTCTCTTAGTAAAGCAGTAGAGCAGAATAATAAGGATGGGAGCTTAGGAATCAGAGAGAGCTAGATTTAGAAAAACTTGGACTTAAGTCCCACTTTGGCAATTTCTAGCTTTGTAACACTGGGGACGTTACTTAATACACTTAAAATTTCAGTTTTTAAATCTGTAAGATGAGAGTGATATGGTCTCTTCATGGGCTTTAAGTGAGGATTGTATGAAGTAAATGAGGTACTTAGTATAGTGTATTTTACTTATTGAAAAGTGAATAAAAATCACTATTATTATAAAAAATCTATTATTATTAATTCTCTTACCATAATAATCTACCAGGCTCATATCTTTTCTGGATGATTTAGGTTAAATTATTTACAATCTTTTCTGGAGATGAACTTGATGAACTGAAATCCTGTTATTAACAAATTGGTTTATTATAATTATCAACCAGAAATGTTATAGTCTCACTGTTAAAATAACCAGACATGCAAATTACAATTATAAGAAAAAAGGTGTCTGTCATTGGAAGTAGCAAACAGGAAGCTTTAAACCACATCCCTGATGGAATGCAGAAGTGGGGTTGCCTTGGATAGGAAGGACCATGTTCCTTCTTCAAAACATATCAGTCTTATATGGAAACCTTTCACAAGACTGAAGATCACTCTCTGCTTGCGGGCCAGATAAATCTGTAGTCCTTTGAATCCAGTCATAAAATCAGAGAGTCAAAGTCAGTAGGACAAATATTTGAGAGTTTTATTTCTTATATGCTTTGTTGGTGATTTATTTTGAGTCATTCCCTCCTAAGTGAAAGAGGGGTAACATTATGGGTTATAAGCTAGATAAGCTAGACTTTAGTCCTTGGGCCAGTCTTTGACTTCTTTGACTCTGGAAAATGGTCCTGTGACTCAATTTTCTTCTCCATCAAACTTTGATTATAAAATTGTTTCCTTAAACTTCAGTAGCTACGGGTAAAGTAGAGGCATAGTAACTATAACAATGAGTATTCTTGTTTGCTTTCTTTTCCCATCTTTTCTAGGTTCTTTCTTCATCTTCTCCTGAAGTACCTTTAATTCCACTCAATGTGTTCCTCAGTTATTTCAGAGAGAGAAATGAGTCTGGCCACAGTTGCCTCAGAACTTAGGACATCCAGTTATCATAGAGCATTTGCCATTTTCCTTCCCCTCTGCTGGAGCTTATAAGACATCAGACTCTGTCGCTGCCTTTGGTGCTGTCCCCCTCTAGTTTGATGGTATTGCTGATCCCTGTGATAAGTTATTGTCCACAAAATAGGCCCAGCTGAAATTAGGAAAACAAACAAGCAGCAACAACCCCCAAATTAAACAAAAAGACTCCTACGCACCTCTGTCAGAGAGGTCTCAAATTCTAATGTTTTGTGCCTTCGATGTCTTACTGAGTTTTCAGTAAAACAGGTCTTAGTTTTTCTTGAGACTTCATCTTCCCAGGACGTGAACCTGAGAGCTGGGCAAGATTAACAATGTGAAAGTAGGAAAGAGATGAAAAGAATGTTAAGTAAATACTAAAGGTGACTCTGGAAGAGTACATTAAAAAAAACAAAACAAAACAAAACCTAGAAGAAAAGAATACTTTCTTAGGAAGATACATATTATCACAAATGACACAGAAAAAGTGAAAATTTAAATAGACCAATTATTATAGAAGAGATGGAAAAATGATTAATGGTTTCCTATTGAAAAAGGCAGCAGGCAGATGGATTCACAGCTGAATTTTTAATCTGACCATTAAGGAATAGATAATTCCCATATTATTTAAACTATTGTGGGACTTAGAAAAAGATTGAAATTCTCCAGTTCATTTTATGAACCCAGAATATCCCAATACCAAAACCAAAGAAGGACTACAACAACAACAATGACAAAGTATGGGCCAATTTCATCTCTGACCATAAAAGCCACATGTTTAAATAATATATTAGAGAATATAATAGAGGAATGAACCAAAAGAGTAATCCACTGTGACACAAGAGCCTTCAGTAGAGGAGAGAAAAGGCAGTTAAATTCCAGGAAGTCTATCTACATATTGATTACATTAAACATTAAAGGGGAAAAACCCAACCATTATCAATAGGTGGTGAAAAGCCATTAGATAAAGGTCAAACAAACAATGCCAAGAGAAATTCGAAGTAAAACAAGAACAGAAGGAAATTATTTACGTATTAAAGAAAAGCCCAACAACAAATCTTAAATGGCAAAAATTAAATATTTCATTTAAAATCAGGAATGAGACAGGCAACACTATAATCACTTGTATTGGTGATTCTAGCAAACGTAAATAAAATACCAGGTATAAATAACAGAAAAAAAGATAAATTTCCAGATGCTGATGATATGCCTGTTTTCTTAGAAAACCCGAGAGATTCTCATGACAAAACAATAGAGAATTTGCTGTGTTGGATTAATAAAAAATAAATTATAGAAATAATCCATTTCTCTCCATTCAAGCAAAATCTCATGGAAAAGTAAGTGGGAAGAATATTTCATTTGGAAAACAAATGCCAAAAAAATAATTTGGTAAGAGAAGTGCAGAACATATATGAAAAAATTATAAGAATATTCTTGGGGAAAGCAAGATAAAATAGAAACAAATGAAGAAGTCTATTATGTTGGATGGAATGACTTACTGTTATCAATATGTTAATTCTCCAGAAGTTAATACATAAATTTAATGCTGTTCTAATTAGTTTCTTTTTTTCTCTAAAGTAAAATACTATGTAATAATTGAAAAGAGCCCTAAGTTCCAAGTATTCACATATAATAGTATTTGTGAATGAGTATAATCTCTAACTTGAAGATTTCTGAAGACTTTTCAGAATGATTAAAAGAATACTGAAAAACGCAGTAACAATTTAATAAATACACTTCTGTATAATAAATATGAATACTAGTCTTCCATTTCCTTTTCAACAAGTGATGGGGTTAAAGGGTTAAGTCTAAGAGACTGGATGTTTTGTGAGCTCCATGCTGCTGCGCTGTATGGTGTGGTCAAACTGGTCAAATCATTGTGCATTAGAATCACTTACGATGATTAGTAAGAATATAGATTCCAAAGTCTCACCCAAGAGTTCCTGGAATCAGAATCTGTAGCAAGAATTTAGAAATCACTGGCCAAGTCTATGCTGCAATGATTACTTCTTGTTTCAGGGTTTCTTTTCTGAGCACAGAAACCCGGAAAAGGGTACCCAATGTTTCCATTGGGAGCACTCTCATTTAAATCCTCTTTGGAAATGACTCATTTCCTTTTAAGGGGAGAGTTGAAAATAGATTTTAAAAAACAGATACAAAATAGATTTTTTAGTGTAGCAAAAAATGCAATGTACAACTTGCTTTCTGTGTAGCAGGAGGCAGTAAAGGTATGTGAAAAGTAATGTCATGTGTTGGTTTGGGTTTGAAACCCAGCTTGGCCACTTTCTAGCTGTGTTACCTTTGACAAATTAATTGTTGTTATTCTGTTTCTTCACCTATAAAATGAGGATGAGAATAGTACTTCACATAATAATAGTACATACCTCAGAAATATTATGATTAAAAAAGTAATAGTTAAAAACAAACAGAAATAACACTACTAAATATTCTCAATGAGAGTACCTTGAGATGTTAATGTCATACCTTGGCCTTAGTAGGTGGTCAAAACATAGTAGGTACTTAATATTCTTTCTTTCTTTTTTTTTTTAACAGTAATCCACAGTGAGAAGTACATTTTATTGATTTCAGTACATATGTGTACTGAACGCGGGGCTTGAACTCATAACCCTGAGATCATGACCTGAGCTGAAATCAAGATGCTTGATTGGATGCTTAACTGACTGAGCCACCAAGGCACCCCAGGTATGTAATACTCTTGAATTGAAGTTCAATATGGTATGGCTCACACTAGTTTTATCAAAGGCATTACCTATTTTCTTTGTCTCTAGCTCTCTTATTCATATCATTTTAAAAGTAATATTATTTGAATATTCCCAGGTCATGCTGGTTTTGTGAATACAAATAAATCCACCTTAATACTGCAGCCTAAATAAGGTTTAATAATCATCCACATTTAACAATCACCTTCCCCCACCCTTCCTTATGACAGGAAATCCTCAGCTGTGTCTCCCAGGTGCTCTGGATCAATTCTACTAATGCTCTGGGCTCCTAGTCAAGTTATCTTGATCGTGTATTGGCTGCCAATGTCCTTTATGAGAATATGCCTTCCCTGGCAGAGCCCTTCCTTATTGGTGGCAAGGTTGCAGGAAGGTCTTTGGCAGACTAGGTGAGGAAATGGCCCTCTCCCCTAACTCTGTGACACTAGGGTCCAAAATAGTACTTCTTATACCTGAAATCACACAGTCATTTGTGAAAAGAAATCCTCAGTTTCTGGCCCTAACTTCTTTCCCCAATGGGTTCAAAAGCATTTGAAGACTCTATGGGAGAGGAGGGAATGCAGGCATCACATTCTTCCCTTCATTCCTTTTGACAGTTTCTGAGGCCACCGGCACAAAATGTCCCCTTCCTTCTTCGTTCAGAAACATACCCTCCAAGAAGTTCAACTTATACAAACATGGTGGGAGATGTCACGGGTAGCCAGCTTCTAAATCCCACTTTGGTCTCAGATAAACCACCGAGACCTTTTCCTTCCTTCTTATATCCCTATCAGTCAGAGAGAGTACTAATTCAAAATGCATCTTGTCTACTGCAATTCTGTTCCTTTTTTGTCTCTTTTGAAAGTGAAACAACTGCATGTGGAGAGGAGAATCACACGTTTGTGAGGCTGAGGGCATCCTAGCCCTGAGTCACAGCTGCCTGGCTTCCCTAGGGATCTAGTACCCCAACTCCTCAGCAACATGGAGCTCTGGGGAGTTCTGTTTTGCTGGTACTGATGTGCGAACATTTACAATAATAGTTACCATAATAACAATGACACAACATGGGGTAACCATTTGATTTTATTCCTTATTTCTCAAAAAGTTTCCTTAACATGATGTGAGAGTTACTAATGGCCTGTTTCTTTAAATTCTGGTAAAGTATATGAGGACCCATGACATTAAGTCCATTTAAAAACCCTTGCTCCTTTCTGGGAAGAATAATAGCACAAAACATAATATAGAATAATAGTTTAAGGGTAGTATAAAGCACAATATAGTATAAATGATGATGTAAAAATGAGTAACAAGGGGCGCCTGGGTGGCTCAGTGGGTTAAAGCCTCTGCCTTCAGCTCAGTCATGATCCCAGCATCCTAGGATAGAGCCCCACATCGGGCTCTCTGCTCAGCAGGGAGCCTGCTTTCCCCTCTCTCTCTGCTTGCCTCTCTGGCTACTTGTGATCTCTCTCTCTCTCTCTCTCTGTCAAATAAATAAATAAATAAAATATTAAAAAAAAATGAGTAACAAAAAGGTAGTGGAATTCCTCTTAACCCTCATGTGACACTAACCATGAATTTTTTTTACACTGATGTTTCCAGGTTAATTCTGAGTGCAATACAGCCTCCTTTATCAGATCCCTACTTCTAACTTCAGGGTGACATCCACCTTAGATATTTAAATGTCCCTTTCTCCACCATGAAACCTAGTTTTCACAAAGGAAGGATAAATAAACTCACATTCAAGGGCCAATTTTGGATATGATAAGGCTTAGTGTAAGTTTCCTGGAGCATTCTAGTGGAAAGACACTAGTCAAAAACTCTAGATTGCAATGTTTGTTCTGCCACTCATTAACTATGAGATGTGAACCCAGCACAACAAACTTTCTGAGCCCAGTCTCTTTTAAAAATAACAACGATGTCACCAATTTTACAGAAGTTTTTAGAATAAATGAAGGATTAAAACTAGAAACAGTGCAGTCTATAGTAGGTGCTCAATTTATGTTAAAGAGTTATGTTAACTCAAAAAGGATAAAACCTTAATTTAGAGCAAATGTCTTTTAATTAGGAAAAAAACCCCTTAATTCAGAGTAAATGGCTTTTAACTGTGGAAGGGCTTTTAACTGAGGTATTTGGAGGGTCTTCTCCCCTTCCCCCCCTTAAATTATCTTTAAAAGGTAGTTGTCAATTCTGTTCTTTTTTTTCCTTTCTATAAGGAAAACTATACACTTGTCTCCACCTTCACCATGGTCTGAATTGAACCTGCGTAAGCCTGGTTGAGCATGGGGCAGGGACCACACAAGTGTTTTCACAAAAGTGTAAGGGATTTCATGGCAGGAACTTCTCTTCCAGTTCTATAAAAGTTAATTTCATATAAGGATATATATATATATCCTTATAAGAAATATATATATATATAGTCCCAAGACACTAATCTTTAACACTAGTCTTTAAAATGGTGGAAAGTGAACCTGAAATATTTTTGAATTTCTTTAATAATTCTTTATAGAACTGTTAGAAGGGTTTCCTAAATGTACATTTTCCAACTGCAGTGGTTCAACATTTGTGGAGCAATTAACTCTGTGATTCAAGACTGTCCCTTATTTTCCTGTATTTACAAAGCACCTATAGGATGGGGGCTCACTTAATTTTATTTTCTAACTCTCAGGCTGGGCTTGGATATCTTTTAATTCTTTGCTCCACGAAGATGCTTAAGTAAAAGATCTGAGGAGCACCTTCAAGGACCCAGATGTCCCTCGCTATTTTGTGGTAAGACATATAGAGTAAGATATGCACCAGAAACTGGCGCCACAGGGCCCTACTGTGGAGCAGGAGGAGGTGGCGCGAAGGCAGGGCTCCGGCCAGCGCCCTTTCGCATCTCCCCAGGAGGGGACACCGCCCAGGCGCCCAGGCGCACCCGTTGCTAGGTCCTCTGTTGGCCGCGTTCTAAAGGAGCCCTGAGCGGAACCAAGGCAAACCCGGCGGGGGGTGCCCGGAAAATCTAAGGGATTGTGTTCAGTCAACAGTCAGGGAGAGCAGCTTGCTCCTCGGTTGGTCCCCTCTGTCCCCAAGCCCTCCCGGCGCTGCTGGGAGGCGGAGGATTCCCCTCGTTCTTGGTTCCTCCCAACCGTCGCCGGTCCTCGGCGCCCTCCGCGTCCGCCCCGCTCCGCACGTCGCGCACCCCCGGTCGCAGCCGAGAATGGTCTGGCCCGTCGGTAGCCGCCACCCCCTTCGGCAGCGACAGCTGCTCCAGCTGCTCCGGGTGGGGCGCCCGAGCCCCGAGCCCCGAGCCGTGGCTGCTTAGGGCGGCGGGCGGGCGGAGGGGAGCACCGGACCACCAGCGCCGGCTGCCGGGCCCGGGGGCAACCGCCCACGGGAAACCGGGAAGCGGAGGGGCCGCAGAGGGACCGCCTGCAGCGGGGAGGAGAGGACCGGGGCTGGGCTTTCTCACCCCGGTGAGTACCTGCTGCCCGAACCTCCGCGACCCCCTTTCACTGCCCCCACGCCCCCGAGGTATCTGCCCCCAGCAGGGACGGTCATTGCTCTAGGGACGCTGGCTCCCGCGGGAGCGGCGGAATTGGGAGCTGCTACTGTTAGGACTAATGATTCAGCACCATTCGTGCCCCGAGAGAGATTGGGGCAGAATGGGGGAGGGTGTGTGTTTGGGGGGGTTGGGGGGGACGAGGTCAGTCGCTGTGCTGTCACCTCAGTTTCTAGGCTTCAGAGGTACCATCCGGGCGGGCGGGGTCGTGTAGGGTGAACAAGGAGGCTCCCTGCTGTCTTGTTCCGTAATTCCGTCCTTTTCCCAGAGCGTGGTACAAACCTCTGTGAGTGTGCGGTGCAGTCTTTAAAGTGTCAGATTAGTGTCTTTTTCCCACATGCGAGTGAAGTATGGGGCCCTTGTCTATACCTGTCAGTTTCTTTACTTCTTGCTTCATTGGATACCTAATTCAAGCCATCGTCCACTCAGTTTTTCATTGCACAGCATTCCCCTGCTAATGTGTGAAATAGATGCCGTGTCCGAGTTGTCTTGTGTTCAGAGTGGGTTTGCTTGTTCTTGGCAGAGGAGGAGATTTAAGGGAGGTAGGAAATAATACTTTCAGAGTCTAGACACTTACTTTTAGATATGTTATTTCATTAAATCATCACAACTATCCAGAACCAAAGGTGGAAAGTGAGGAGCCTGGAAGTTAACTTGCACGCTCAAGGTCACAGAACAGGAATTTGAATACAAGTCTCCTTGACTCCAAAGCACATGGATCTTCCCCTAGAGTTGTGTGTCCAAGTGTAAGCGTACATATAGATGGCCCATTAGATATTAAACATAAAACTAATTTTTGTAAGTGATCTCAAACAATACCAACAACCTGTAAACATATGGAATTATTGTTCTTTTAGTAAGAAAGGGCTTTGAATTATGTGGAAAAAACCATTTTCTTAGAAAGCGTATGCCAAAAAATAATATTGGGACAACACTGCAAAGGAGAGATAGGTCTAGCAGATGTTTGGAATTTTTTTTTTTCTTTTTAAAAACTTAATGGAATTTGATAGAATTTGCAATAAGAACAATTATCTAGTTCATGGGGTATGTTACTGAACTGTTTTTGTGGGGTGTGTCATCCCATGATAGGTTGACAGATAAACCCAGACTGATAATGTTATTTGAGTCATTTCCACTGTGATTTGGCATAGTAGGTGATAACTCCATTTTACGGACTAAGGAACTGAAAGAGAGCGAAGGTTCAAAATCACATGGATAGTAAGTGGTGGAATCTGGACAAACATTGACTTACCAAAAATATGTGATATGTAGCAAAATGTAGTTCTGTATATGGGGAAACTGCATTGATTTGTTTTGTTTTGCCCTTCAGAATCAGTAATTATATTGATCTGTGTACTCTTTCTGAAAAAATAACGGATGCTGGGTTTTTCTTTGTCAGTTGCTTGGCCATTTGATTTGCTTTCATTTATGATTTATATACCGTCCCTTAAGATATGAAACTCTTGTTGATGTCTCTGGAGGCAGGTTGCTATAGTACAAATGCTCATTATCTCTAAGTACTGGAGTAGTACTTGATGGCAGATAGGAAAATAATCATCTTGGTCTGTTATTTCTAAAGTATTGAACTATTTACATTAGAGAATTATTAATGAGGATATCGAGAGACTAAAGCCCATTGCCTAAATAAGTCCATAAAACGAAGACACAGATTTACATATGTTGTTCACACAAGACTATAAGTAGGATCATGTGATGACTCTTAAATTTGATTTCTAGAAGGTCATTTCTTTTTGTTGTTTATATGGCTGTTGACTATATCCTGAACCTCGGTGAGGCATCTTGCAGTTCAATATGTTCAATATGGTAGAATTGGTATGCATAAATAAGCAAAACTACGATCCCACTGCTATTTAAAGGAAGGAAGGAAGGTAGGAAGGAGGGAAGGAAGGAAGGAAGGGCGAGCATGTCCTAGTGATGGTCAGTGGGAACATTTTAAAATAGAGGCAACACATTTTATTTAGATAACATCACCAAGTGTGAATATAATACCAACCTGGTTTTAGCACTGCATCTTTTCTCACTCTTCTCTCTCTTTCTATATATAATGTATGTATTTGTTGAATGACTACTGTCTGCAAACCATTCAAATTCTTGACTTCAAGGAACTTAAAGTCTAGCTGGGGAGGTATTTACTTACACACGAGTAACTAACAAAATAATTAGAATTGGCCTAATACCAGGAAAAGGTGGTGCCATAAATGCTAAATCAACCCCCGCCCCCCTAAGAAGGAGAAATCTTAGAGGCTGATTTCATAAGAGAAACAGGAAACTCTTCAAGGATGGAAGTCAATTAAATCACTCTGCCAGATGGGAATGATTTGCATAGGAAAAGACAAAGCCAGACAAGGAGGTTAGCTGAGTGCTCATATACTGTTTGAATACAGAGTGACAAATTGTGAAGACCCTTGCATATCAGGCACTGAAATCTGCTCCTCATTTGGTAGTCATAGATCGACAACTAGCAGTGTGAGTTATTAAGCAGGCCAAGTTTCTCTTTGGCTGGTCTTGCTCACATTCTCCATATTCCTTGTTCCAAGTGCCCTTACAGAAAATGCTATAGTTCCTGGGTACTGATTTTAAAAGGATTAATTGTCAAGTTAAGTTACATGCTGAACCCAGGAGTTTTCTACACAAGTAACATTTTTCCTCTTTCAAAGAAGGTTGCCTTTTTAAAAGCTTTCCCTTTCCATTATAAAACTATGGACAATTTGGAAACTATTAAAATATAAAAAGGAAAAAAAATCACCATACTTGTACTAAAGACAAGCACTTTTAATATTTTGATATGCTTTTTTTTTTTTTTAAAGATTTTATTTATTTGACAGAGAGAAACACAGCGAGAGAGGGAACACAAGCAGAGGGAATGGTAGCAGGAGAAGCAGGCCTCCCGCAGAGCAGAGAGCCCGATGCGGGGCTTGATCCCAGGCCCCTGGGATCTGACCTGGGCCAAAGGCAGACGCTCAACGACTGAGCCACCCAGGCGCCCCTTGATATGCTTTTGATATTTTCTTCTACTCTTTTTTTTTCTGTGCATGGTTTTAATCATGATATATATATTACTTTTTAAAATACTTTTACTTTAAATTTTATAGCATAAATTTTCACTTAATTATAACTGGGAGGTGAACTTTTAAAATATCTACATAATTTTCCATTGGGTAGATGTACAATAATTTCTTAACAGTTTCTCAGTGTTGTTATATTTTTGATGATAATAACTAACACTGTGGTGAGCATCTTTGTTCAAAAACTTTTTTCTATAGTTTAGAAATTTGTTTCTTACCACAGAGCCTCAGAAATGAAATTTCTGGGTTAAAAAGTATGAAATCTTATTTCAATTTTTTTTAATTGAGATATAATTGACATATGACATCTTAGTTTCAGGTGTAACATAACGATTTGATATTTATATTTATTGCAGATGATCACCACACCAAGTCTAGTTAATAGTCATTACCACACAGTTATAATTATTTTTTCTCCTGATGTGTAGTTTGACTATTTTATGCAACTTTTGAAACTCTACTAGATTCTGCATGTTCTTTGGACATTACAAATTAGCTATAAGATATTGGCATATTACTAATTAAGTGACACTCACTCCTGTTTGTGGTTCCTCAGATTATACTTTTTTAGGTACTCTCTTTTTTTGATTAGAAAAACTATTTAATCACTAGTTTTGATTAGAAAAACTATGGCTGCTGGGCAAAATAGATGAAAGGAATTAAGAGGTGCAAACTTCCAGTTATAAACTAAATAAGTCATGGGGATGAAAAGTACAACATAGAGAATATAGTCAATAATATTATAATGACTTTGTGTGGTGACAGATGGTAACTATACTTATGGTGTAATGGTGAGCATTGCATAATGTATAGCATTGTCAAATCACTTTGTTTTACACCTGAAACTAATGTAATACTGTATGTCAACTGTACTTTAATTAAAAAAAAAAATCATGGACAGTGGGAGAAAGGCAGGCAGTTGAGGCCTGAGGAGAGAAGATATAAGTGAAGGGAGAGAGCATGTTTGGTGAGAGTCAGCAAGAGTTTATAGTCAGAGAAGGGACTATGTGATGGACTACATTCTGGTTTGAGCATTGTCTTTGTGGGCCTCAATTTCCTCCCCTCCATCCTCCTTTTAAGTATCGACCCCCCCGCCCTTATGTCTTTCAAACTTCAACTTCTTCATCCTCCTGTATCAGATTCTTAAGTCTCCAGCTTCCGTATCCTGGCAATGCAAAGCATATGAACTTACTCCTGCACTCTAATTTAGAGAGTCCACATAGGTGAGGGTGGGAATTTCAGACCTCCTTTCAGTTCTCAGCGGAAGCCCTGGTTACAAGGTACAAGGTACAAGGTACAAGGTGGACACCGATGACTTCTGCCCCCTCTGCCTTGTACATTGCTAGAGACAGCCTCTGAGAACAGTGCCTTCGGGAGACACAGAACATTCCCAGCATTTCCCCTGAGCATTCAAATGCTTCCTTCCCCTGGTTTCCGATAATCCTCCACCTTTCCCTTGTTTCCAGGAATCCTCCACTAAAGGAAATTCCCCTGAAGGAGGAGAGAGACTATGCCTCCCTTACTCCACCAGTTGCAGTGATGAGTGACATTACCTCCTTTGCTTTGACTGGGTCTCTTATTCCCCCAGTCTCTCATTTGTGCTTTCTCTGGGTCCCACCCCCATCCTACTTGGAATATCAGAAGCCACTGGGGCAGAGAGGCCATTAAGGGTCTCTGAGGACCAGTGGAAGTGGAGTCATGGATATGAACGTGCCTTGAGGGCTCAAGTAGGGAGTGTAGGCAGGCTTTTATAATGTGCCATTAGTCTTGGGAGACCTGAAAGGAGATGAAAACTGAGGCATCAGCTTTACAAATCCAAAATAGCTCCTCCTTTTAGGACCTGACAGATGATTTCTGATGGAAGCTGGACATTGAGGGAGAATTTGTCCTGTGCTTAGTTGAGACCTATTATTTAAAACAATTTCCTTAAGCTCTTAGAAAGTGGTAAATTTATTTCCATTCCTCTTAGGTATTATCTGTCGAAGTTGAACTGGGCTCAGCCAACAGTTTCCCTGAGGTTAACTTAAACAACTTAAATTTAAAAATGCTCGCTTATTTTTCTCCACTACCCTTATTTCTGTTAATTCCCATTTAACATTTGTTTACACACTCCCACCCATAGTACACATAGTAGTTGACAAAGCCAAAGTGTTGGGATTGTTTGGGTTCTGGGAGGGTGAGTGATAAAACAGTTTTGCTCTTTTTTCCTTCACCTTTTTCTTATAAGTGACTGGTAGACCTATGTTCTTTGACTCCTTTGAAGGTTTAGAGTTAGGTGGTCAAGTGATCACTGGGTATTCTCCGAGGCTGAAACAAAGGTCTGAGAACTCCTTTCCTTTGAAATTGATGATATTCTTGGTTCACTGGGTTCGCTGAACCATCCACATTGATTTTTTTAAAATTCTGTTGTGGCTCCTGAGTTTCCAGACTTCTATGTTATTTTGTTGTTCTGCTTAGCCATGTGAAATGGAACATTATGTTTGACAAAGGATTATTTTGAACATTTCTATCTTTTACCCACTACTTTGCAAAGTCTGGCCTGTGTCACATCTAATTCAACAAGATGGAGTTAGCTTATTTTTACACAAATTCTACTTTCTCTTCCATCAGTGTATTTTCATAAAATGGACTTTTTTAAAGCAAATTGAACATTTGTAGATTTGAAAGATGGATCAGCATTAATCTAGGCAGCAGCTTCAAGATTATTTTGAGGCTCCTTGTTGAATTAGAATTTTAGAACTGCTTAAAGTATACCTCTCTTTTAAGATAGTACCATCTTTCTTTTGTAAGAGACGTGATCCCACTTAAAACTTGTTTGTGTAAAATCTGCTTTAATTGATGTGGTCCTAATACTCGGTTTGATGGGCTTTATGATATGGATGGCCACGTGTGTGGAATATTGGTAGGAGAAGTTAGCAACTATGATTTAATTTGAATCATTATGTTTGATGGGAAAATTTTCATGTGTAGTTTTGTCATTATTATTTAAACTATTTTTTTCAAGGTACTTAATAAAATCTTTAACCGTGTGTGATACTCATAGTGATTGCTTAAAAAATCAGGACAATAATTTTAGCACACAACTCAGTTTATATTTAGAATCAGTCAGTCTGCAATTACCCAACAAATATATGCTAGCTACTTTATGGAGAGGAATGATAGAAATTGGACACCTTCTATAATCGGCTTAATTTACATGAAACCAGATGGGGGCATTTTTATTTAGCTGTAGGTTCTATCACATGCAAGATGATGATATTTAGTTACTTAGCATGTCTCAATATAGAATATTAAATATTGTTTCTTCATTTCAACAATATAAAAAAATCAAATGAGAGAGAAAAAAGGTGTAATTTGTATGCCCAATCATAGTAGAATTAAAAATTGATTTACAGCTGCCCCTTTCAATACTAATTTTGATATTAGATGCTTGTATTTACTATTATATATAAACAAAAGAATGACTTTTATTCATTTAATGGATAGTTTTAATAGTTTTACTTCTTTTAGGATACTTGAGGAACAAATAACTTGTCAAATTCATTGAATATTCATTCATTCATTCATTCATTCATTCATTCATTCATTCATTCGTATTTTTTAAGTAGGCTCCACACTGAGTGTGGAGCCCAATGCAGGGCTTGAACTCATGACACTGAAATCCAGACCTAAGCTGAGATCTAGAGTTGAAAGCTTAACTGACTAAGCCACTCCGGTGCCCCCACTGAGTATTTTTTTAAATCTCTGACACCTACATTTAGTCCACATCAGCATCTCCCATGGTCAACAAACACATTTCAACCCATTGTTTTTAGAAAATCGAAACAAGTTATTTCTGCAGCTTGCTACAAAAATTAAAGGAAAGTAGACATCTTAAATATTAAGGAAAGTTTGAAAGGGGTGATCAGTGCTTCTTAAAAATCAGGTGGACTGAATGTATTTGGAAAAACATTTTCACTTGTCGACAATCAGTGCCAAATGAGTATTTCAGGATGAAAGAAAAGTTTACTGCTCCATATGTGAGGGGGCTGTCATTTCAGAATAGGAGGCATTTTCTCTTTTAAAAATTTATCTTGGGCACAGAATATGTGATAGCTATTTTCATCCTCAACTAAGGAATTAAAAGTTAAATGTGTTCCTCACTGGTAATAGTATAACATATTTACTTCAATAACATATTTGAGAGTATATCTGTGAATTTTGTTTTTAGAATCTATAGGGAACTAGAATAAATATAAATATAAAGTAAGGTTCCTAAAATGTATCTTCTTTTTTTTTTTTTTCCAAGATTTTATTTATTTGTCAGAGAGAGAGAGAGCACAAGCAGGGGAAGCAGGGGAAGCTGCAGACAGAGGGAGAAACAGGCTTCCCACTGAGCAAGGAGCCCAATGAGGGACTGGATCTCAGGACCCTGGGATCATGACCTGAGCCAAAGGCAGCTGCTTACCTGAGCCACCTAGGCATCCATAAAGTGTAGCTTCTTTTGGGAATAAAATTAAGCAAATAGACTTAGCAATATCCATGTGTGTGTGTGTGCATGTATATATATATATTTAGATCTCCGGATAAAATTACCTAATGGTCCAGTAGTTTTCCTCTCTTTGATATAACTGACCATATTATGGTATTATGAAATCAATTATGCTTTCTAGAAGAAAAAGGTAATAACTTTTTCTTTCAGAGTAGAATGAAAATATTGTGATTTATGTATTTATTTAGGTGATTTCTGACATTTTGTAGGCATTCTACAAATGCAACTTTTTCTTCCACTTAATATTTAGTTATTATTTTTATATAATTTTTTATTGTGATAAAAAGCCACATGACATAAAATATACCATGTTAACCATTTTTAAGTATAGTTGGTAGTGTTAAATATAATTACATTGTTGTGAAACAGATCTTCAGAACTTTCTCATCTTAAAAATCTGAAATCCTATACTCATTAAACAACTTTCCTTTCCCCCTCCCCAAGCCCCTGGTTTTTATGAATTTTTTTCTGTTTCTATGAATTTTACTACGTTAGATACTTCATATAAATGAAATCATACAGTATTTGTCTCTTTGTGATTGATTTATTTCTCTTAATGTAATGCCCTAAAGGTTCATCCATTTTGTAGTGAATGTGAGGATCGCCCTCCCTTTTAAAGCTTAATAATGTTCCATTGTATATGTAGATCACATTTTGTTTATCCATTCATCTGTCAGTGGACATTTGGGGTTGCTTTCACCTCTTTTTTACTGAAAATAGTGCTCCTATGGACATAATTGTGCAAATATCTCTCTGAGACTCTGCTTTCAATTCTTTTAGATGGTATACCCAGAAGTGAGATTACTGATCACATGGTAGTTCTATTTTTAATATTTTGGGAAACTTTCATACTATTTTCCATAATGATTACAATATTTTACATTCCCAACAATGTGTTAGGATTTTAATTTTTCCACACCCTCACCAATACTGGTTATTGATTGATTGATTGTTCTATTATAGTCATCCTAATGGGTATGAAATGATACCCTAAAGTGTATCTCATTGTGGTTTTGATTTGCATTTCCCTGATGATTAGTGCTATTGAGCATCTTTTCATGTGCCTGTCAGCTGTCTCTATATCATCTTTGGAGAAGTGTCTACTTAGGTTCTTTGTCCATTTTTTAAATCTAGTTATTTGGATTTTTTTTTTTGTTTTTGAGTTGTTGGAGTTCCTTCTGTATTCTGGATATTAACCCCTTATCAGATATATGATCTTCCCCTACTCCATAGGTTGTCTTTACACTCTATTGATTGTGTCCTTTGATGTACAAAAAAATTTTTGTTTAATGTCCCATTTTTCTATTTTTGCTTTTGTTGCCTATGCAGCATTGATTACTTTTAGCATTTTAAAAATGTATTCACAGAATTGTTTCAAGTTGCTGTTTATTAATTCTTGCCCACCTTATTCTTTAAAGTCCACATGATTGTTTTCGAGATCATGGAATTATGATGACTAGTGTAATTATTCAACAAATTAAACTGAATTTTAAAAGAAATTTTTTTTTGGAGGAGTCACTTTTTAAAATGTCCAGTGTAAGAATTTAGTTGCTATAATTTAACCATATGTTAATAGGAATTGTGTTAAACCTATACATTAATTTAGGGAGAATTGACATCTTTACTATGTTCATTCTTCCAGTCTGTAAACATGGAATGTCTTCAGGATTTAGATCTTCTTTGATTTCTTTTTTTTTTTTTTTTTTTTTTTTTTTTTTTAAAGATTTTATTTATTTGACAGCGAGAAACACAGCGAGAGAGGGGACACAAGCAGAGGGAATGGTAGCAGGAGAAGCAGGCTTCCCGCGGAGCAGTGAGCCCGATGCGGGGCTCGATCCCAGGACGCTGGGATCTGACCTGGGCCGAAGGCAGACGCTTAACGACTGAGCCACCCAGGCGCCCCTTCTTTGATTTCTTTTATTAGCAATTTATAATTTTCATTATACAGCTATTAGCCATGTTTTGTTAGAATTTTTTTTTAAAGATTTTACCCGTTTATTTGTCAGGAGAGAGAGAGAGAGTGTGCGGGTGAGCACAAGAGGGGGAGCAGCAGACAGAGGGAGAAGCAGTCTACCCGCTGAGCAAGAAGCCCTGATCTGATGTGCCTGACTCTATTCCAGGCCCCTAGGATAAGGACCTGAGCCTCAGGCAGATGCTTAATTGACTGAGCCACCCAGGCATCCCTGTCTTGGAATTATACCTAATTATTTCATTTTGTTTGGAGCAACTGTAAATGACATTCATTTTAATTTGTTTCCATTTTCTTGTTGTCAATATATAAAAATGCAGTTGGTTTTCATGTACTGATCTTACTGATCAGTACTGATCCTGAAACCTTACTAAAGTTACATTTTGGATCTAGGATTGTAGATCCTTTGAGAATTTTTTTTTTCTTTATCATCTGCAAACCAAGACACTTTCTTTCTTTCCAGTCTGTTAAAATTAAAATACATCTTTGTTTTTCTTGCCTTATTGCAAGTGATAGAAATTCTAGTATTGCCAAATAAGAATGGTAAGGATGGACATCCCTGCCTTGTTCCCAACCTTAAAGAAAAATTATTCGGTCTTTTATTATTAAGCATGATGTTAACTGTAGGTTTTTTTGTAGATGTTCTTTATTAGGTTGAGAAGATTCTCCTTCTATTTCTAGTGTACTGAGACTTTTTATCCTGAGTGGAAGTTGAATTATGTTCGATTTGTTTTTGCATTAATTGATATGGACATATGACTTTTTCCTTAGCTTCTTGATATGGTGGAGTACAGTGATTAACTTTTGAATATTGAATGAACCTTGCACACATGGATTAAATCCTTTTTGGTCATATAAACACATACACATTGTTGCATTCAATTTGCTAAAATTTTGTTAAAGATTTTTACATTTAATTTCATGAGGGATATTGGTTGTAGTTTCCTTTCGGTTGTGCTTTCTTTATTTGGTTCTGGTTGTTAGAATACTACCAGCCTCATGTGGTACTAAGAAACTGCAATTTATTGAATTTGGGTGTTGTGTCAAATTCAAATATCCATAATTACCTGGGTAGGCTATTAAAATATTTCTTTTTCCACTACATATCTCTGTGCAGCCAAATTTTTTCATATACTTCCAACAGAAACAACTCAGAATAAATGCAGAAGTGGATATGAGAATCTATGCTCTATGAAGCAAGACGTTAAAGAGATTTTAAAAAGTACAAAGCACTTGAGGTGCCTGGGTGGCTCAGTTTTAAGGGTCTGCCTTTAGCTCAGGTCATGATCCCAGGGTCCTGGGATCAAGCCCTACATCTGGCTCCCTGCTCCTCCCTCTCCCTCTATGGTACTTGTGTTCCCTCTCTCACTGTGTCTTTCTCTGTCAAATAAATAAAATCTTAAAAAAAGAAAGTACAAAGCACCACTCATTTTTTTGGAAAAAATTATAATTTAAAAATAAAATTTTTTATTGATACACAATGGTTTTCAACATATATCAATTTTAGCTTCTCATAGGGTAAATATTAATAGGTATAACCTACAAAAACTAAAAGTCAACAAAATTTATAGTGTAAAGAGTTCCAACACCAAAAAAATCAGAGAATCACTACTAAGACAACCAAGACAAGGAGAAAAGTGAAGCCAAAGGCGTGGGCATAGGCACCTCACACTGACATTGGTTTTGCCAAGTTGTTCCATGTGCTTGTTTTCCTTTTTCTCCACTAAGACTTATATGATGAAAGATCCTTTTTCCTCCACACTGACTCGCCAATATGTACTCCTTTCCCCAAGGGTACATATGATAAAAAGACCAATAGAAACTTACAGTGCAATCTTTATGAAATGAAATCCCTCAGAATTATCACCATTCTAACTTTAAAAATCCACATATATAACTTTATTTTAAGTTATAAGTTATAATAAATAGAATTACAATATTAATTCTGTGATTGCTTATGCAAGGAAGAAGTAATTTAAAGTGTTTTTTTCAAGAATTGACTCAAAGATAGTATAAGAAATATTCAAATTATTGTCTTTGATTTTGATTATTATAAATGTTTTTTTCTTTTGTACTTTTCCCTACTACTTTATTGAATATAGCATATATATTGTATAATGTACAATATGGTGAGTTTTTACAAGATTTTGGTAAATAGCATTTGAAGATACATAGTTTGTAATAGGTGAACATATGAGATTTTTGAATCCGAGAATATCAATGAAGAATAAAACAAGATGAAAGGAGCTAGGAGAAACATTAGCTCACAAAATCCATGTTTGAAATCCTGTATGTGTATTAGAGTTGGGCACACACTTAATTTTGAGTTTTCTAACTTCCAGGAAAGGGGAAAATATGAAAAACGTAATAATTGAAAAGCTCATCCATGAAAAAAAACAAACCAGTTGCCTACGAGGAACAAAGTTGTTCCTGTCTAGAATCCAGAATGAAATTTTTCCTATAGTTTCTTTAAAAGTGGATTCAGTCTAGTGTAATACAGTTTCCTCAACACCCTTGTACCTAAAGTTAGCAGGATTCATTGGGCTGTTTTTTATAATGTCCATCCATGGTGTGTCTTTGGGGGAAATAACCTCTTGAGATCTAATTATTTTCTTCTCCAACCTGAGAATAACATCTACCTTGGTAGAGATTGTATGTGCTCAATAAATAACTATTCTTTTTCCTCAAGCAGTTCTGTTAGGGTGGCTATGACCAGCCAAGTGGTGTGTCCCAGGTACATAGTCTCTGATAAGCTGGCTTCTTTCAGGAATGGACCTTATAGTGTCTCAAAGAATGAAAGTTCTGCATATATTTTAGGAATTCCCTCATGCATATTATTTTGAGGGGCAATGCATTTGAGGATTTATTCCCTTAAATTAATTTGTTTTCAGTCAAGTAAAGAATCCCATGATTTGAGATTCTGCTGTGTTGAGTGACAGGGTCTTATCAAGTTTCTGTTACCTAACTAGAAGGCTATTGCAGCTCTGCACTAAAATAAACTAAAGGAATGACCCTAGACTAGTTTTTTAACTTCCTCCAAAGTCGGTTTTGCATCACAGAAGTGGGTGATGGAAGTCCTAAACTTATGACGTATAATGTGGCTTCAAATGCTTATTTAAGGTGGCACAGTCTTCTGTACAAATAAAAGACGTGGAACTACCACTTCCACCTCTCTTATAGAGAAATGTAATTTTTTTTTTTTACTTCAGACCAAAATATTCTTTCTAGAGTGTTTTTTAAACCATCGGTCAAGTCTCTATAGAGGGAAGCAAAAAAACAAATTATTGGAGTTTGGTAAAGTCTCACGTAGTAGAAGTTGAATTAGGCCCTGGACTTTTTGAAGAGAGCAATAAATTTAGTTTGTAGGAATTTTGCAAGCATTCCAGAAGGTTAGTTTTCTTTCTTAGTAGTCTTTTATTTTTTTATTTTTATTTTTTTCTTAGTAGTTTTTTAAAGTCAACTATCCAAACAATATAAATCAGTGTTTGCCTTTTAAAATCTTTAGAGTCTTTATTAGAGTAGAATTTTCTTTCAGGAGTAATCCCTCGAGAATGCCTTAAGCAAGCCCTACAGTCGATATCCATTTTCCACATCGTTAAAAGCCTTCTGGGGCTACCCATGAGGACTCACTCAGATTTCACTGTGGTTGTCTACAGACTTCTGAGGTGAGAACACTCTCTTCTCTCTGCTTCAGTGAAAGGCTCAGATCTTTCTTGTCCAAACTAATTTAGTAGGAAAGTCGTGGTCATAGGTTCAGAGTCAATTAGGTACTTTTAACATGTGTTGAACTAATGAATGAATTAGGATCAAGTTTATACCCTAGCCCCATAACTGTTTTGAAATTATAGGCAACTAATTTGATAATAACATAGCCAAATGTCTTTCATATGAGAAATTTCCATTTTCATCACTGCCAGGTAAGAATGTCCAGGTTTTAATAAAGGCTCATTTGTTTATAATATGTATACAATATAATATAATTTTATTAATTGTATAATTATTGGTTATTAATAATTGCTAATATATAGTATTATATGTTATAATAAAATAAATTTTAGTTCTCATTTACTTCTGCAAATATGAAAACACCTCTTGCTTTATTGGAATGCTTTCTGGTATACTTTTGCTTTAAACTGATCCTTAAAAATGAGTTATAAAATGAATTACCAAAGTCAATTATAAAAATATTGAAAGATTGAAGATTAGATTTATACCACCTATTTGTTAATATTGCTTTCATGGTTGGATATGTAGTTTCTCGTAAGAAAGCTAGAGGAATGTTTGATTTTTGGCAAAGAGCGTTTCTTCTCTATGATACATAAAATCTCCAATATGCCATTTTAAAGAGTGATTAATAGTAGCAACCTTTCCTTTCCTTTCCTTTCCTTTCCTTTCCTTTCCTTTCCTTTCCTTTCCTTTCCGTTCCCTTTCTTTTCGTTTCTTCTTTTCTTTTTCCCTCCCTCCTTCCTTCCTTCCTTCCTTCCTTCCTTCCTTCCTCCCTCCCTCCCTCCCTCCCTCTCTCTCTCTCTCTTTCTTTCTCTCTCTCTTTCTCTCTTTCTAAATATATCCGTCTCATTTGAGTTTTGGATATGGTTCTAGTTTAGGGTCCCTTGGTTAAGTTGCATCCTTTAATTTGTGGATTCTTGTCTGAGGAGCCAGCTAAATGGACTGGGAAGCTGAGAAAGAAGAGCTGCTTTGGTTCATATAGCCCTCCTGGGCACATTTGTAACTCAATCTCGCTTTCTGACTGGTGTCTGCATCATTTTTTATCCTGATGGCCCACTTAAGCAGTTGCCTCAGACTCCATAATAGATGAAGGGCTATTTTAACTCTATGATGGTTAGTATGTAGTTGGTAGGTGAGATAAATAGTATATAAAATCTAATGCACTAAAATGAAGAAAATAAGAAATTCATTGTTTTGTTATAGGCTACCTAGAGGGAGTTACGTTTAAAGTATGAACTTAAATATTTAGTATAGGTGAAATAGTCACATAACTCTTGTTATTGGAATTAAACGAATAAGGAAAACGTTGTTGTATCCTAACAACATACCTAAGTTGTCCAGTCTTGGGACCATGGTATGGCTTTGGAAATTATTAATTGTACCTTCCCCTACCTCTTTTTCTGGCTCCACAGTACCACATTTGAGTTAAGATTCAAATGTAGCAAGTTCTGAGTTATGTCTACTTAGAGTCCTTCTGTCTGTGCTCCAAGAGGAAATACTTGGCTTATGACCAATTCTTTACCCTCTTTGGGCGTCATCAGAGCTGTGGATGCTGCAGGCTGTTTCTTCCTGAGATGAATCAGCGATGTTGTTTGCCAGTCAGCTCCAGCCATGGCTGGCTATTGACTCTAATAGATGGGCCCATAATATGTGAAGCTGGATAATGTAGAAGATTGTAGAGCCATTTAATTGGGGCCAAAAATTTGGAAGAAAGAAATGGTATGTGGTTTTCTTTTTCACATTTTAAGATTGCATAAATTTGTAACTATAAAATTTGAAGGTTAACTTTGTAGAAAGACTGACAGAATTTTTCACATGGATTACTGAAATTGATTTTTATGGAGCATGCTCTCGCTTTCTTCCAATTTTAATTTTCATTTCTATCCTATTGTAACTTCAAATAACTTTCTTCTAATGCTAAATAAATTTTTGTTCTAGTTTATTTAAATTTATATGTTTTTTCTGTAGCTACTTGGAACTTACTAGATATAGTGGATAATATCTGTTAAAAGTCTTAATTATTCAGATTACTGTGACAATATTTGACTTTTGGCTGGTCAGGAATATAAGATATTAAAATCATATGTTTGTATATTTGTGTATATATATTTATATATGTGGATATATAATATTTATTTTTAAAATACCTTCTTGAATGATTAGTTGCAATATTTCCATACAGTCAAGAAATGGGAAAGACTTAAAATGCCTTTATTTAGATGAATATAGATGATAAAAAATTTGATGGAGTTTAGAAGTTAAGATCAAGAGAGAATAGGGGCACCTGGGTGGCTCAGTGGATTAAAGCCTCTGCCTTCAGCTCAGGTCATGATATCAGGGTCCTGGGATCGAGCCCTGCATTGGGCTCTGCTCAATGGGGAGCCTGCTTCCCCCTCTCTCTCTGCCTACTTGTGATCTCTCTCTCTCTCTGTCAGATAAATAAAATCTTTAAAAAAAAAAAAAGATCAAGAGAGAATAAATTTTTTTGTTTCCTTTGGATTGGCATTTTAGTAAAAAAATTTTTTTCCTATTATCATTCATAAAATGGAAACAAGTCACAACTTATTTAGCATATTTTATTTGCTAAGTACTCAGTAAATTTAATTTAATAGCAAGTATAACAATAGGAATTGGAAAAGGTAATTTAATATTAGAATAAGATAAGAGTAGGCTTGTAAAAAAAAAAAAAAGAGTAGGCTGGTAAAAACAATGTAAGCTAATCCGACAGAACTAATTTCAGCGTTTGTCTTCTTTCTTTTTTGAAGTAGGCTTTGGCAGAGAAAAGTATCATCTAGACTAGATGTGGATAAGCCATATATTAAAGTAACTCTAGTGCTAATTTTTGATTACTTAGAAAGATAGAAGATGTGATTCATTCTTAATTTATATTTTGTATCATCAAAATTTCATGAGTAAAATAATAGAGAGCTGCTGTCCCTAATTGTTAAAAAAAAATTAAGCTATGCTATAGCTTAGCTTAATCACACATCAGGCTGTGTGTTTTGTTCATATTTCTGAGAATGAGAGACACTGCCCTTTTTAAATCGAATACTTTAAAAATATGATACAGTGTGGTTGATACTGTTAACGGTAGTTAGCAACAGTTAATTCTGCCTAGGAAATAGAAGAAAAGGAGGGGACAGCCAAGCTGTGGTTTGAATGGGTGGCATTAGCTGGGTGGCAAATGAAGACATTCTAGAATTAAAGAAAAACATAAGTGTACATAATTCAGAAGACGAATAACAAGGGTACCTGGCTGGCTCAGTTGTGGAACGTGTGGCTCTTGATCTAGGGCTCATGAGTTTAAGCCCCACATTGGGTGTGTAGAGATTACTTAAAAATAAAATCTTAAAAAAAAAAGAAAATGAATAGTGTTTTCAGGATTGTCTTTTTATCCTATGATTTTATCCCTACCTGGAATAACTTTCAAACATATTTGGCTGCAACTCATGGTGAGAAATATGATTTACTACTTGCCGTATTACACACACACACACACACCAGAAATAAAAGTTTGAAGACTCAGTACTTACAGTTAATACTTTTTCTATTACATGCAATGCAGCCTGGTACTGTTGTATTTTTATCTAGTCTTTTATTTAATTTAAAAATGCTATTGAATCTCAGTAAATTGATTTCATGACCTTCTGTGGGTCAACGTTTGTTTTTGAAAGCAAAACAAAAACAAAAACCTGTACCAGAGCTCAGAATTCATAAGGAGGCCCCTTAAATACCACTATGCAGATTTGCCAAGCAACTAGTTGATTTTTTTCTCAGCAGAGTTTGAAGATTGGAAGAAACAGACTGATAGCTTTAGGATATTTACACTTCAGAAGGCAACATGGTATAGTACAAAGGTTTTGAGAGTTGAACAGATCTAGATCTTTGGCAAGTTACTATATCTCTCTGAGTCTTCCTTTTCTGTTTTGTAAAATAGAATTAATAATCCAATCTCTGAAGACTAAATGAAATAGCGTATCTATTTAAACGCAGTTCTCAATCTTGGCTGTACATTTAAATCACATGGGAGCTTTAACAAATTTCTGTGCTCAGGCTGCATCCGAAACCAATTAAATTGGAATGTTTGGGGCTGGGACCCATCCATCAGTATTTGTTTTCTTTTCTTTTGAAACTTAATGCTTCCTGAATAGCAACTCTCCAATGCCCCTCCCTCCGTATCTTAGCAGCCACCATTCCACTTTGTGTTTCCACTTGTTTGGCTTTTTTAAATACCTCATAAAGATGGTACCTTGCAATATTTGTCCTTCAGTGACTGGTTTATTTCACCTAACATAATGTCCTCAGAGTTCATTTGTACTGTCATATATGAGCAAGATTTCTTTCTTTTTAAAAGCTGAATAATATTCCGTCTGTATGTATACACCACATTCTTTTATCCACTCATCCACTGATGGACCTTTAGGTTATCTCCATATCTTGGCTTTTGTGAATCATGCTGCAGTGAACATGGGAGTGCAAATATCTCTTTGTTGTAGCTCTGATTTATTATATAACTTTGATTTAAATTATTTTAGATAAATACTCAGAAGTGGGACTGCTGGATCATAGGGTAGTTGTCTTTTTAACTTTCTGAGGAGTCTCCATACTGTTTTTCACGGTGATTGTACCATTTCATATACCCAACATCATTCAAGAATTCCAACTTTTCTTCACCCTCATCAATATTGGCTATCTTTTTTTTTTATAATAGCCATTCTGACAGGTATGAGGTGATACCTCTTTATGGCTTTAATTTGCATTTCTCTGATAATTGGTGATGTTGAACATCTTTTCATAAACCTGTTAGCCATTTGCATGTCTTCCTTGGAGAAAAGTCTATTCAAATCATTTGCTTGCTTGCTTGTTTATTTATTTATATTTAAGTTTTAGTGTACATACAGTGTAATATTGGTTTCTAGAGTAGAAATCAGTGATTCATCACAATAATCCATGCTCATCACAATTGCCCTTTTTAATACCCATCTAGCCCATTCCCCATCCAGATCCCTCCATCGACCCTCATTTTGTTCCCTATTGTTAAGAGTTTCTTATGGTTTATTTCCCTCTCCTTTTTTTCTTTTCTCCTTCACATATGTTCATCTGTTTTTTTTTCTTAAATTCTACATATGAGTAAGACCATATGGTATTTGTCTTTCTCTAACTGACTTATTTCACTTGGTATAATACACTCTAGTTCCATATTTGCCTTTCTCTGACTGACTTATATCACTTAGCATAATATACTCTAGCTCTATCCATGTCATTGCAAATGGCAAGATTTCATTTTTTTGATGCCTGAGTAATTTTCAATTGTATATACATTCACCACATCTTTTTTATTTATTCATCAGTCTATGGACATTTGGGTGCTCTCCGTAGATTGGCTGCTGTTGATAATGCTGCTATAAACATCAGGGTACTCCTTCAAGTCTGTGTTTTTGTATCCTTTGGGTAAATATTAGTAGTGCAGTTGCTGGTACCTCTATTTTTTTAAATTTAATTTAATTTAATTTAATTTAATTTAATTTAATTTTCAGTGTTTCAAGATTCATTGTTTATTCACCACACCCAGTACTCCATGCAATATGTGCCCTCCTTAATACCCATCACCAGGCTCAACAAAGCCCTCCCCCATCCCCCCCAAAACCCTCAGTTTGTTTCTCAGAGTCCACAGTCTCTGATGCTTCGTCTCCCCCTCCAATTTTCCCCAATTCACTTTTCCTTCTCCTAATGTCCTCCATGTTTTTTCCTTATGTTCCACATGTAAGTGAAACCATATGATAATTAACTCTCTGTGCTTGACTTATTTTGTATCAACATGGAACCTGGACAGGACTAGAAGGGATTATGCTGAGTGGATACCTCTATTTTTAACTTTTTGAGGAACCTCTGTACTGTTTTCCAGAGTGGGTACATCAGTTTGCATTCCCACCAGCAGTGCAAGAGGGTTCCCCTTTTCTCCACATCCTTACCAGCACTTGTTGTTTCTTTGTGTTGTTGATTTTTCTTTTGCTCATTTTTATTTTATTTTATTTTATTTTATTTTAATTTTTAAAAGATTTTATTTATTTATTTGAAAGAGAAAGAGAGGGCAAGCAGGGGGAGGATTAGAGGGAGAAGGAGAGAGTCTCAAGCAGACTCTACTCTGAGCACAGAGCCCCATAGAGGGTTTAATCTCAGGACTCTGAGATTATGACCTGAACCAACATCAAGAATTGGTGTTAACTGACTGAGCCACCAAGCCTCTCCTCTGCTCACTTTTAAATTAGTTTATTTTTTGCTATTGAGTTGAAAGAGTTGCTTATATATTGGATTTTAACCCCTTTTAGATATATGGTTTGGAAATACTTTCTCTCATTCTGTAGGTTGTCTTTTCACTTTTTTTTATCGTTTAATTTGCTGTGCAGAAGCTTTTTAGTTTGAGGTAGTCCCACTTGTCTATCTTTGCTTTTGTTGCCTGTGCTTTTGGTGTCATATCCAAGAAATTATTGCCAAGATGATTGTCATGGAGCATTTCCCCTCTGTTTTCTTTTAGGAATTTTACAGTCTTATATTTAAGTCTTTAATCCATTTTGAGTTGATTTTTACTGTATCATGTAAGATCAGGGTCCAGTTTCATTCTTTTGCATGGGGATATCCAGTTTTCTCAACACCATTTGTTGAAGAGACTATCTTTTCCCATCGCTTATTCTTGGAACCCTTGTTGGAGATAAGTTTACTGTATTTATATGGCTTTATTTCTGGATTTTCTATTGTTCCATTAGTCTATATGTCTATCTTTATGCCAATATCATACTGTTTTAATTACTATAACTTTGTAGTATTTTTTTTTTTAAGATTTATGTATTTATTTGATAGAGAGATCACATGTAGGCAGAGAGGCAGACAGAGAGAGGGGGGAAGCAGGGTCCCTGTTGAGCAGAGAGCTTGAGGCGGGGCTCCATCCCAGGACCCTGAGGTCATGATTTGAGCTGAAAGCAGAGGTTTTAACCCACTGAGCCACCCAGGCACCCCCATGTAGTATGTTTTGAAGTCAGGAAGTGTGACACCTTCAGTTTTGTTGTTCTTAAAATTGTTTTGTTTTCTTGGGGTCTTTTATAATTTCATATGCATTTTAAGGTTGTTTTTCTTATTTCTGAAAAAAGTGCCTTTGGGATTTTGATAAGGATTACACTGAATCTGTAAATAATTTTGGGTAGTATGGACATTTTAACAGTATTAATTGTTCCATTTTATAAACATAGGATGTCTTTCCATTTATTTGTGTCTTCTTTAAATTCTTTCATCAATGTTTTGTAGTTTTTAGTCTTTCGCATCCTCAGTTAAGTTTATTCCTAAGTATTTTATAGGCATTGATATTTTTTAAAGCTCCTCTGGTACAGTCTATGTTGAAATGCCTAATTGTAAAGGCTGTATTTGGTGCATTATGTGGAACATGGCAGGTGTTTAGATCATGTCTAGTTCCCTTGGTTAGTAATATCAACAATTATGATTTAAAAAAAAGATTTTATTTATTCATTTGACAGAGAGAGACACATTGAGAGAGGGAGCACAAGCAGGGGAAGATGGAGAGGGAGAAGCAGGCTTCTTGCTGAGCAGGGAGCCTGATGTGGGGCTTGATCCCAGAACCCTGGGATCATACCTGAGCTGAAGGCAGATGCTTAACAACTGAACCACCCAGGCTCCCCAACAATTATGATTTTAAATCACTAAGTTTTTTGTGGCACTTACTGTGTTTTAGGCAATGTGATCAACGCTTTTTATATCATGTAGAAAACACTGTGCTTTGTTTTTGTTATTGTTCTGTCAAATAATAGAATACCATATGGTTGACATAAAAAAGGAGAGCACTTGCTTATTAAAGAGGAAATGGCTACTTTTATCATCAGGAGCTCAGTTACCCAGGTAATTATTTCACCGAGTTACAGAGTTAGCTTTCATTGAACTGCCTCAATAATACAGATTGAATACTTTAAATAGTCATTTTAAATTACAGTTTAAACTTTACACAATGACTTGCAGGGAAGGTGTAACAGATTGATTTGTTACAAATATTTCAAATATGTAACAATCCTAATTTTAGCAGAAGTATATTGATACTGTATAGTAGATGGTATCTGGTATATATTTTCTAGATTTTACAAAGAAGTGAGTCTTAACCTATAAATGTTTCTGCCATGTTATCATTCACTTGACACTAAAATCTGTAAGGCTTAATGTCATGATGACAAGAACATTTTTCATGTTTGTTAACAAGGTCTATATTTTCCATTTTATGAAGTAGATATATTTAGGAATCTGCTGGTATGCTTGCTATTGTTGTTTGTTTTGATTTTGGTCTTAGAAAGTGTATTTATTATAATTATTTTGCAGTGTAATTTTCTATAGTAACTGCTTTAAAAAGAATATCTAAATTACTGATTTATTTCAAATATATTTCAAATATATATTTTTTTCATTTTCTTTGCATTTAAATAAAAATTTGCTCATTCTTATTATAATCTTTAGTTTACTTCTTGATTTTTCAATAATGGCTTTTATAATGATGACCAAGAAAGCATTTTTAAAAACTGTACTTGTAAAACCAAAAAAAGAAAAAAAAAAGGAAGCATTCTTTTTTCATGGATATATGTGTTTTTATGTTTTGCACATCTTCAAATAACAGCAAACCATTTCTTCTGTCCAGTAAATAGATTTGTAAATTGCTATATCAACTTTGCTTAGATGAAATACATGCTTATCTTGCTTATTTTATTTTTTCTTTTGCACATTTTCTTTCACCCTGTTAATTATTAAATCATTTGTAGGTTGCCTATAGCCTTAAATTTAAATAAGTTAATAGATGTAAAGTTCTTAGAGTAGTGCCTGGTGCTTATTAAGCATTTAGTACATGTTATTCATTGTCCAGTGCCAGTGACTTACAAAGATGCCTAACGCAAACGTGTACTATGGTAGAGCCAAATATTTGCAAAGTAAATTAAAGAACTTAAGTTTCGTGACTAAGAATAAAAGTTGCTATTCCTGCTTATCAGTGCACTTGAAAATGAAATGCTTTGTAAACCAATAGGCATCATATACTCAAAGTTGAAATTAGGTGTTTAATGTTGAAGTGTTTGATTCTGGGAGGGGAAACTAGCTTTTTGAGACTTTATAGATAATTCAGTTTAAGAAGCTTTGCTATTAAGAATATTAAGAAAATTGAAAAAAGAAGAATATTAAGAAAATTGAAGAATTTTAGGCCTAAAGAAATGCTTAAATCCTTTACATTGTTAGCCTTTGTAGACACAAGGTTAAATTCACTCAAAAGCAATAGAACAAGTTGGAGGTAAAATATTAGTAGAGAATGGAAGAATATTTTCTCAATGTAGGTTTTGAATGAAGGATTGTTTCTAGGGCATTCAAATATGGTAAAACCCAAGCTAGGAATAATTGACTTGGATTGGATTCTAGAATTTGTGAGAAGTAGCTAAACCATTGAGTTGAGTTTTACGAAGACTGACAGGCGTTGTCAATATGATTATCTACCTTGTTGTCTTATTCTGCTGTCATCATTCTCGAATTATCTCCTTTGACGTTGTGGAACTGTAAGAATCTCTTGTAATCGAAAATTGAATATAGAATGTGTCACACAGATAGGTTTTTAGGACAGCATTGTCAGAGGCCATGTGATTTACTTAGGATTAATGACTAAGCATATTGTATAGAGGCTAATGAAATCACACTTTCCTCTGCGACTGAAAAAGCTGGCTTGATTTTGCTAGGAAGGAAAATTTAACTTTCAGCCCTTCCCTCCCACCTTCTTCCTTTCACTTTCCTTCCTTACTCTTTTTCTTTCTTCTTGTTTCCTTCTCCTTATAAAAAAATGAACTGCATTCTTTGAAAAACTTTTTCATATAAATATGGTATGTTATCCATTTTTCCCCATTCTCTTTTACTATGAGTTTGAGATATGTTAAAATGATCCTAGTAAAAAGTAAGCCATGGCATTGTTGGTCATTACTATATAACTGTGTGTTTAAGGTGCTGTGCTGTCCTCCCATCACCTTTATTGATTTAGAAAATGAAGATAGTCCTAGAGAATTCACTGTGGAGGTCAGTCATGATAGAGATTCCGTGAATCTGAATGTGGATTGCAGTATAGGGATAAATTTGGGGCCTGGTGCAAAGAGGTAGAGGGATCACGTTTTTAAAAAAGCAATTAATTTGGTGTTGGATCTGTGTTCTAGCTGTAGCTAGTACCCTGTATGGCCTTAAGTAAGTTAACTAATTTCTTAAATATGAGCTTCTTCATTTGTCACATGAAAAAATAAGTAGTCCTATTAAACTGCTCTTATAGTGCTGTGAAGGCAAAGAGATTAAGAGAATGAATGCCTGAATAAACTGTTCTTTGCACATAAATGGAAGGATATGAGTCTTACCATTAGAGCTGTGTAATTTCATCTATTCATATGCAAAATGAGGATGATAATAGTACTAGTCTCAAAGTGTTTTTGTAAGTATTATATGAGATAATCTACAGAAAGCCTTTAACATAGTGCTTGGCACAGAGCAAGTATTCATTCATTCACTTACTCAACAAATATTTACTGAGTGTTTATCACATCCCGGGTGCTGCTCTTCTGGGTTCTTGGAATACACCTGTGAGCAAAATCAAAGTCCCTATTCTTTGCAAGTTTTTAGGCCAATGAGATAGAATTAATTAAAAATAAATGTATAATTGTTACAGTAAGTGCTATGAAGGAAAGGTACCTAATGCTGTGAGAAAAATGTGAGGAAAGGTGGGCTCTAACTGCAAAGGCCAGGGACAGATGGGGGGTAGAGTCCAGTCAGAAAGAATAGCATGTATAAAGTCTATGTAGTTGGTCTATGCAGTGGGTGGTTATGACACAGAGAGTGACAGAGAAATCAGGCTGGAAAGATAGGCAGGCTATTAGGGGTTCCATTAAGGAAGCAGAATCACTAAGAGTGATATGGAATAAGACATTTATGATAGGGATAAGAAGTTTATAGAGGACTTGTATCTTGTATCTGGTGGTGGGTCAGCAGGGTTAGCAATCAGAAGGAACAATTGAGATGAACTAGGTCCCACTAGATAAATTAGAACCTGTAAGAACAAACTAAGCCTATACCTGACTCTTGCCCCTCCAGTCTTGACAGTGGGGATGACCTCCAGAAATAGCTGATGTTCTTTGCCAAGAGCCTCACATGTGCCTGGTCCAGGGAAGATCAGGCATGGAGCTGGAGTAGCTGCAGGCTCAGCTGCTTCCTGTCTCAACAAGGGGAGCAAACAGATCATTGTCAAAATGTACAAGCAAACAGCGCATGGTGCCTTCTACTGACCTTCAGAGCACAATGTCTGTTGCTTTACTTGTGCCTTCAAAATTGCATGCAGATTTCTTTTTGGCTAACTAACCTGAACTAATTTCTAGGAAATATTGTTAGCTTAGTTAAATTGACTAGTACCAAGGGCTTTTTTGGAAAGGTCTTTCTTGGGCATGAGTGGGTTTTTGAATTTTATCAGATGAGAACTGTAAAGCTATCAAAGGTGTTTAAGCCAGCTAGGGTAGTTGGGGGAAGGAAATGGGAGAGTAACAAGACATGATTTGTGATTAGATTTGCATTTTTAAAAATTGAAGTGTAGTTGACACAGTCTTAAATTAGTTTCAGGTATACAATACAGTGATTTGACAACTTTATATATTATGCTATGTTCACAAGTGTATGTCACCATACAATACTATTATGTTACTGTTGATTGTATTCCTTATGTTGTATCTTTCATCCGCATGACTTACTCAGTCCATGACTGGATGCCTGTATCTGTCTCCCACTTCCCTTCATCCATTTTTTTGCTCATCTTCATTCCATCCCCTCTGGCAACCACCAGTTTGTTCTCTGCATTTATGGGTGTGTTTCTACTATGTTCATTTGTTTTGTTTTTTAGATACCACATATAAGTGAAGACATATGGTGTTTGTCTTTCTCTGACTTACTTCACTTTGCATAATACCCTCTAGCTCCATCCATATTGTTGCAAAGGGCAAGATCTCATTCTTTTTTTATGGCTGAGTAATATTCTATTTTGTTTGTATATATTTTTTGAATCTATACTGTAGAAAGTGATTGCAGGGGACTAAGCATGGGTATCAGTACCTCTATTAGGAACCTAGTGCAGTGGTCCAAGTGACAGATTAATGGCAACTAGGAGTAGATGTGAAGGTTAAGGGAATGGTAACAAGTAGATGGGTTCCAGAGATATTTAGAGGATGAAGAAAACAGGACTTAAGGGTGGAATTACTAGGGGTTGAGGGAGAGGAAGTTGCCAAGATTATTATGAGTGTGGTCTGGATATTTTGGGTTTATGGTGGCATTGAGAATATCCAGGTGGAAGTGTTCAGTAAGCAGTATGATATTAACATTAGTCATTGCTGTAGTCATAGATGCATCAGTAGTAGTTGTTAAGTTGTTAAGTTATTAAGTTGACTTAGTTTCTGGGAGTCTGAAACCATTTCTGATTTCTTATGGGTACTCAGTGCATTGCTCATTTCCTAGCATAGAATAGGACTACTTTAAAAAAATGATTTATTTATTTTAGAGAGGAGCAGGGGGTGGAGAGGCAGAGGGAGAGAGAGTCTTAAGCAGACTCCACACTGATCTCGGAACCTGGTGCAGGGCTTCATCTGATGACCCTGAGATCGTGACCTGAGCCAAAACCAAGAGATGCTTAACTGACTGGGCCACCTGGGTGCCCCAGGACTAATTTTTTAATATTCCTCCTTTTTTCTTCCACTATATGTTGGCATAATCACACGTTTTCTACTCTTTCTTCAGGGGTAACCTCTCTACTTCTGTTAATTCTATCTCTTCTTGACTCCTAGAGGATACTCGTTGAGGGGTCAGTAAACTTTTCTGTGTGTGGTCAGATGGTTTCTATTACAACTATTCATGCTGCCTTTTTAGGGCAAAAACAGTCTTAGACAATGCATAAAGAAATGAGGGTGTCTGTGTTCCACTAAATCTTTATTTATAAAATAAGCAGTGGGCTGGGTTTGGTGTATGCGTGTAGTTGGACCCTTGTGCCTAGCCCATTAGGCATTTCATTTCTCTTATATTTTTAATTATCTTTAACATACTGGCTCTCAAACATATTTTTTCTATCATATCCCTCCTCACCAAAACAAAAAAACAAAAACAAAAAAAATTAAGAAAACTCAGGTCTTTCCTTTAGATCTTCTTTCCATTAAACTTCATGCCATCTTTTCCCCCCTGTTACTTTTTGAAGGTCATCTCTTCCTCCTATCTAGTAAACTGGTGGTAATCTTTTTTTGTTGCTATCTGCAAAATAATCACAACCTCCACTTTCCTAATGAAATGACTACTTCTTGATCTTTTTCTGTTTGGATCTTTCCTTTTATAGAACCTGTGTCTTTTTGGAAATCTTGTTCTCCCTTGAATTCTGTGAATCTGGAGTCTCCTCCTATTTCTGTTGGTTATATATTACTACCTTTTTAAAAACTGAGGTCACACACACAAATATATGTAACGTATAGAGTAAACTGCACAAATTTTAAGGGTACAGCTTGATGGATTTTTAAGTATGTATACATTTTTGTAAACATTACCTAGGTCAAGATACAGAACATTTCCAGCAACCCAAAATGTACCCTTATGACTATTCTCAGTTAGTTATCCCTGATCCTGTCTAGCAGTGACCTTTATTCTGACTTATAACAGTTTAAATTTAGTTTTCCTATCTATCTTCTATCTACTTCTATCTATCTAGTTTTCCTATCTTTTACTTCATTAGTTTCAGGTGTACAAAACAGTGATCCAACAATTCTATACATTACTCAGTGCTCATCACAATAAGTGTACTCTTAATCCCCATCACCTATTTCACCCACCCCCCACCGATTTCCCCTCTGGTAGCCATCAGTTTGTTCTCTATAGTTAAGACTCTATTTCTCAGCTTGTCTCTTTCTCTTTTTTTCTTTTGCTCATTTATTCTATTTCTTAGATTTCACATATAAGTGAACTCATCTGGTATTTATCTTCTCTGACTGACTTATTTCATTTATCATAATACTCTCTAGCTCCATCCATGTCATTGCAAATGGCAAGCTTTCATTCTTTTTTATGGCTGAATAATATTCCATTATTTATATATATATTACATCTTCCTTATCCATTCATCTATTAATGGATACTTGGGCTATTTACATAACTTGGCTAATGTAAACATTGCTGCAATAAACAGGGGTGCATATATCCCTTTAAATTAGTGTTTTTGTGTTTTTTTGGTAAATATGCAGTAACACAACTACTGGATTATAGGGTAGTCCTATTTTTAACTTTTTGAGGAACTGTTTTCCACACTGGCTACAGTGATTTGCATTCCTACCAACAGTGCAGAAAGGTTCCTTTTTCTCCACATCCTCACTGACACTTGTTTCTTGTGTTTTTTATTTTAGCCATTCTGACAAGTGCGAGGTGATATCTCATTGTAGTTTTAATTTGCATTTCCCTGATGATGAGTGATGTTGAGCATCTTTTTGTGTGTCTTTTTTGGGTGTCTTCTTTGGAGAAATGTCTTTTCATGTCTCCTGCCCATTTTAAAATTGGATCATTTGTTTTTTGGGTGTTGATTTGTATAAGTTCTTTATATATTTTGGATACTAACCTTTTACTGGCTATGTCATTCTCAGTATCTTCTCCCATTAAGTAGGCTGCCTTTTAGTTTTATTGATTATTTCCTTTGCCGTGCAGAAGCTTTTTATTTTGATGTAGTCCCAGTAGTTTATTTTTGCTTTTATTTCCCTTGCCTCAGGAGGCATATTTAGAAAAACGTTGCTATGGCTGATGTCAGAGAAATCACTGCCTGTGCTCTCTCCTAGGATTTTTATGGTTTCAGGTCTCACATTTAAATCCTTAATCCATTTAGAACTTATTTTTGTATATAGTGTAAGAAAGTGGTCCAATTTTAGTTTTTTTCTTTCTTGAACCACATCTAAATGAAATAATACAGAATATGTGGACACACTCTTTTGTACCCAGCTTTCTTCACTCATCAGTATACTGTTAGTAGTTCATGTTGTGAATAGCTGTAGTTCATTTTTTTTATTGCTGTGTAGTTCCATCATATGAATATACCACAATTTATGTATTCATATTACACTTTGTTGATACTTGGGTTGTTTCTGGTTTGGCTATTATTACTAAAGCTGATATTTACGGTCTTGTCTAGGTCTTTTTTTTTTTTTTTAAGATTTTATTTATTTATTTGACAGAGAGAGAGAGATCACAAGTAGGCAGAGAGGCAGGCAGAGAGAGAATGGGAAGGAGGCTCCTTGCTGAGCAGAGAGCCCAATGTGGGGCTCTATCCTAGGACTCTGAGATCATGACCTGAGCTGAAGGCAGAGGCTTTAATCCACTGAGCCACCCAGGCACCCTTGTATAAGTCTTTTGGTAGACATATGCCCTTATTGGGATTTTTGACATTTTGAGATAGAAATGACACTAAATATGAAATGTGAGGGAAAAGCTTTGGCAATAGGATCTGGAGTTCTAAGGAGAGTTAGGAGCTAGAGGTTCAACTGGTCTAAATCTCTTCTTTTGTCCTTCACTTACTTTCTATTTTAGAATGTCTGGGACTATTGATGGGTTTTTACAGGAAGAGGGATTAGAATGGGGAGTTCATTTCTGGACATGGCAGAGACCTCAAAACCTTAACAGCAGGGAGAACCAAGGATTGTGTGCCAAGTACTAGAATATAAGAATGAATGGGCTGTAAGACTGCAGGGTCCAGAAGATGCATTCAGGGATGGGATACTGAGCCAAGAGTCCAGCCAACTCCAGGCAATGCAATAGAGTTGACAGACAATTAAGGTTCCAGCAGTGGGCCACTGAGGGGTATCCTGTGGATGTGAGCCACATATGACTGTTCTCCATCAACTCCATCAAAGTCACACACACACGCACACACACACACACACACACACCCCCCCAATCCAAGTAAATGTAGAAACCTGCTATGCAAATACAACAAATAAACAATATAAACTGTAGTATATTTGCTATGCAATATTAAATCTTCTAGCACCACTCACCTAAACCAGATTGTCATTCTTAAATCCTCCATATGGAAACTGGATACCAGACCTTGCTAAGAACCAGTGCTGAAATTTTAACTCGTTTTTACATGATAGCTAGGCCATGGTGGATGGTCTGTTCGTTGAATTTAAAGGCCATGTGTGGAATGGATCCATCAGGTAAAGGATAATTGAAGTCTTGGGCACAAATAATGTAATTTAGGGGTAGTTGTTTGAGTTGATGCCCTCAGTGCCTTGCCCATATCCCTGGCACCTTACTACCTCATTATACTCTTCCTACTTCCATTTGCCTGCCAATGTCTGCATTTCTTTCCCTAGGGCTTAAGAGGACTTTTCCAGAAGCCACGAGACTAGAAACCCCTTGCCTGTGCAGGCTTCCTTCACTCCAACTCTCACTCCCCCAGGAAGGCTGTAAGTGCCATGAAATTAATATGCACTGTACCCCGATAGCAGCCCTCAGCCAGTGACTGACCCCTCTTGGGTTAATTCTGAAGCAGTTGTATTTTACAGTGGTCTTGGAGTTCCCTAGGGAATTAAACTCCAGCTTCCCACAGTGTAGCTGGCTTTGAAACTTACTCTTTATTGGCTGCATTCTTTTCCCTGTCGCACTTCCCTGCTCCCCTATCAGTGTTTCTTGCACATCCCCAAATAAACTATTTGTACTTGAATCTTCATTTTAGGATTTGTTTCCGGGGAACTCATACCAAGATCTCTTGAATAATACCCACAAGTAAAAGGCAGGTAAGGGAAGAACTGCAGGTTATTTATTTATTTATTTTTGATTAGCAATTATTTTAACTTCTGACTGCTGCCTGGAGTTTCTATGTAGGCATGCTATTGATGATATCAAACCCGACATGGCCAAACTGAAATCAGTACTTAAAAAACAGTTGCTCCCACTCTGATTAGGAAAAAAAGATTTCTAGGATTTTACTTTTTTCCCATTTGTCTCTAAAAGGAAATTTTTAAAAATGAATTCAGTATGTACTGTGTGTTCCTTATTTTTCTGATTTGGGGTGTGAATAGCACTTCAAACAAATATAAATGATATTGTAACTTCACTGCTAGCTATTTTTGCTTGATGATCTGAGTCTTGGCTTGAATTCCTGGAATCTGGGATCACTTAGTTTACATTTTGACTTACTCTAGAGGTAACCTTAGAGGTAGTTTAGTAAATATTCCAAGTACCAGAATAAATGCAAAATGTAATTCACACTTACAATACTTCTGTACTAGTTAGGAATCAGTCTTTTTTGGAATTAGCCCATTTTATAGATTTATTTTAAGAGGTTTTTATTAATACTGTATAGAAAAATTCATCCTGACATGATTTGTAATTGAGTATTTCCGTATCTTTGCTTTAAAATGTTCTGAACTTTCACAAAACAAATGGAATGTGACATGTAAAGCAGATAGTTGGTGAATATAATATCCCAGCTGAGGTATATTTGTTTAGGTTTAGTAAATTAAGATGGATGTTCTACAGTTTTATCACTCATTCATTCATGAGAAAAATAAATGATATTATACAATTTATTGTGAATCATTTATATTCTTTCTCAAATAATTATATGCCTCCCACATGAGTAAAAATTCTTCACAGCCAGTTTTAAAATAACCCATTGTTTGGCTATATCATAATTTACTAAATTTCTCTATTGGGTATATTTAGGTTGTTTTCAGTTACAGCCATAATGTCTTGATGTACATCCCTGTTCACTAATATGCCTCAACATTTTGGGCGATTTCATTAGGATGGATTTTCCTAGAAGTGGAATTACCAAGTCAGCTTAACACGTACATAATTTAGATTTTTGCTATATTTTTAATTGCTCCCTAGAATATTTTCTTTAGTGAGTGAAAAAATTATAAGCTACCTTAAAATGAGTTAATTAATAGCATGTTGGTTTGAGTTTGGTTTCAGTTATTGGGATTTTAATTTATTGTGTTCAGTTTTCTCATGTTAATAGTACTAAAATCAGTGGATTATTCTTAAAGTGATAATTTATGTACACAAAAGAATGTTTAATTTTGTGTTATATGAAATACTACTTATAAATAACATTTCAAATTTATTGACGTAACATTGATTGAAGTCCGTATTATCTAGAGAGTAAATTGGGAAATTTAACTATTATCTGTCATAACCAGCTTGTTCTAGTGTATTTGCATCCTCTCTAGAAACCTAAATTTTTTTTTTTTAAAGATTTTATTTATTTATTTGACAGAGAGACAGATCACAAGTAGGCAGAGAGGCAGGCAGAGAGAGAGGGGGAAGCAGGCTCCCCTGCTGAGCAGAGAGCCTGATGCGGGGCTCGATCCCAGGACCCTGAGATCATGACCTGAGCCGAAGGCAGAGGCTTAACCCACTGAGCCACCCAGGTGCCCTGAAACCTAAATATTTTATTTACCAGATTACTTTATTAGTTCATAGTCATTTTACTGACAGTAAACCTGAGTAATGTAACCAGGAAAAGCACTAACATTGAATACCATCAAATGGATGTTCTCAATAAATTTCTAAGAATATACATGTTTATTTTCAGATAATACTTGTAAACAATAAAAGGGAATAGAATTTTTTGCAGCAATTGTTTAAAATTATTAATTAAATTCAAGACATTTATGGAGTGCCTAACATGTTCAGAAGGTGTTTCTCAGTTCAAGGGAAAATTGCTCTCGTGTGTAAATTTTTCTTAACAAATTTTATATTGAAATAAACATCTGCTAAACTTTAACTCATTCTTGTTAGTAAGAAGAATAAACTATATAAAAACAAATTATAAAATTAAAGCCTCGGCAGGGAGAACTGCTTTAATGTTTATTGTGAATATTCCTCACTGCAACTTACCACCTCTTTGGGTGAAGGAAAATTCTATTTCCCAGCGTTATAGATTGTGATTATGAAGTCAGTATTCTCATTTTTCTTTGACATCAAAAGATGGGACTTCTGTTGGCAGGATAATCATGAGGAAGTCCTAGGCTGAGAAAAATAACTGTTCCCTAGCCTCAGTGTCACAAGAGGTCAAAAGAAATGGTAATTTTCCAGGCCAGTATCCTAGCTGACTTTTATTAGTGTTTGGAATAAAACCTATTCTCCTTGGAGCTCAGCTGCTTTTCAGTCTCACCTACCTAGAACCTAGTTGAGAGTTAAGAAGTAGATATAATTGTCGTCTGCAAAGCAGAAGTGGAGTGATGTCTTCATTAAAAACATGAATTTAGGCATAATCTGTTTGACTTTGGATCTCATACTAAAATTCTTATCCCTCTAGTGGGTGGGTGAGGAGTAGAGGTGATGAGTACGGAGAGCAGAGAAACTGGCAGGCAACTTCCTTGGGGATTAGGTGTGATGGAGGGGTAGGCACTCTGGATTCCAATATTTTTCTGGTCCAGTAATGTTAGCCAGGGTCACAACCACGTGCAACCATGATATTGGTCTTCTCTGATTTTGCCATAGAGCTTACTTTTCTTTTTGACAGCGTCTGTGGGCATGGTGCTTTCCCACACTTTGCTCCAAATCAGATGAGTTCCCCGAAGCAGGAAAACTGCTGCCTTTCCTGCTTTGCCCAGCCCAGGTAGAATGGCTGCACAGATGGCAGTGGAGGGTGCTGGGGTCTGGGGATGGCTCCTAGCTCAAATGCCACTTCCTCTGTTCTTACCAATAGTTCTTGAACCGATAGTTCAATAGTTCTTGTTGAATAAAGTTTTCTTGTGAGCCTTTGGGCATTTTCCAGGGTCCTGAAAAGAGTTGGGATGATTTCATGCTGTTTATCATTGTTTTTGGAGAGAAGGATTGCTGAACTCCTCACTCCACTGTTTTGGAAGTTCTGCATTCTGGATCCAATTTTAATTGGAACGTTAGAAGTTATATTTTGAGTGAGGCCTGAGTAGAAAACCTTTCCAGATCATTAATGCTCTAAATTATACTCCCCCCATCTTTTTTTTTGTGGCCAAAGATTTTAGATTTAGAGCTAGAGGACATCTTAATTCCATTTTCTCTCTCTTTTTTTTTTTTTCAGATTCATAATTGGAAACATGAGTGCCTTGTGCAGTTATGACACAGATTGTTGGTGTCAGAATTGGATTTGGAAATGGATCACTCACAAGGCAGTCATTGCTTCCTCTTTCCCGGTGCAGGGACAGGTACTGAAACCCTTTCTCTGCAGGCTCAACTCTTTGCCCCTGAGCTGATCCTGCCCAAATCAAAGAGTACATGAAGATGCTCAGCCCTGCTGTTGAGTGAGGTCTTGTATGAGTTGTGCTGCCTTGAACCGCAAGCTCAGGGTTGGGGCCTGGTAATTTTACTTAAGCTCTGCAGGAGATTCTGATACACATTTAATTTTGAGAACTGCTGGCATAGAGTAAAGGCCCACAATGTCTTTGAAGTTGTCATGAGTTCTACACACTAGAAATTCTGACAGCCAATACACTGCTATTTTTCATCACAGTTAAGATCATGTTCATGTTATTTACTTGGAAAAAAACTCTCCAATTTCAATTATGGAACAGCTCTTTATTAGTATAATTGTATACATGTTGGGAGAGACTTTTGAAAGGTAAATTTAAAAAATGTCATTACTTTGTGCATACAAAAAAGGAAAATGAAATAAAATTGATCAAAGCATTCCTCAAACTTCTTCCAATTCAAAGACAGATACTTGACTCTCTTCTTCATTCATCGTGCATGCTTTTCCAGACAACATCATCCTCTGTGTCATGGAGAGTTGATGTTGCAACACTTCTTAAAATGTTCCATTTTAAATCCATCCATTAAAGTGTTCCATTATTATTATATATCTGATTTTTTCTCTCAGCCTCTGGAATGGATTCCGTAAATTTTGATGTGTATGCATAGGCATGCGATAACTACTCAGGACTACTACCTGGCTGATGGCGATTATAAGGTGCATCACAATTTTAGGTATTTTTAAAAATTTTAAAAAATTTAAATATTTTAAAAAATTTAAATATCTAAATTTTTAAAAATTTAGATATTTTTAAATTTTTAAAAATGCCAAACAATATGACTTAGAATGAAAGAAATATGTTGGTAATTATGGAGTAGTCTATATTATCTACTCATTTCCTAACTTGTATTCTAGAGATAAATCCCATAAGTTGTTCTTTATTCAGTTGCACCATTTATTCTTTTTATAATAATGTACTATCCTTAGTTTAGGCCTTGGTTATATTTAGGCTGGTATATATATTTTTCTCCAGAAACTTCTTGCCTTAAAGAGTATTTTAAAATAGGTTTTTAGTCTTATGAAATGTAGCTGGCCCATACAATAATGAATATATTAGTCAGGGTTCCCTAGAGAAATAGAACCAATTAGACACGCATAGGAGTGTACGTGCACACACACACGTGAAGAGAGGTAGGAAGGGATGGTAGTGGGGAGGGAGAGAGAGAGAGAGAGAGAGAATGAATGAATATGATTTGGGTTATGTGATTGTGGTCCAGAAATCTTCAGGGTAGGTTGTCAAGCTGGGTACCCAGGGAACAACTGATGTTGCAGCTCAAGTCCAAAGATAGTCTAAGGCTCAATTTCTTCTTTTCTTGGGGGACTTCAGTGTGTTTTCTCTTAAGGCCTTTGACTGGTTGGATGAGACCCACCCACACATTGAAGATGTGAAGTGCTTTGGAGAATGCAGCATATATACACTGCACAGAAGCTTATATTATAGTTGTTTAAAGAAGACATTCAAATGAATGTTTAATCAAACAACAGCAGAAAGCAATAATGTAGATAGAGACAATATTTAAAATTGCATACCAAGTATATATTGTTATTGTAAGATTTATCTTTTTCGTATTCTTAATGAAAGCAAACCTGTTTTCTTCAATAGATTGATTGGGAAAATATAAATGAAGATTTTTATAAAGCTTAGTATAAAGTCCAGTAGTGTAACAGTCACCAAAGCCATTTCAAGACAGAAGTAGGTGATAATTCTGCAATACGTTGATCAAAGTTGTTCTAAAGAATGCACATTTTTTTATTAACATATAATGTATTATTTGCCCCAGGTAAATGTCTGTGAATCATCAGGCTTACATATTTCACAGCCCTTACCATAGCACATACCCTCCCCAATGTCTATAACGCAGCCACCCTATCCCTACCCCCCCTACCCCTGAGCAACCCTTAGTTTGTTTCGTGAATTTAGGAGTCTCTTATGGTTTGTCTCCTTCCGGATCCCATCTTGTTTCATTCCCTGCTCCCACGACCCCCCACCCTGCCTCTCAAATGCTTTATATTAGAGAGATCATATGATAATTGTCTTTCTCTGAATGACTTATTTCGCTTAGCATAAAACCCTCTAGTTCCATCCACGTCATTGCAAATGGCAAGATTTCGTTTCTCTTGATGGCTGCATAGTATTCCATTGTGTATATATACCACATCTTCTTTATCCTTTCATCTGTTGATGGACATCTAGGCTCTTTC
>CM053606.1:60393721-60443056 GCA_028646535.1 Procyon lotor | reverse complement strand
GGGCACCTGGGTGGCTCAGTGGGTTGAGCCTCTGCCTTCCGCTCAGTTCGTGATCTCAGAGTCCTGGTATCGAACCCTGCGTCGGGCTCTCTGCTCGGCAGTAGGCCTGTTTTTCCCTCTCTCTCTGCCTGCCTCTGTACCAACTTATGATCTCTCTTTCTGTCAATAAATAAAAAATCTTAAAAAAAAAGAATGTACATTTTTTTTCCTAGTCAGGCTTGTATATATGGATAATTTTGAATACTAGGCAAGATTTAAAAATAGTAAACTCAAATCCTATGAGGCATGACTTAAAATCAGCTTTGTTGATTTAGTATAATATTTAATTTATGACACTGAGACACACATTATGGGTGTTATATATGTTTACATACATAATTTTATAGATATTTTGGGTCAGCTTTCATTCTTGAGTATTTATGTTGATATAGTTATATATCATATAAGTTTTGGATGAATTCTTTTGGGTAGTTTGGGATTTACTAAGTACCTTCGCTAAAAGAAAATGTAGATAGTGAAAGCTGGGCACATTTTTTTTTCCCTCACAAGAGCACCTAATAAAATGATTAGCATTAAAAAGTGTTTATTGCCTTAATTAGAAATGTAATGATATAAGTAAGGGTAAGTAAACTTTTACACATATTTGTGATATACCTTGATAGTTTTTACTTTATTCCATGTATAAAGGAAATGTAGAGGCCAAGAAAGAAGGAACAATTAGAAAATAAATTCATACTAGTTGAGAGTATAGCATCTGTGGATATTATATTACTGCTGTCTGATTAACTTCAGGCACCGCTTCTGTTCTGTGTTCCATTATTGTTCATTAGAATAAAGGACAAAAATAGTTCTTTCCTTTGCATTTCCATAAAAGGACTAGTTTCACATCAAAGATTACAGTGCTAGATAGATAGTGTTTTTAATTGCCTGGAATGACTTTTGGGAAATATTCTTATTTTAAAATAAGCTACACTTACTGAACTATATTTAAGTTTACTTAGTTTTCTTAATAGTGGGCTTGTTAGAAAAAGGCTATTAGTACTTTATTTCTTGACAAAGATTGATCTTATAAATTCACTTTGCACCTAGAAACAGAATAGTTGTATTATTCTTTCCTTCCTTAAGGTCTAACAGTTTTACACAACTTAGTTTAGCTGATGGGGACATGCAGAGCATTATATGAACTCAGCCTGTACATTTTCATTTTTCTGAATGGATTTTCTGAACTTTGACTACATGACTCTCAGACCATGGCATAATTTTACTGGGATTTAATTTAATTTACAGGGATTTGAACACTGACAAATTTACCTGATTTTAGAAGTTAATACCATTGAAAATTTCTTATTTGAAGCTCAAAACCGCCTAACAAATAGTATCCCTCTGATAGGTTAGCTTAGCAGTTTAGCTCCGATATTTCAGACTCTGTGTTTGAGATTGAGGAATATGTAAATTAAAAGACATATTTGAAGCTGCTGCCTGGGAGCCAGCTGTCTCATGGAGGAAATGTACAATGATGCCTCCTTTTATTTCATTTGAGTTGTGGCACTTTATGCAAGGACATTTGAGGTAATTTTCCTTATTTAAAAAACAGAATTAAAAGTGGAACCTAAATTCATTATTATTTTATTGGTTAGGAACCTGGTTTAAGCAAAAAAGAAATTTTTTAGTTTCTTTTGCTGAAAAGTTTGGGAATGTGTTATCTATCTTTCTGCCTTCTTTATGTGACTTCATCCTTAGGTTCTGTGTAGGCATGAGATGGGGACCAGCAATGCAGGTAGGTACCATCTCAGATTCAAATCCAGCTCAAAAGAGAAGCTATATTTTTTAAGAATCTGAAAATGAGTTCTGGGCTTGACTCTTACTGGTCTTAGTTGGATTCTGTGTTCGTCTCTGAATCAGTTCCATGGCTAGGAAGATGGGATTCCACAGTTACTTTAGATCTAAGTCATTTGCCCAGCCTTGGAGTCAGGGTTAGCATCAACCCCATCTAAAGCACATGGATTGAGGGAGAAGAGTGCTTTACCAGCAGATATCCAGATTACTGTTCACAGGAAATGGATAAGTGTGGCCTGTGGCAAAAATGATATGTCTAAAGGCATTGTGCACATGAGTTTGCATTTAGGCTGGCATATCTTTTTCAGAAACCAAAACAGTAATTTGTATTGGCATAGCATGTTCATTACAAGGTGCATTTAGATGGTGGTAACAGAAACTTACAAAAATAATGACTTGACAAGGTGGAGGTTTATTTTCTCTGGATGTAGGCAGTCCAAGACTGATGTAGCATTTCCGTGATAAAACCAATATCTCTTTGAATTGCTGCAGCTCCTGAAGTTGCATTTTTGTTCCAGGCTGGAAGGGGGGAAAATAAAAGCAAGTAAATGAGTGTCCACCAATTGTTGATCTTCCTACTCAATGACTTCCTCTTTTATCTCATTAACCAGGATTTGGTCACATGGCCATACACTTGTAAGGAAGTCTGGGAAATGTGGTTACTCATACTGGCACAATGACCCCCTTAACCGCCCAGTAAGTATTTTGTTAGTACGGAAGAACTAGTGGATGGCTATTGGGCAGGTAGCTAGTAGTCTTTCAACACGTGTTAACTTATTAACTGATATGAATGACTTAGGAGATTTATTTAACCACCAAATGAATTTTATACATTTAAGATTTAAAACTCATTTTAGAAGTAGATAGAAATATAAATAATAAAACTAATCATACCCTAAAATCGGTAACAGGGTGGGCATTGAATTGGTATCAAATAAGAGGGTCAAAGGAAGAGTTAAAGATGGTTCTGATTGGGGTGCCGGGGGGACTCAGTCAGTTAAGTGTCTGCCTTCAGCTCAGGTTATGAACTCAGAACCCTGGGACTGAACCCTGGGTTTGGCTCCCTGCTCAGCAGGGTGCCTGCTTTTCCCTCTCTCTCTTTGCTATCCGCCCCCCCATTCTCTCTCTCTGTCTCTTTCTCAAATAAATAAATAAAAAATCTTAAAAAAAAGATGATTTTAATTTATCTGTCTCTTGGATATTCGGCTATAGTGATGTCCTATGCCAAGATAAGGAACAGGTTTTCAGGGGAAGTTAAAGAGTTAAGTTTTGGACATTTAAAACTATAAATGGTATCAGATGACATTCGGGTGATGTCATTTGTTCACCAGCTAAGCAGCTGCACATTTTGATATCTATTGTGCATTTTCTGGTGGAGAACAGAGAACTGGGTATTTTAGAAATTTTCCACTTCTCTTAGTCCCTCTCTTTTACCTTGTGATCTAGGTTACTGAAAGTTAGGGAGAGCTGGGTCCACAGGACCACAGTTCGACCTCCATAGCTTAGAACAAGAGAAGTCTTGGTGTAGTAAAGTACAGGTTGGGGGTCTTGAGGATGTGAGGCTCAGCTGTATTAGATTGGTATCATTCTTTGCAGGGTAAGGGAATGAGAGGAGGCAAATGGATTCACAAAAGGGAGTGATATATGCAAAAATTAACTGATAACATCACATGTTATTCCTAAGGAGCAAGTGAGACTTTTTTTAGGCTACTGAGAATTAGATAGAACTGCAATATTATATTCTAAAGGAAATAAACCCATTGAGGCTTTGACTCTACTTAAGCATTTTATGAAATCACCTTGTCTTTTGTCACTTTATTAACTGAATTATAGATGTTACCTTTTTGAGCTTTATTTAATTCAACATTTACTGAATAAACTTTTTGCCCTTCTCATAATTCTAAGTACTGAAAACAAAACAACTATTAATAAGGGAACAATGCCTTCAGGGTATGCTGTATTATCATTATCTATTAGTTTGTTTTGTCTGTGTCATATTAGGCTAAATTTCAAAGATAAGACATTCCACAGAGCTTAGTGGACGTTTTTTTTATGGATGCTATAATTTAACCAAAAACATTAAACAAGTACAAAGCAGGCTAAGGCAATTTGGAAAACAAGCAGTACGTTAATGGGAGCTACTGTTGCTCAAAGTCAATATTGTAACTAGAATGAATAAATAGTTCTTCTGTTTATTCTTATATAATGTCATACTTGGCCTCTTTCAGGTTTTTAGAAGTGGTTGATCAAATGTTTTTTCAGGTCTAAAACACTACAGATCTAGCCTTTGGGAATATACCCACTCTGAGATAGGGATACAAAAGTTTCTATGTTCAAGGAGTAAGTAGCTTCTCTGAAAACCTTTTTAATTTGTACACACAATGAGTGGTGCCAATGAATTATTGTTAGGACTGTTGTTTGGGTGATGTCATTTGTTCACCAGTCAGGCAGCTGGGCATTTTGCAAATCTATTGTAATTTCCTGGCAGAGAGCACAGAAATGGGAGCCATTAGCTTTGGAATGGACCTTTCTGTGTTTAATTAAAACTATTTTATATATAAAAGTAGAGGTTTTCCTTATCTACAGTTAAACACTAATTCTCTTTTGTTATTTTCTGTATTTTTCTCTCTCTCCTTTCCTGCAAAATGACACCGTCTTCTACCCAGTTCCTCTAAACCAGAAATCTGCAGGTTGTCTGAGATTACTTTTTCTTTATTGATCACCAACTTCGGTTCCTGTTCTGTAGGAACAGTATTTTTTTGCCCTGTGTCTTTTGCTTCTATCTTTGAGCAAAATCATACCATCTCTCTTCTGGATTTCTGTAACACCCTCTTAGGACCCTGTCTCCATTCTTGCCCCTCTCCCATCCAGTTCCCATGCCCACTGTCAGCATAATCTGTTAAAAAGAAAATTGGATCGTGTTACTCCTCTTTAAGTCCTTCAGTGACTCCACATTACTTGTGAGTCAGGGTCACACCTAAGTTTCCAACAGTATGACTTAGAACACAATACTTCCAAGGAAACACATGATGGCTCAAACAAAAGAATCTTGGCTATTTTATTTTTACCTGTTATTTCAGAAAGTTAAACCATGGTAAGGACATATTCATTCTTTACATTAATAACATCTTTGGTGCTCTTTCTCTGTAGAACAGGACAGGCTATTGCATCCTCTCCCTTCCACTCAAGAGGTGTCAGAGTTGGTGTTTATCATCCCCATGTAGTTCTTTATACTTTTATTTCATATGTATTAATTCATAAGTGATCTCTCTCAGTGTATATCATATGTTATATTTTATCTAATTTTAAACTTTATATTAATAATATACTAATGTTTTTATTCCTCAGCTTTTATCATCTGCATTATTTGTGTGATTCATCATGTAGTTCTCATTCATTTATTTTTACTTGTGTATTGTACTTTCATTGTATGTGTGCACCACCAATTTACACAATGTTGTTGTCCATCTGCAGTCCTTCTCCCCCCGACTTCTCATTTCTGAAAAGGTCAAGTTACTATGTTCTTGGCTCAGTGCTTTGGAGGAGAGGGTATATTATTAATTTTTGTGGTTGCTGTTAATCCTCCTCATGTGTTTAATGATTTTTGGTAGATTATATTTGAAATGAATGTCTTGGTTGATCAGCATTGGTAGCTAGTTTGGGCTCGAATAAGGAATGTAAACTGTTTTTCCAGATCAACAAAACCTCACTTCACTTAGCGGGGCTTACTCCAGTAGTAAGTGAGATCCTTTGTAGCAAGTATCTTCCTTTCTTGCTGCTCAGAGTCCTGTTTGGCAAATGTTTTCTCCTGTACTTCTTGCTTGGCCAGATGATTTCTGAGTCATCCACGTGGTTCTACTTTAGAAGACCAATGGGGAGGGAATGGACTCCAGCAGTAGTGTCCTCCCTTTTCTTGGAGTTTGCCCATGCTAGTAGCTGTTGGCCCTCTAATCCAGTAGTTCTCAAACTTTAGCCTACATCAGAATCACCTGCAGGGCTTGTCAGTTGTTAGGCCCTGCTCCCAGAATTTGATTAGAAAATTTGATTAAATTTGATTAAAAAATTCTGGGGTTGAGCCCAAGAATATGCATCTGTAATAAGTTTCCAGGTGATGCTGACACTGCTGTTCCTGGACCATATTTTGAGAATCGCTGTTCTAGGCCAACATTTCCTAATCTTTATTTTGTTTTATTTTTTGATTCATGGGGTCCTTTAACATTAATATGTAATTTCACATCACTTACATGAATTTTGAAATCATTTTTATAATTTTGTAATTTTCACATGTTGAACAGAAAGACTTTGAGTTAAAATTATGTCAGCCCAGTATTAAGCATTGTGGTCCTCTAGAGCCTTACTCCTCTAAGTGTGAGCTGTGGACCAGCACACCTGGGGACTTGTTAGCGATGGAGACTCACAGGCCCCACCCCAGAGCTAAGGAATGAGAATCTGAGCTTCAGCAGTATTCCCGGATGGTTGTCATGCGCATTAAGTTTGAGAAGCCCTGGGTCTGGCGCTCACAGTAAATTCAATCCTGATAAGATCAAATAAGAAACATTTTGGATGTTAATGTTTAAACATTGACACATATTTCACTTACTTTCATTGTACTGAAGAAAAAGCACTATCTCTTTGAAAATGAAAGTAATATATCAAATTTTGTTTGGGGACCAAGTGCCGAAATTTAATGATGTGTTACAGCACAACCGTAGGCAAAATTGTATTCATGACCTGATGTCTGGAAACATTACCTTCTTTACACACACAAAAAATAACTACCTCATTTTGGTGATTTTCATGAAGTAATAGATTTCTGACCACAACTTGCGATAACCTCTCTCCAGTAATACACTATGTGTGTGGAGAGTGTTTTTTCCCCAAAGTAAAAGCTTAGTTGGATATAATTTTTGCTATATTTATTTTTCAATTATTTTGAAGTAATAGTAGAAGCATCTTTCATCAGATAATTACAGTTTAAAAATTCAGAGAGGATTATTTCGAAGAAGATTTGCAGAATTATTATTTAAAAATTTTCTTATACCTTGTGTTTCGATGTCATTGTTCATTATACCTCTTTTCTTTAGACAACTATATATGTAGATAATAATGGCACATTTTAGGGTTGTGAAGATCTGAGATTGATTGATTGATTGATTGATTGATTTATAAAGATGTTATTTATTTGACAGAGAGGGAGAGACAGCAAGAGAGGGGGAAGTGGGAGAGGGAGAAGCAGGCTTCCCGCTGAGCAGGGAGCCTGATGCAGGGCTTGATCCCAGGAAGGCAGACACTTAACTGACTGAACTACCCAGGCGCCCCAGAAGATCAGAGTTTTATATGTAAAAACCTAGAAGAGTACCTGGGCACTTTGCATATTTTACATTAAGTGACTCCATCAACCCTATCCTTCTCCTTTTCTTCCTTATGTTCTTCCTTTTCCTCATCAGTGTTATTACAGTCCATAGCAGCTAAGGATAGAGATGTTTGATTATCCCTTGTATAAAAATCAAGGGGCAGACTGGGCTCAGTGCAAGTCTCAGCACTTTTTTTTTTTTTTTTCAATCAGAGAAGAATAATATAAAGTGGAGCTATGGAGAACTAGAAAATAGTGTCCAGGGGTAGGTGGCAAGGTTCAAATAGGGAGTAATTAATTGGTTGGAGTCTATGATGGGTAATGGTTGTTAGTGTTACTGGCTTTTATTCTTTATGGGAGGGACATAGGGAGAGGGAGAGAGAATCGTAAGCAGGCTGTATGCCCTATACAGAGGCTGACACAGGGCTCGGTCCCACGACCCTGAGATCATGACCTGAGCCAAAAATCAAGCATCGGATGCTTAAGCAACTGAGCCACCCAGGCACCTCCTGGCTTCTGTTTCTATTGGTCACATGTATTGGTCATATGTATTCCTGAACTCTTGTTGGCAGGGGTCATTTGATTTATTTAGGCCATTGACTTGTGAGTAGAAATTTTGTGTTTTTAGTTGCCTACATATAATCCTCTAAAACTCTTTCCCTCTGGCACAGTGACTGGTTTTAGGATGATGGCTGCTCTAACAGCTTGGGTTCCTGTGTGACTGTGAAATGCAGAGCACCCCTGCCAGTCTTTGATTGATATGTAGCATTATTAAGAAATAGACCTTAGTTATTTTAAGTTCCTGAGATTTGGTGGATGTTTATTATTGCCGTGAAGTGTAGCCTGCCCTAATACAGATTATTCTTGATGGGTTTTGAGAACTGAAAAGCCATACAATAGGGCAGTAAGTATGGAAGGGGGATAGGAGTAATTTAGATGCCCAAAACTCTGATTCTAGGAGGCAAGGAACCAAAGAGAGTCATCAGCAGTGTGTGAAAATCAGTACCAGGGACACAGAATAGAGGGAGGGGTTGGAAATCTCCCTGCCTCTCCTATCTCCTTGTCCATCAGAAGAGTGATACACTATCAAAAGTATATAAAAATAGTTACATGTACTGTGAAACATGTTTATTCTCCTTGTCAGTGTGAAAATAGTAATTTAAAAATCAATGTAGAAAATAATTACCTAGGAACACCAGGATTTAGGAGAAAGAACCATATAGGAGAGCTCTCAGAGTGTTGAGTACACAGAAATGTTGTTTCCCCATTCCCTTCCCATCACACATGTTCACATCCTCACATGCTTTCTGCACATATGTACACACGTACATCAGACAAGAAGTCATTACCCTCCTTGAAACATCACCTTCCCAATGAGGACAGTCTGGATTCAGTATTTAAAATTGCAACTCTTCTCCTTTGTTTTCCCGGACACTCCTGATCTCCTAAGGACTTGTGCTGACTGTCTCTGTAGTACTTAGCATTTTCTGTAGTTTACTTAATATGTTTGCTGTTATTGTTTGTCTCTCCCACACTAGAATGCAAGCACCACAAAGAAAGAAAATTGTTATCTGTTTTGTTCACTGAGAATAGACACTGCTACATAAGAGTATTTGTTGAGTGGTAGTACCTTCATGAAGGAAAAAAACAGGAAGACAGTTTGGATATGGATAGCTGCCTTGGTGTTGTAAGAAGAGAGATTAAGTCTGATGCAACTTTGTGATCTCAATTACATTTTAAATCAAAGCCTGATTCTCTTGCTCTCATTCCCTAGCTTTTAAAATAGCTCCAGTAAAGCAGAATTAAGCTTCTGTGTGAAATCTTCAATATGTCATATTTAAAGACTGAGTTTTGAAAGTAGCATACAAGTGGGAAATGTCATGTAATTTAGAGACAAGCCACTTGATTGTCACCTATTAGGTGTGACTTTGGGCAGGTTACTTAGCCATGACGTCTAAATCTTTCTGTATGTAAAATTAGAATAAAACATACTGGGGCATTTACTGGGTGGGCTAAATACACACAAAGTTATGTGAAAATCCTTAGTACATAGTAGGTATTGGTTTATATCTCTTTCTTTCTTCTTCCCTCTCCTCACCATAAAAACAGCTTTTATTAAATTTTTATTTAATGGTATTTTATATTTTATGTATTTTCAACTTAGCACTAATTTTGGTTTCCATTGACCTTTAATGAAGACTGTTTTAGTAATCTATGGAAAGCTAAAATTGCACCAATATGTATGAAGAACCCATTTTATATAGCATTCACCAGGATAATGTATTTCTGGGGATTGTTGGGAAGGCCCGAGTTTCTCTTCTGTAATTTACACAAAAGATGTTTTGTATCCATCTTCTTGTTTCTTTCTTTTTTTTTATCTTCTTGTTTCAAAAATACCACCAATGCTATCTTCATTGGTTGGCATTTTAGACTGTAAGCCTTGGAAAAATCAATTTTTTCCTTTTGCACTGAGATGGAGTTTTGCACTCCGTGCTCACTGGGGAGTCTGCTTCTCTCCCTCTCACTCTTCCTCTGCTCCCCCCTGCCCCCAGCTCATGTGCATGTGCACTCTCTTAAATAAATAAATAAATAAATCTTTAAGGAAAATAAATGAAATACAAAGTTTGATGGGTTTTGTTATTAACATGATAATGTTGTAACAAAATTTTATCACATGTATTTTACTTTTTAAGTAGGTAATACATGCACAGGATACTAAAGGTTGTACATAAAAGTAGGTCTCCGTTAGCTCTGCCCCCAGCCAAAGCAGACCACCACCACTCGGTGCATATATTCCACATTTTCTTCTGTTTTTTTACCCAAATGTAAACTTTTAGGTACTTTGCTTTTTCACTTAAAAATGTGAAAGTAATCTTTGTAAATGATATGTATTTGCTCCTCAGAGCTCCATGACCAACTCCGTTTACTCCCGGGCAGCATCATGAACATGTGCTAATTTAACATTATGTCAGGCAATATTCTAAGCTCTGGAAGCAGAGGAGTAAACAAGATAGAAGAAAATTAAGTGGTTTTATCTTCGCAGAGTTTACCTTCCTAGTTTGTGGTTGGTGACATGGTAGGGGTACAAATAATGGCCTCTGTGATGGGACCGAAGAGGGAGAAATGAATTTCTTCAAACATAATCAGAGGAAACTTTAAGAGAAAAGTAGAAATTTATCTGGATTTTAAGTGATGGGTCATAATTCAATGTGAAGAACTGGGAAGAAAGAGCACTCCAACACAAATGTTTGAAATTACAATTTTTTGTTTTAGTCTTTTGTATCTGTTGTTTTTCATGGTAGCACTTGAGCTTCTACATTTAAGGTTCCAATTTGCTTGACATTTTGGGAAATTTATTTCTTTTGGAAATGGCTTCTTTATTTGCAAAATATAATTGCTTATTTGTCTTAGAAATCACTTTCTGTGTCTGTTAGCCATTTGTATGTCTTCTTTTGAGAAGTGTCTGTTCATGTCTTCTGCCCATATTTTGGCTTGATTATTTTTTGGGTATTGAGTTTGAGAAGTTCTTTATAAATCTTGGATATCAACCCTTTGTCTGTAGTGTCATTTGCAGATGTCAACATCATTAGCCATTAGGGAATTTCAAATTAAAACCATGGTGAGAATACCACCTTATACCAGTTAGAATGGCAAAAATTGATAAGGCAAGAAACAACAAATGTTGGAGAGATTCTGGAGAAAGGGGAACCCTCTTATACTGTTGATGGGAATGCAAGTTGGTGCAGCCACTTTGGAAAACAGTGTGGAGGTTCCTCAAAAAGTTAAAAAGAGAGCTACCCTATGACCCAGCAATTGCACTACTGGGTATTTACCCCAAAGATACCCCAAAGGATGTAGTGAAAAGAAGGGCCATATGCACCCCAGTGTTCATAGCAGCAATGTCCACAATAGCCAAACTGTGGAAAGAGCTGAGATGCCCTTCAGCAGATGAATGGATAAAGAAGATGTGGTTCATATATACAATGGAATGTTACTCAACCATCAGAAAAGCTGAATACCCAACTTTTGCATCAACATGGATGGGACTGGAGGAGAATATGCTAAGTAAAATAAGTCAAGCAGAGAAAGTCAATTATTGTATGGTTTCTCTTATTTGTGAAATATAAGGAATAGCATGGAGGACATTAGGAGAAGGAAGGGAAAAATGAAGGGAGGAAATTAGAGGAGGAGATGAACCATGAGAGACTATGGACTCCAGGAAACAAACTCAGGGTTTTAGAAGGGAGGGGGTAAAGGGATGGGTGAGTCTGGTGATGGGTATTAAGGAGGGCATGGATTGCATGGAGCACTAGGTGTTATACGCAGACAATGAATCATGGAACATTATATTAAAAACTAGTGATTACTGTATGGTGACTAACATAACACAATAAAAAATAAATAAAATAAAAATAAATAAAAGAGAAATCAGTTTCTGCTGATCTTCTAATTCTTTTTTTCCCCTCTCAATTTGTTTACTTGAACTAGAAATGAGGATTTTTAATGGATGGTTTTTACCTAAATACTTGGCCTTTTTTAATATAGGTTCCAAAGTTTTTTTTCTTTGTTTTACTTTTTTCTGATATGTGTATGTTGTAACTAACTATTTGTTTGATTCAGTCTCACTATATGCTTAGAGCAGAGGTTGTCAATTCTGGCTGTGTGATATAAACATGTGAGGAACCTAAAACATGCTGATACACCAGGGGTCGAGGGTGTGGCCTGGGTGCCAGGATTTTCAGAAGTTCTTCAAGTGATTCTGCTTTGCAGCCAGGCTTAAGAAATCCTTGGCTAAAGTATTTTGGAGGTAACTGAACCATGCTGTGTGCTTCTGGAAAGTAGATAACCATGGCTCATTTGAGTGGTGTGATCAGTCTGTCGTCTCACGTCTCTCACTAAGAATAAAGTGAAATGATTAGAATTGGGATGGTAGAATGAAGTTCTAGAGTTTGTTAAAGCACTCAATATTATTGTTATTCACCAAAACATAAATGCAATTAAATAAGGCATATATATGGATAGACTAAATTTAAGGCCTTTATTTATTTATTTATTTTTTAAGATTTTATTTATTTATTTGACAGAGAAGAGAGAGATCACAAGTAGGCAGAGAGGGGGAAGCAGGCTCCCTGCTGAGCAGAGAGCCCTATGCGGGGCTTGATCCCAGGACCCTGGGATCATGACCTGAGCTGAAGGCAGAGGCTTTAACCCACTGAGCCACTCAGGCACCCCAAATTTAAGGCCTTTAAATTCTTGTGTGGTTGGGGGAAGAGATAACAGTTCTTGTTTTGAGCTTTTTCTAATCAGAGTAGTTTGGCTCATTATTTAAGTCAGAAATTAACAAATCTGTTTTTAGAGCCTGTAACAATTACTAACTTATTGTCAGTATAGTTAGGCAGACATTGTCTCACACTCTTGTTGACTTTGTCACCTACTTTCAATGTAATGCGTACTCTTACCATAAGAGGATCTTTGTTTACTCCAGTAACAAGTTGTTGGACAAGGACTTGTAAACCCAAATAGTTACCTCCCTGAGGTATCAGAGAGCTTCCAGAAAGAAATCACACTGAACTTTAGACCACTCCTTTCTTTTATTCTGAAAAGCAATCCAGTCTATTTCCAGCTTGGAATTAGGAGCTGAGATCAGGCTAGGGATGTTGACTGTGATTTCTTTGTTTGGTTTGAAGTATTGTGATTTCCCGCAATATGCCCATATCTTGCAGCTTGTACTGCAATTGGGTTGCCAATTTTTTTTTTTTTGACATCTATATAGCGTATTATCACAGTGTTTGAAAATAGTAGGGCTTTGTGACTAGTATGAACAACTGGACAGAAAGGGGTGCAAAGCCTAGGTTTTCTGTTTATGAACTGTTACCTTGATTTATTTAACTTATTTAGCCATAATTTCCATATCTGGAAAATTACAGAAATATCTAAATTCCAGGTTTGTTAATAAGGTAAGATATTTTAGATTCTTCACAGTGCCTACCCACAGTTGGTCTATAATAAGTGATAGTTTCCTAGCTTTCAGATTGAATTATTCTAGATAATTATTCTACTAAAAATGGTACCTGAGAGCAAATTAAGTTCTAAGTTTTCTTTATGATCTTGTTATTAATAATGACTATTGCATGTAATGTATATGAGTCACATTTTATGTAGCTGAATTTCTGATAAACCAAATAATTTCCTGATAAAAATATTGATACCATACCTTTGTTTATCGTGATGCGTTTTATAATTTTTTGTTGTGTTTAGAGACATTTTACAAGAACTCAAAGATTCTTACATTGTGAAGGGAGAAATTTGAAAATTGGTAATATAGACTGAGCAGCATAGTCTAGTCAGGGCATGAATACCTGGATTCATACGTACACAATGAAAATACAGGTGTAATATAGGCCATGCTGAGGTGTAGCCAAATCAAATTAGTTCATTAAAAAACGTTTACAGCATTCTTCTGTGTGCCCAGATAAGCTCATTGTAGTAACAGCTCCTCTTGTTTTCTGCTTTTCAAAATTGTTTTCATTTTTTAAGCCACAATTCCAGTGTGGCCTACTTTATAAAAGTCATCTCCTTCCTCCCCGCCAACCGCTGTCCCCCTCCCTAATGAGAAGTCCCTTTTTACTATTCTCTTGGTATGTGATTTCTGTCTGGCACTTAGTTCACTGTTTCAAATGAAAAGTAATGCTGTGGGGCACCTGGGTGGCTCAGTGGGTTAAAGCCTCTTCCTTCGGCTCAGGTCATGATCTCAGGGTCCTGGGATCAAGCCCCACATCGGGCTCTCTGCTCAACGGGGAGCCTGCTTCCTCCCTCTCTCTCTGCCTGCCTCTCTGCCTACTTGTGATCTCTCTCTCTCTCTGTCAAATAAATAAAATCTTAAAAAAAGAAAAAAGAAAAGTAATGCTGCACCTAAGTTTCAGACATTTGAGTTTAAAGTTGTGTGGAGTCCTAAATAAGGGCACTGACTTTGACATCAGAGAGATATTAATTTTAATTTGTCACTTTTTTGTAAAGATTTGTCCTTTCTGAGGTCAGTTTACTTAACTGTAAGACAGGGATAAAAGCTTCTACCTCACAGTTTTGTTGAAAGATTAAGTGGCTTAAGTGGCCTATGACAGTAAGTGTTCAATAGTTGGTAGTGAATATGGTTATTGTTATTGTTGGTGTATGCATGTTGTTTATTATGTGTAATATGATGTATGACTTAAATAAAATCTCTCTTCTACTCTGTGCACTTTTTAGGACAGGGAACCATCACTTGGCATTTTGCATATGGTTTAATAAATTAGCAAATATTTGTTGACTGAACACATTAACTTTCACCCTCCTTTGACTTTTAAAAAGACCACAAACATTTCATAAAAGTTGTTTTCTAAATGACGTTGTTTTAAAATCCCTACAGGTACTTTCTCATCCCATAACTTCAGTGTCCTGAAACCTGAGGATTCCACCAAGATAATATGAGAGCAAGTGTGAGTGATCTGGAGCCCTATCCTACTTAGACTAATGCAGGCCTCCCCGATTTCCTGAGAGTCTGGCGCGGCGGCAGCACACACTATAACAGGCGCAGGAGACAATGCCGTCCTTGCCTCAAGAAAGGGGTAAGCAGATTGATGTAATCACATTAGCATAGATCGTCACTGAGAATTTTTTCTAAGAATTAAACATTGAGGATTCTTAAAGAACCAGAAGTTTTAGTTGTACCTTTATTTTATTTTATTTTTTGGTGGAGGGGGGCATCTGTGTTCTCTGCTATGGAATTTTTGTTATTTTAGTGATACTTGATTGGTGTACATTTCTTTTAAAGTTATTCAGGGACCCTCTCCCCTGGATCTGAATACAGACTTGCCTTACCAAAGCACAATGAAAAGGAAAGTCAGAAAAAAGAAAAAGAAGGGAACCATTACAGCAAATGTTGCTGGGACAAAGTTTGAAATTGGTAGGTCTCCACAGAATCATGAGATTTTCATCACTGTTGGAAAGACTGGTTTGATGTTGAAAACAATGTTGAAATTCAGGGAGATACCGATTGTGCAATTCATTTTTAAATGCCTTCTGTAAAAATGTTCATTTTTTATGAGATATTTAACATGTTAATAAACAAAAAGAACATCAATGTAAACCAAAAGCTTTAGCTATTAATGGGATGATATTATATATATATGTTTTTGACTAATACTTAATTTTTAAATCAAGTATGAAGTAAACATTAAACAGATTAAAATGTTAGCTATAAAATTAAAAAAGTGCAAAATTTGACATTTTTATCAAACAATGACTAACTTCAGGAATAGAGTAAAAAAGGATTTCTCTCTGTTTTAAAAAAAAATTGTTTTGATGATGCTGTTGCTTTTTATTAATGAAGTTCCAGTTTTTATGTATAAGCAGTATCTGTGGTATAGAGAATTGATAAGGAGAATAATTGTTTTAAATTAATATACAGTTGCCCAGCATTGCAGAACTCTTTGTTAAAATTTAATTAATTAATTAGTTTATTTATTTATTTATTTATTTATTTATTTATTTGACAGAGAAAGACACAGTGAGAGAGGGAATATAAGCACAGGTAGTGGGTGAGGGGGAAGCAGTCTCCCTGCAGAGTAGGGATCCCGATGCGGGGCTCGGGGTCGGGCTCCATGTGGGCTTGGTGCCGGCTCGGTCCCGGGACCCTAGGATCACCAGCTGAACCGAAGGCAGATGCTAATGACTAAGCCATTCAGGTACCCCTAGCATTGCAGAATCTTAATAAATACCGGAAGTACTCAACTAATCTTCTACTTTTAGCCATTTTGCATTGACAGAATTAAGGAAAATCATAGTATGTTAATTATTCTTACTCTTACTCATCTTTGAGAGTCTCATTTCCATTTATAGTAATTCACTAAAGTTCTTGAGCGATGAGTAGGAATACTTCATTGGAACTCTGAGGTGCCCTGATACTCTGTTCCAAGTGGTCCTCAGAGGCGGAGACTTGAAGCAAGTTAGCAAGGGAGAGTGAGATGCTAAAGATTCAGGGTTTATTTGCAGCATGTTTTCTAGAAACAAGAGTAAGGTGACCATTGTTAAAGTGATTGATGGGTGGTGTTATCTTTTTATTTACTTTTAAGGTGGGGTTTTTACCCCACCTATTTTACTTTTGGTGGGGTTCATAGGGAACCTTGATATACAGGAGAGTGTTTCAATTCAGCTCTCTCTCACTTTCCCAGGAAGTTTTCCCAGGGCTGAAGTTGCCTTAGCATTCTTCTTCTCCTTCTCCTCCTCCTCCTTCTTCAACTTCTTCTTTTCCTTCTCCTCCTTTTTCTTCTTTTTTTTATTTTAGTCACCATATAGGACATTAGTTTTTGAAGTAGTGTTCCAAGATTCATTGTTTACGTATAACCCCCAGTGCTCCGTGCAATCTGTGCCCTCCTGAATACCCACCACCAGTTTTCTTTATACTAATTCCTACCTTCCTGCTGAGCCTGTGCTGTGGTGTTGAACAGAATTCCTGGGTCAGTCTTTGGATCAGGGACTGTTGGGAGAATACAGAGCTAAGTATAGGGAAGGGAAAGATGTGTCAAGGAGAAAGTGCTACCTTGCTTTCCCCTTATTTAAGCAAGTGATATGCAACACCTTACTTCTTACAATTTAATTACTACTCTCTTGGCATTTTGAATTATATAATGGAAATACACTTAAGCCATAATCAGCATGCCTGTTTTTTTGCCCTGGTGTTGCCCGTTTCCTCTTGTAGAATACTTTGCTATCGTTTTAATAGTAATATTTTTATAGTCATTGACCAAACATTTCCACATATATTACCTCATTTAATCTTCCAAATAACCCTATAAAATAGGTTGCATTACTCCCTTCCTCCCTTTTCCCTGCCTTCCCTCACTCTAATAGTGAGGTGAATCTGAAGTGGCTAATAGCCATAAGAAAATGAATATGGGAAAATAAAGACAGTAAAATAAGATGAATCTTGTGGCTGGTAAGAATACAAAATACATACCGCGAGACCCTCTGTAGTTAGAAATGAACAAGGATTTGACTCAGAGCCTCCTAGCAACTAAAGCAAATATTAAAACATAATCAGTTATAGAATGCACAGTGCCCAGAAGATAAAATCATACTGATTATTCGAAGGACATATGACTTCTGTATTCCCGAGTCTTGAGAGAAACTTCTCTTACAGTTTCTTATGAAGACATGTTGTGGAACAATGAAGTGCATTCTCTCACTGGTTCCATAATTATTACATTATAAAATTCCACATTATTTTTTATACATCCTTTATAGCAAAGTTGAAGAAAAAAGTCCAGTGAGAGTTAGCAACTTACCCAAGTTCACACAGATGGCAAAAGTGGAACTTGAACTTGAATTCATTTGTTTCCAAATTTAGTTTCTTTTACTGTATCATATTGTCTAAGTAAAATGTGAATTGAAATTTAAAATGAGAAACACAAATGTATCTTCTGTATTTAAGATTCAGAGAGTTGCATGGCTTCCTATTCTTAAAACTCCCGAACAGCCTCTGAAAGCTCTATGGGTCAAGGGAGAAGATCATTGGACCAATTATGAGGAATGTGTTTTTGGTAATTTTTATTAAATGGGGACAAGAAAGATGGGAGAGGTGGGCATGTAATATATAAAGGGAAATGTGAGGAAATGGTTCATATGGTTGTCTCTGTTTTACCAATGATTTACCAGCATTTGGTTTGGTAGAAATTCAGTATGGAGGCAATTATTTTACCCCCTTTTAAAAAGAGAGCTCCTAAAAACAGCGTTTCAAGGCATGGAGTTAGGCTTTAGCTTTCAACAACTTTCTATTTGGAACTGATGCATTAAAGGGATTTCTTTTCCATGGAGGATGATATCCTTAAAAGATTCCAATAGATTTCTAAAATTTCAGTTCAAATAAAAATTTGATTAAATGGCTTACCTGAGAAAAGTGACATTTTAATACCCGGCATTGTATTTTTCTTTGTAGTTCAACTTTGTCAGCTCTCCAAGCTTTGAATTTCTTAATAAAAGAGATTTGTGTATGACTGACCTTACAGATGTGGCTTTGTGAATCTAAGGAAAGAATGGATCTTTTCCACTGTTGTTACGTAACCTGGATCTTCCCAGCCTCATTGGTTCACGTGTTCATTCATAACCACATTCTGGTGGCTCATTATACTCTCCCCCTCCGTACTTGCCACCAATTCCGTCTCTCTTTAAGGTCTTCTCGGTTGTCTCTGAGCAGCCCCAGACGGCGTCTCTCCTGTCCTCCGGGACAGGTCTGCTTGTGAGCTGCGATTCTGGCCTCATTAGTTTTTCTGCTTATGAGTGAGTTAAAGCAGTCTCCCAGGCCGGGTGGCTGTGGCCCTTGCCCTCCGTGTGAGCCCTCAGGTCAGCAAATTTGCATGGCGGTCTGGGGCAGACAAGACAATGGTCCTTCCCCCGACTCTTGCTTTGTACATTGTCACCTGGACCTTCAGAACAGGCCCCCGTTTTCCCGAGCCTCTTACGGAGAATGGCGACTTGAGCTCAGCATTCCTCCCCGCCCCAGCATCATCCACCTCCAATCACTGTTCTCTTCTTTTATGTCTGTATTCTAGGAACCATTGCATAAAAAGTCCTTTCTTTTTCCTCAGCCAAAAAGCAATCAAGAGTCTCTAGAACCTGAGACTGACAAGTCTCCTCATCAGTTCTATACTTGAGCCAAGTAAATTCAGACAATCGATCCCCTTTTACCATTTCTCCTCAGACATAGGGTATACAGTAAAAGAAAACGTTTAAAAATGAAACACTGAAGGGCTGCCATATAGTTACACCTTTGTTTAGGACTCAGAATTCTGTTAGAATCCAAAATTTATCCTAAATATTTTGCTTATCTTTATTCTAAACTTGAAATTCATTGGAAGAAAAATGCTGGTATGTTAATTTGATATCCAAATCAGAGAGGAACATATAAATAGTTTGCACTGAAAAACGAGCTTTCCTCTGAGCATAAATTTTTTTTCAGTAGCATTAAAAAGCTAGGAGCAAATAGGAGGGCCAGTTTCCAGATCTCTACGGTGAATTCTGCTTCCTTATTTCATATCCTGAGTCAACAAAGCTGACTTAGTTTTAACTGCTAAAAATAATTTGAACTGGGGAGGTGGAAAGTATAGGATAGGTCTAATGATCAGGAACTATTTTTAGCTTTTCACTTTTAGCCCAAGGTCACACACACAAAAAAGCCATGAAGTACATTTCCCAAGTAGAGGTGTTGTCTCAGCTGTGTATATGTTTTCACTGTGCCATGAATAATCACTGAACTTTTTAGCAGTTTTGTGTACCTGCTAAATCTTTGATGGTTGAAACCAAGGATTTTGAGTGCAACCTGAAAACAGTTCTCAGTTACTGTGAGTATAATTTGGCCCTAGATAAAATGTTGTAGCTAAAAATAAGGGTATGCTATAACTAATGGATATTTTGCAAATGAAATACTGTGAGATAAAATTTACATATATCAAAACTGTTTCCACAGTGAATATATTTCAGTAGTATTTTAATTTTCATTTAACTTAATCATTTACTTGCAGTTCGTTTAGTAATAGATGAAATGGGATTTATGAAAACTCCAGATGAGGATGAAACAAGTAACCTTATATGGTGTGATTCTGCGGTTCAGCAGGAGAAGATTGCAGAGCTGCAAAATTATCAGGTGGGGATTAGTCATGACCAGTTATTGGTTTTAGGAGAGTTCTATGAATTCCATTATAATTTTACTTAGATAGGGTTCTTAATGTGTGGACATATTAAATTTTAGTTCTAACTTACCTGAATAGCCTGTTTTGTTGCTGTCCAGTTGTACTGACTCTTTGCCTAAAAGCCTGAGTTCCTTCCAATCTAACTTTTAACCTCTTTCCATCTTTAAGGAAGAATTAATAGGAGAAAACGTTTCCTACACGGGTACTTTTGCATTATGCTTAAAGACGAGTGACGTGGAATAGATTGCACAGAGAGAGGAGGAAGTGGAAATACCTTGTAATGTCTGCTATATGTAATCTGGCTTCATTCTTTTATTTGTAGAGTGTCAAACAAATATATTAAAAAATAGACATCAAACTAAAAAGCCAAATACACAGAATTTTAGACAATCAACATTTTGTATAGTATGTCAGTATAGAGTATAATCCAAAATTGACTATAGAAAGCTAACAAGGACAATCTTGCCAATATTTCGACAATGCTTACTTGTGTGAATATAGTAAATTTAGAATGCTAGAAATAATTTAGAAATTAAATTGCCAGTTATTCAACACAGAAAATTGTAACTTTAATATCTCTAAACACGGTTTTCTGATTTCTTAAAAAAATTTGCAATTTTCTTCTTTGCTTATTGTAGATTCTTTAATTCTATAGAGTCATTATAAGTTATTTAATTTTAAATGCTTTACATTAACAGTCAGTTTTTTAAAAACATTAAACTCAGAGGATGGATGTAACTCTACTGTAGTATAAATGAATGTATTCATTAAGTCCGTGGGAATATTAATGTTTACCTTTTTATTTTCCAGAGGATCAACCATTTTCCAGGAATGGGGGAGATCTGTAGAAAGGATTTCTTAGCAAGAAATATGACCAAGTAATCTTCATTTTCTTATAATAGAGAAGACCTTTTCTTTCTTTTCTTTTATTTTTTTTAATTTTTATTAACATATAATGTATTATTTGCCCCAGGGTACATGTCTGTGAATCGTTGGGCTTACACATTTCACAGCACTTACCATAGCACATACCCTCCCCAATGTCCACAACCCAGCCACCCTATTGCTACCCCCCTGCCTCCCAGCCACCCTTAGTTCGTTTCATGAGTCTAGGAGTCTCTTATGGTTTGTCTCCCTCCCCATCCCTTCCTGTTTCATTTATCTCCCCCAGCCCCCCCAAACTCCCGCCTTGCCTCTCAAATTCTTCATATCAGAGAGATCATGTGATAATTGTCTTTCTCTGACTGACTTATTTCGCTTAGCATAATACCCTCCAGTTCCATCCACGTCATTGCAAATGGCCAGATTTCGTTTCTCTTGATGGCTGCATAGTATTCCATTGTATAGATGTACCACATCTTCTTTATCCATTCATCTGTTGATGGACATCTAGGTTCTTTCCATAGTTTGGCTATTGTGGACATTGCTGCTATAAACATTCGGGTTCTCGTGCCCCGAGAAGACCTTTTCAAAGTTTGTTTTAAATATTATAGTATATCTTGCACCAGATTACATTGATTTGAAATGGTACTTTGATGGAAGAGAGAGAATTTTAGAGCTAGCAGGTCTCAGAGTTCTGTTTCCTGGTTCTTCCTTCATTTTGCAGAGGAGGTAACTGAGAATCAGAGAAATGAGTATCTTGCACAAGTAAATAAATAGTTAATAGCAGAGCTGGAGCAGAATCCTGGTCTCCAAAATCTCAGGCTCTTTTTACTGCAGTTTAGCAACATAATGCACTGTGTGTGTGCGTGTGTGTGTGTGTGTGTTCATATCTTGATTATTGAGCATCTATATGTTATTGAACATCTAGTGTGTGCCAGACACTCTGATTATTGAGCATCTATATGTTATTGAACATCTAATGTGTGCCAGACACTCTAGTGGGTGCATTTGTACATACACATACACACAGATACGTGTGTATGTCCCTACCCAGGTCCCAGAGATAAATATATGTTATATATATAAGAATATATATAACAACATATATAAGAATATATATAACATATATTTATCTCTGAGACCACTATTTGGAGTAACAATCTGCTGTTACGGGAGAAACTGTTAACAGGTTCTCAGGCGTTATACCAAATGAACTGCAGAATTTTTATGCAATTTATATTTCTGTGGATTAGGTTATTTTTTTTTTTAGTTTAAGGAAGTTGAGTGATAATTTGAGAAAATTTTTAAAGAAGAAAAGTCAAACAGAGAAAGGTTAGGAAATTTGGTGTATAACTAAATATTTATATGCATCAAGTGAAAGTTTATACACCCACTCACACAACAAATATTTTTTGTGTGTATGTTATAGATTAGAGACTGGTAACAGGTAAACAAGATGAATAAGGCCTAGTCCCTGCCTAGAACTCAAATTTTAGTAAGGGAGAAAGCGTGATGTCCATATAATACAGGTTGATGGTACCGCATTAGGGGAGAGTCACTGTATGGCAGCGACAAAGACGATGACAAAGGTCATTTCCAGGAGGGCTTGGATTGTTTCCTGGAGAACTCAAATGCAAAATGGATATTGAAAAGTGTATAGGAATTGACTCTTTGAGAAGAAGGCGAGGAGACTGTAGGCAAAGACAGACAGCAGTGGGATAAACTATATGGAAACTTAAACCCATGCGATATGTTTGGGGGAACTTCTAAGCAGTTTCTGTGGCTTTATAGGGTATCGGGAGGCTCAGTTGGAGGTGCTGCTGCAGGTAAATGCAGCCAGGCTGCATTCACCATGTTACTATGTTTTATTCATTATTTAATCATTGATTCTTTAATCTCTTTACTCAGCAAATATTTCTGTTTATCCTGAGAGGAATTAGAACTTTTTTAATGGGTTTGAGCAGAGAAATGATGTTTTCCATACTCTTGGTGGGCCTGTAGATAATGGATTCAAAGAAGAGAGAAAGGAGGGAGGAAGCCCTGACGGAAGTGATTGTCAACATCTCATAAACCAAAGGAGAGGTAGTGGGAATGGGGAAGAGAAAATACAATTGGAAAATAGGGAAGAGATAGAATTGACAGGACTGGAATGCTGCTGTGATGTGAGAATAAAAGGGAGGAGGAGAGCAGTGTTCAAGATGACTGCTGGGCTTCTGGCTTAGGAAATCATGTAGGTGGGGTAATTTACTAACACATGGATTATAGAAACACAGACTTCAGAGGAAAGGGAATTCCCTCTGTAATTTTTGGACATGTGTTTCATTGAAGTCGTTTACTTTCATCTAATATTTATTAAATATCTATTATATGCTGGACAATACAATGTGCTGGCCTTTGGGCACATCAGGTGATCAAAATCAGACTCGTGGTTTTACAACTTTGGGTTGCAACTGTGATAAGTGCAGTGAAGTAGAGTTACGTAGTTGTTGATCAGTGCATAGTGAAGGACTTCTAGCTGAGGGAGGCATTGGAGAGTCCCTGGGGATGTGATGTGGAAGCTTAAATGTGAATGCTGAGTAGGAGTTTATTGGTGAAAATGCAGAGAACAATTTTCTGGGCAGGAAGAATTGTATGGTCTGAGGTCATATGGTGGGAAAAAGCAGGAATTGTCAGGATACTGAAATAAAGAAAAGTGTAGCTGGAGCACAGAGACATTGATGGAAATGGGAGAGATTAGCTGAAGGGTGATGGTTAGGATTATAGTCCTTATCCTAAATTCCACAGGAGAGGAAGAGTGGGGGTGAAGCTGGTAAAATGACCGATTTGCATTTTGAAAAGATCATTCTATCTACTTTGTAGAGAACAGAAGTATGTATGGTTGGGAGAGGCAAGAAGGTTAACTGTAGACCCATTAGTAGCTATTACAAATAAGCAATTTCTCATTTTTATAGGATCCATGGAATTTTCCTTAAGGAAAAAAGAATTTTCTATTAGATGGAAAGTTATGACCTATTTATATAAAAATAGAATTAATTAAATTACATGCTTAATATCATTTGGTAAATCATGACAGCTATGAGCAGAAATTATTCCATAGTTCCAAATTCCTAAGTAAGACTGCATATCTGTTTTGAAGCTATACATTTTTACATCAAATGATTTGTGCTAGATTGCTAAATGGAATAAAGTATTTCTCTTTAATATATGTGTGCTTGGATTTTTTCCAAGTATATATGTGAAAGAATGGTATCATAAATACTCTGCATAGTTTAAAATATATTATTTTAATTAAAGCCTTAAATTGATCTAATTTCATATCATTGTTAAAAATATTATAAATATATTTAAAGGTATTGGACACAAAAACAAGGACATCAGCATTGTTACTGTGTTTCCTTTAGCTTTATGTATATGTGTGTATGTGTGTTTTCCAAACCAGTCAATGTTAGCCTATTTTGTATTGAGATTATTTGGCTTATTGGCTTATTCTGGATTTGATAGATAGAATTGGTAATTATTTCCCTTCTCATGGTAGAAATATAATTTTCTTATAGGGTTTTCTTGAAAGAGCACTTGAAATATGATAACCATAGGAACCTACAGTTGTGGAAGGCCATGTGGCTTCAATATGCCACACCCTAGTTTTAGGATGTAGACCCGAACTCTGTGCATCCCATGTACTGTGGTTCCATTTTAGATTTTACCAATCTCATCTGGGGACAATATTTCCTTATCTATAAAAGACTTGCATACATTTATTAAAAGGAGCTTTTTTGGGAAATAATCAGATTTTCTTTAATAGATAATATTTTAAAATATTTCTTCTGATTTCTTCATTTTTATTGGGAATCAATATGTACAAAATGGTTAATATTTGGGATTGATCAAAAGTAAACATTTTATACCTAGTTTTATCCTTAAATTATGTATCAAATAGGCAACCTGATTAGTAGCAAATATAAAAATATCAGGAGATACGTTGTAGCCATAAAACCACATGTACAGACATATGTAGCTCATGTTAAAACAGAACAAAATTTCTAGTATACTCAGAGGTTCACATGGTATTTTCAGAAAAGTAGTTAAACTTCAAAAACAGTGTAGTAAAAGATGACCAAAACTGCTCTATTTGGGTGCCTCAGAGAACTCAAAATTATCTTTAAAGACGTACATATGAATGGCACCTGGTGGTGAACTATTTCCTGCTACCTACACTCTCATCCCGGGGCAGAGTTAATGACTATTTCCACATTACCTTGCCATGTATGTCTTTATTGCACTTACCACATTGTATTTAATAGCCTATGCATAAATTCCTTAGGGTAGAGACCATATTAATTTATCTTAATATCCCTAGTGCCTAGCATATAGTATATACTTGAATGATCTATCAGTATATGAATTGGTGCACAGGACAGACAGGACAGAGAATCTTGTCTGTTTCTTTCACTGATGTATCCCCAGTGTCCAGAATAATGCCTAGCATATAGTAGGTGCTTTATAGACATTTGTTGAATGAATCTGTAAATAAGTAAATGGTGGGAATTTAAATCCTTTCAATAAATACCAGTAGCACAGAGAAAGAAAATTTAGAAAAGTTTGAATAGAAATTACTTTTCATATTATCTCTAATTTACAGAATGATCAAGTCCCGGCCTCTGGATTATACCTTTGTTCCTCGAACATGGATCTTCCCTGCTGAATATACGCAATTCCAGAACTACATGAAAGAATTGAAGAAAAAAAGAAAGCAGAAAACTTTTATAGTAAAACCAGCTAATGGTGCAATGGGTCATGGGTAGGTATTTTCACCCAGAACATATAAAAGTTTAAAAAAAATTGGGGGAAAAGAATAAATGTGAGCATTCACTCATAGTTGAATATGAAAAAAAAAAAATGGGTCTCTATTGCTTTTTTGGAACTAAATATTTATTGAGTCATTTTATCCTGTTCCACAGGCTTCAGTTATTCAATTTAAAGATTAAATTAGTTGAAAGATTTTAATAGGAGACAACAAAATAGAGGAAAAAAATGTTTTCTAATTTTTTCTTTTTTTTTTTTTTTAAAAACCTCAGTGTTGTAATTTTTATTTTTTTTTAAAAGTCTTTATTTATTTGACAGAGAGAAACACAGCAAGAGAGGGAACACAAGCAGAGGGAATGGTAGCGGGAGAAGCAGGCTTCCTGCAGAGCAGGGAACCCGATGTGGGGCTCGATTCCAGGACCGTGGGATCATGGCCTGGGCCGAAGGCAGACGCTCAACGACTGAGGCACCCAGGCACCCCTCTAATTTTTTTCTTAAACATAAAATTTGTATTTATAATTTTAGAATAAGCTTAAGGGGTAAAATTCAGTTGATACAGTAGAGCCAAATTGACTTGGAGAAAAAGGTGATAAGGTAGCATAGCTAGAAACTTAAAGCAAAATAAGTATATCCTCTTTGCTTTACGAATAAATACGAATATTTATTCTTATTTACGAATAAATAAGTTTTTTTCTTTATCGAGCCATGGTGATTAAATTGAGAATGAGTAAAACACATTTTAAGCTAAGGTACCATAAACTGGACGTGTTAACTGAACATAGATCACACACCTTAATATTCCTGTGTCCTTTTGCTTTCTAATATTCGTTTTCTGCAATGTAGTTTTTCAGAGAAAATGTGGCTTAGGCTGCTTTTATTTTTTTATTTTTAAAGATTTTACTTATATATTTGTCAGAGAGAGAGAGAGCACAATGTAATTATTGATAAGGAAAGACTTACTTCAGCCATTTTGCTATTTGTTTTCTGTGTCTTAATATAGTTTTCATTCCCTAATTCCTCCTTACTCTTTTATATTAAATAGATATTTTGTGTGCCATTTTAATTTTCTTGTCATTTCTTTTACTATATATTTGTGAGTTTAAAAACATTTTTATTATTTTTATTATTTTTTTTTTAGGAATAGAATTTATTGACTCCTCACTTACATACAATACCCAGTGCTCATCATAACATGTGTGCCGTCCTTAATACCCATCACCCATTTAGCTCATTTCCTGCCTACCTCCCTCCATCAACCCTCAGTTTGTCCTCTATTTTTAAGAATGTCTTAAAGTTTGCCTCCCCCCTCTCCTTCTCTCTTTTTTTCCCCTTCCTACATGTTTATCTGTTTTGTTTCCTAAATTCCCCATATGATTAAAATCATATGGTATTTGTCTATCTCTGCCTGCCTTACTTCACCTAGCATAATACATTCTAGCTCCATTCATGTCACTACAAATGGCAAGATTTCATTCTTTTTGATGGCTGAGTAATATTCCATTGCACATATACACACTACCATCTTTATCCATTCATCAGTTGGTGGACAGTTGGGCTCTTTCCATAGTTGGCTATTGTTGATGATGCTGCTATAAACATCAGGGTGCATGTACCCCTTTGAATCTGTATTGGAGTTTTTTTTTTAATGGTTTCCCTGGGATTATAACTAATACCTCTATTTATAACAATCTTGTTTAGATTAATATCAACTTAGTTTCAATAGTAGAACAAAAACAAAAAAACCCTCGCTTTGATTCTATATAGCTCTGTCCCTCTTTATATTATTATTGTTACAAATTACATTTTCATACATTGTGTGCCCATCAACATAGATTTATAACTACTATTTAATACAGTTGTATTTTACATAATATAGCAAAAAAGAATTACAAATCTAAACTACATTAATAGTGACTTTCATATTTATTTATGTAGTGACCTTTACCAGGTGTTTTTTATTTCTTTGTGTGGATTTGAGTTACTATCTAGTGTCCTTTCATTTTAGTCAGAAGAATTCTCTTTAGCATTTCTTATTAAAGTCAACTATACTAGCAACAAACTATTAGTTTTTATCTGGGAATATCTTAATTTCTCCTTCAATTTTGCCTTCAACTTTTGCCAGATATAGCATTATCAGTTAACAGGTTTTTAAATTAATTTTACTTTTTCCTCTGGCTTTCTGTCAACACTTTGAATATATCATCTTACTGCTTTTGGTCTCTATTGTTTTTGATGAGAAATCAGCTACTTATCTTATTGAGGATCCATTGGGTAAGATAAGTAGCTTTAGTCTTGCTTTCAAGATTCTGTCTTGGCTTTTGACAGTTTTATTATAATATGTCTCAGTGTGGATCCCTTTGAATTTATCCTACTTGGAGTTCATGGAGTTCTTTGGATGTATAGTTAATATTTTTCATCAGTTTGGAAAGTTTTCAGATAATAATTCTTCAAATATTCATTCTGTCCCTTTCTCTCTCTCCTCTCCTTTTGAGATTCCTATTATGTATATGTTGATATTCTTGATGGTGTCCCATAGGACTCTTAAGCTCTGTTCATTTTTTTTCATTCTTTTTTCTTTCTGTTCCTCAGACTAGTCAGTCTCAATTGACCTATGTTCAAGTTCATTAATTTCTTTTTTCTAACTTCCTATATCTTCTGTTCAGCCTCTCTGATGAATTTTTTTGTTTCAGTTATTATTATTTTTTAACTCCAGAATTTGTTTGGGTCCCTCCACTCTTCTTTAAAAAAAAAAAAGACTTGGGGCATCTGGATGGCTTAGTCGTTAAGTGTCTGCCTTCAGTTCGGGTCATGGTCCCAGAGTCCTGGGATCGAGCCCCGCATCAGGCTCCCAGCTCGCAGGAAGCCTGCTTCTCCTGCTACCATTCCCTCTGTTGTGTTCCCTCTCTCACTGTGTTTCTCACTCTCAAATAAATAAAATCTTTAAAAAAAAACAAAACAAAACTTCTATCTCTATTGATATTCTCTGTTTGGTGAGATATTCTTCTCATGGTTTCCTTCAGTTTTCTCCATATGGTTTCCTTTAACCCTTTGAACAGATTTAAAACAGTTGATTTAAATAATGGATTGTCTAGTAAGCCCAATGTCCATCTTTCTATTAATTGGTAACTTTCCTGTGTATGGGCCATACTTTCTTTTTTCTTTGCATGATTCATAGTTTTTTGTTGAAAATCAGACATTTTAGGGGCGCCTGGGTGGCTCAGTGGGTTAAAGCCTCTGCCTTTGGCTCAGGTCATGATCAGGTCCTGGTATCGAGCCCCACATCGGGCTCTCTGCTCGGTGGGGAGCCTACTTCCCCCTCTCTCTGCCTGCCTCTCTGCCTATTTGGGATCTCTCTGTCAAATAAATAAAATCTTTAAAAAAGAAAATCAGACATTTTCATTGTTATAATGTAGCAACTTTGGAAATCAGATTCTCCCCCCTGCAAGGTTTTTTGTTGCTGCTTGTTATGGTCGCCCTTTATTTGTTTAGTGATCTTTCTGAAATAATTTTGTGAAGTCTGTATTTTTTGTTGTGTATAGCACTGAAGTTCCTGTTCTGTTGGGTCAGTGCTCAGCTCATAAGTGGACAGACATGTCCTCAAACACTTGCACCCAACAAAACAAGAAAACCTTCCCCAAACTCCCAGTCCTTGCAGAAGGGGTGTATGTATGTGTTGGAACATGCCTTCAGCATTCAACTAGGCAGTTTAAAACTCTGTCCTAGTCTTCATTTCCTGCTTGTGCAGAGCCTGATGGTTAGCCAGAGGTAAGAGCTTAGGGCCTTTCAAGTCTTTCCTGAGCATGCAGTTAGCCTTGGGCATGCACATAGTGTTCTAGATTCCCAGAAATATGTCTGAGCTTTTCAAAGCTTTTATTCCCCGAAGATTCTCATATTTCAGTTTTTCTTTCCAATATTTTTAGTTAGTATATTGTTTTCTCCAATCTTTATTGGTTGTCATAGGCAGCAGCAACTAATGCATTTATCTTTAAATGTTTTCAACAATGCTCCTTCCCCCTGCACTCCCCCCCCCCCCCCCCCCCCCCCCCCCCCCCCCCCCCCCCCCCCCAGTAGCTGCCTCAACACTAGGAGAGTGCTGAATTAGGCAAGATAAAAGTAGTCCTTAAGTTCCCTCAGGGAGCCACCAGATGGGTAAAACAACAGTAACAACAACAAAATTACCACAAGAATAAGGTCTATTCTGCTCCTGTATTGGGATCAGGGGCTATTGTTCAAGGCCATTGTTGAGTTGAGGTTGAGGGATGGCCAGAGTAAGTTAAAATGCCACAAAGCTCTTTTCTGCCTTTTTTTTGATTAAGTGTTCCTTGGTTGTTACAAGCTTTTGGTCAGTTTCTAGGTTTCCAAAAAAGTTGATTCTGACTATGTTTTGGCTGTTTATTACTTTTGTGGAAGGACGGACTTTGGAGTTCCCTACTCTACCATTTTCCTCTTGAGTATTATCTGTAACTTTGAAAATATCTTGACCCCATATCAAATTAGTCTTTTAATTCTTTTTTTTTTTTAATTTAGAATTTCTTTGATAAGAAATGGTGACAAACTTCCATCTCAGGATCATTTGATTGTTCAAGAATACATTGAAAAGCCTTTTTTAATGGAAGGTTACAAGTTTGATTTACGAATTTATATTCTGGTGACATCATGTGATCCACTGAAAATATTTCTCTACCATGATGGACTTGTGCGAATGGGAACAGAGAAATACATTCCACCTAATGAGTCTAATTTGGTAAGTGATACCAGACAGAATCTATTGTTTTATTCATTTGCTTAACTTGTACTTTTTAGAACATGCATTGTATGTAAAGATTATATGAATCAGAGTACATTTTATCAGGCTTTTATAGTCAGGAATTGTGTACATAAACAAGACTGTTTCTAATTTATAGATAGCTTTGTGAAAATTAGAAAGGTAAAAAGTTGTCTCCTCCAGCAGGCTAATTAGGAGAGGGCACTCCCTTTGGGTGCTGTGAGCAAGCACAAGGCTGGATTTTAAAAAGCACATGTGTATGTAGTGGCCTTGCATAGAAATGACATGTACACACGTGTATACAGTGGCCCTCTATAGAAATAGATTTCAAAGCACATGTGTGTATGCTTTGCCCCTGGATAGAAATGATTTATTTAGAAATATAAATAAAAATAATATCTCATTGAGAAGTACAGACAGAGTATTATGGAGTTGAGTATAGGGATAGTTTATGTTTAGCTTCTCATGGAGGAGGTGGTGTTTGAGCAAGCTTTATATAACGGGTATGGTTTAACAAGTAGGTTGTGGGAGAAAGTATATGAAACAGAGAAAGTGAGAGTTATCAGAAAGTAGAGTTATTAACTTGTCACTTTGCACAAAAAAGAAAAAATGGTAAATTTACATTGACCAAATGTAGAGACATAAATTGGTAGTTTCAGTGTGCATTTAATAATGTATTAAATGAAGCTTTCTGTAGATATTTTTCCATTAAGATTTCCTTTGATGGAAAATAACTCATTGATAAAAGTCAAAATTACAGTTTATGGTTTATGAAGGTCAAACCATAATTTATTATCATAATTTATCATGAAAGTCACAAACTTCATTATCCATACTTAAACCTCTACCCTATTTTTGGACCTACTAATCATAGTAAAAATTATAATTTTATTATTTCCAATTTTGTCAAAAGCTTGGTTATTGTTCTCCTCCAATGTTGTACACACAATTAACTGCACTGAAAGTGGTCATATTTTAAAAATTACATAATGACTGATCATAAATGTTGCTATGTTCAATTAATGAAACGTTGTAAACCTGGCAAAGGAAGAATAAGAGAATTGTAAATTCAGTGGAAAGGAAGATAAAGGAAAGAATCATCTCTTTAAAGGTCATAAGGTGTGAATATATTCAATCACCAAGTAATATTTGAACTCTACTGCATTCTAGGCATTGTGCTGGTTTTGAAAAAACAGTGACCAAGAGAGATACAGTGCTTGACCTCTCAAAAGCAACAGTCTAGTGGGGAGGCAGAAAATAAAATAAGCAATTATAATACCTGATGGTAAGTGTAATGGTCTAAGACACTGAGCATTCTAAGGCAGTGCATAGCCAGGGCATCTAACCCAGCTCGAGATAAAATTTAGAGAGGGAGTTTGTAAAGTGAAATATGAATAATGAAGGGCTAGCCAGATTGGGGGCAGGGGGGGTGGGGTGGAAGTCCACAGAGAAAATGGCACAGAGGTATGATGTGTCTGGAGAAAGCACTCATATTCAATATGGCTAAATACAGACCATAAAGGGGTGGGTGTTCAGAGATAAGGATGAAGAGCCTGGAGGAGAGATCTTTCAGGGCTTTTTAGGCCATGTCTAGGATTTTGGAATTTAACCCAAGAAGAAGGGAAGCATTGAAATATTTTAAGGAAGGAAAGAAAGAGTGATATTTTGTCTTAAAAGGGCCATCTGATCTGTCTGTGGGAAATGTGAGAGATGGATGTAGATGTAGATGGATGTAAGAGATGAGGCTAAGGGAGAAGAAGCTGTTTTCTAGTCTAACCACATGTGAGAGGAAAGATGGCCCTATCTGAAGTTGTAGTAGGACTCTACCAACAATAAGAATGTAGATTTAAGGTATATTTATGATAACATGGATAACATTGCTATACTGACAGGTTGGATTTGTGGAACAAGAGGAAAAGGAGAGAGAAATTAAGGATAAAACTCAAGCATTTTGGCATGGGCCAATTGGGTGGATGATGTATTATTCACTGTGATAGGAAACATAGGGGCTGTTAAAGGTCCTGCAGGAAGCCCGTGTGTTTGGTTTGATATGCCTGCACAGCCTCCAAATGGATCTAGGCTATAAGCGTTTGCATGTATAGCATAGGTCTGGAGTTCAGAAGAGAGAACCAAGCTATAGGTTCTAATTTGAGATTTGTCAACTCTAAGATTGTAATTAAAATAATTGGTGTGGCTAAGAATAGGTCATTACTTTTAATTTTTAATTAATGGGATAATACATTGTAAGGCAGATAGTCATGTTTTGAGAGAAAAGAGTAAGGGAAGACATAGGAAAGGATAAGACTTGTAAGCTCATTTAGGTGATAAAGTGATTTACTTTAATATCTTAAATTATGTGTATGTGATTTACTTCTGGATTAAGAAATCATAAGGAAAGTATGGTAGTCAGGAAATGTAACCTCTAGGTCTCACTTTGCCAACTGCTTTTGAATCATGTAATCTTGTGGCTTTGGTTCACATGTAAAAAGAATGATCTTCTCCTATATGTGTCAGTGTTCCTTATAGATTTCTAAAATTTAAAAGTTCATCTTTTTCAGCTCCACAATCAAATTCCTAGATTAAGATATCAAAGAGTAAGAAAAAAAAAATATATATATATAAAATTTTATCTAAAGTGAGATGACAGTTATGTAAAATGTAAGCTTAAGAAAAAAAGGCTGGAAAAGATAAATCAAAATGCTCTCACTGGTTGTTTTTGGATGGCATACTGTTGCATATTTGTTTCTTTCTTCCTATTTCCAACTTTTAAAATAGTGAGCATGTATTTTGTGAAGAGCTGTGTGTATTTATAAGAATTAAATATTGGTAAGCTACATATAAGCAGATCATGAGACAGAGAATTTCAGGCATTGAAATATAATAACCATTTATTTTTTGCTACCAGCGTAGCAGTTGGCCAGTTCTTAAAAAGTTTTGGCTATCCCAATGCATTGTATTGAGCCTATATGTTAAAAAATGGGGTAGAGAATAGTTATATCCTTTTCATTCCTTGCAAGTTACTGTTTGGTTTATAGCTGTCTTCACTGCTTATGGCCAATGTCCAACTGGCAATGAACTGCTTAGAAGGGGATTTTTGTTGAGTAGATGTGAAACTGGAATTTCCAATCCTACTTACAAAGATACTGTTTTAAGAAAAATGCACAGTTCCATTTTTTACCCACTTTTTCACTAGGATAGCTAGAGTTTTAATTACTGCTATTATTATTTAAGAAATTCTTGCCAAGTGGAGAGCCCCTCAAAAAATTATTTTCCAACTTTTTAAAATTAAAAAATGATTTATATTTTGGGAACTAGGAAATGCTATAGTTTGATTAATTTTCTTTTTCTTCAGGTCAAGCACTTACAGTTAGACAAGCATAAGAATTATGCTTTCTTTTAAATATCACTTAAAGCTTTTTCTAAGTTTCATTAAGGTAGAGACTGTTTATCTTATCTATGTATCCATAGTGCCTAGACCAGTTCCTGCAGATAGTAAGTAGGTGCTTCTTAAATATTGTTTAGTGAATGAAAAAAATAAATTTTTTAAATATTTTAAATTATTTATTTGACACAGAGAGAGAGACAACGAGTGAGGGAACATAAGCAGGTGGAGTGGGAGAGGGAGAAGCAGGCTTCCTGCTGAGCAGAAAGCCCAGTGCGGGGCTTGATCCTAGGACCCTGGAATCAGGACCTGAGCCACCCAGGCGCCCCAGAATGAAAAAATAAATTCTTAATTAGTGATGGACACATGGGTTAGTAAACATGTAGCTCAAATTATCACTCCTGCACATTTGCTTCAAAGATTTTATACTGTAAGCCTAAATAACTGCAGTGAAAATAAAATATGATACACATATACTTTGTTATTAACAAACCTAAATAATAATCATGTACATGAAGTATGTATTCATTGTGATGCCACAGTGCTCTCTAAAGTAACTCCCGGGAATAGGATCATGAGGGTAGGAGATACAGATTTGATGAACCTTTATGCTAGATTGATAAGGAACCATTAGATGTGTATTAGTTGACAATTACGAGAGGATTAAAATTTTGGATTCTTTTTCAAGTTTTTTGGGATAACAGTAACCACAAATATAAAAGTGTAAAGAGACTAAGGCACAACAGCTCCAGTAAGGAGTACTGTAAATTTACTGTTAATCATTTAGACTCTGTACAGTGTTGTGTGCTGCTTCTATTGATTCAAAGTGCGCTGTCTTGTCAACGAGCTCCAGTGGCCTCCCGGTTCCTGTGCGAGGGAGAGGTTGTGTTTGATAGTCCTGCCTTTTGATTCATGCTACTTACTTGAGATTTCATTTTTTATTTTTCTTTGAAAAAGCATAGAATGCTCTCTTAGAAATTCTCTTCCCAAAACAAATTTGGGTGAGAACTGTCACTAAAACATTAAAAACAAATTAACAAAAACAGTGTTTTTCTTGCTTAGCAGTGTGTAATTTCAGTTTCATATAATTATTTTAATGCTTTTTATGGTACATATATTTTGAATAATACATAATGTAACTTGTAGATGACTGCATTTGTAATCCTTTTATTGGAAATTTGTCATTCCATTTAATTTGAAATTATCTAAATCATCTTGAAATTGTTGATCTATTGTTTTTCATTTTTGGTAGCTTTCTGGTCTGTGAAACTTCACAGTTCTAGAGTCTCATAGGTGATGACAACTTTGGTTCTTACTTGTTACAGACCCAGTTATACATGCATCTAACAAACTACTCTGTGAACAAGCACAATGAGCGTTTTGAAAGGGATGAGACGGAAAACAAAGGCAGCAAACGTTCCATCAAGTGGTTTACAGAATTCCTACAAGCAAATCAACATGATGTTGCTAAGTTTTGGAGTGATATTTCAGTAAGATTATACCATTTTCACAGTTATAACTGTCTTTCCTTGGATTAATTTAAAGGATCATCAGCATGGACCACTGGGTGTGGTGCATAAACAATGAATCTTGGAACGCTGAAAAAATAAAATTTAAAAAAAATTTAAAAAAAGGAAAAAAGTCATCAGCATATTAAATAAAGAACAGATTACATTACATTGGGCAGATAAACTATTTTCATGAGGGAAGTGGGAATTATGACAGACCATGAAAAGTGGTATTTTTACTGTTCGGGATGGGAGAGAAGGAGTCCTAGGTTCTTTTATTTAAAAGCATAAGTAAAGGCATAGATGTATGAAAATAGTGGTGAGTGGCCCAAGTTGGCATGTATGGTATTTTGGGAATTTTGTGGGGACTTATGGCTGAAAAGATATGTGGAGGCAAAATTTTAGGTCTGAAAATCAAGGCTTAACTTGATAGGCAATAAGGATTCACTCCTTCCAGATTTTAAGGGAGGAGAGTAGTAAGGCCAATGACTATGAATTTAAAAGATACCTCTGAAAATGGGTATAGACAGACCAAGAGTAGATAGAGGAAGGCACCTAGAGGTAGTTTAAGTGAGAAGAATGGCCTGAAATGAACCTCAGTGGAAGAGGTGACGTGTGGGTTTTCACTTCTTTAGAGAAATCCTTGTGGAAAGGTGAACTTCTTGGACTGCCTTGATGATGAATGTGTAGAGAGAATCAATCAGAGAGAAAAACAGGCTTTAAGTGGTACTTTCCCTACATAAGTGAATTGGGAGAAGGCATAGAAGACTCATGTTAATAAGAGGGTGTGGAAATGAACCCTTCTGTTAGAGCCTAAAATATAATTTTCATATGTAACTTGAATATGGTCAATGTGTACTTATTAAGCTCTGAAACATTTATGATCCCTTCTATAAATGGGTAAATTTTGCATCGTTCTTGCCTACATTAGTTAGAATGTATAAAAACAATCTACAAATAAGTGATGAGTTGATACTTAATAAGTTATTAACTTTTCCATATTTTATAATTATTTTATAATTATATTTTATAATTTATCTTTATTAAGCCCTGTATATGAAGATATCTGTTTAAGGTGAGTTAATGAAATAATATAAAAACAGGAGGAGGTAGAGAAGGCTGTTAATCAGTAAATTTTTATCTTAATGTCATAGTTTGCAAATTTCATGAATTTAACTTTGGACTTTTTTTCTAATGACCTTTTTTGGGGGGGTAATTTCTCTAAAAAGTAACCGTGTATGAAGACTAACATACAGTAGTGCCCCCTATATAGTACAGAGATGTGTACTTTTGTGCAGGTCAAGAATGAAAAAGTAATCAATGGAAAATCAAGCCACAGAAATTACAACCATTGTAATCACTCATAAAACCATCCTTACTGAATGCTTTTTATATACTTATATGTATGTACAAATCTACAAATCATATTTCAAAGCAATGACACTCTGTTGGAAATTGTCAAAAGCATTAGTGAAGTTTGATTCGTGTTTGCTTATATCACTCCTGATTTTTACATATACCTGCAGTCTTGCCTTTGCTTTCCTTGTAAATGTGTGTTTTATGTAGAAAAAACACAGATTTGTAATTCAGGGTTTATTATTATTCACTCTTCCCACCCTGCGTTAGTTGTTTCATGCAGATACTTATTAGCCAAGATTTTAACTGTTTTCCTCCTATTTTCCAGTTACTTCACTAATATATCCAAAGATTTATGTGAAGTGGTTTTTTGGCTTTTGTCATTATATCCTTTAGTGTTACTGTTACTTTTTTATTTTGATGAAAATTCTGTAGAACAACCTCTCATGCCATCTCTGATACTTACCCCAAATACGATCTGGATTGGGGTTCTGGGTAACAGCAAGGTTAATTTCTGTCTCTCATTTTTTTCTGTCATAGAGTGAATATTGCTCCCACCAGGTAGTGGAATGTGTGTTTCTGACCTGACATAGGAGGTGGGGTTCAGGAGGAATGATAGAATAATGATAACAGTAGTAGTAGTTAACACTTATTGAAAGTTCACTCTGTTCTAGGCACTATGCTGAGAGTTTTACATGGAGTCTCATTCTGTCCTTACATCAGTCTTTTGCAGTAGGTATTATTACTATTTCCCCTTTATCTTTGGGGAAAGTGAGACTCACAAAGTTTAAGCAAAGTAATGGAGTTTGTACATCTAGCAAGTAGCAAAGCCAAGAATAAACCCAGAAAGCCTGCTGTTAGAGTCAAGTTCTTAATTGCCATGCTATATTGCCTATACCTGTAGAGAGGGACTTAAAAAGACAAAATATTCTAAGCAAAAAAACCCTGCAAGAGCACAGCTTTTCCACAATCTGTAACTTGTTCTTAAACTTCAGTAAACCAAAAAAAAAAAAAAAAAAAAACCCAAAAAAACTTCACTAAACCAACTTTTTGTTTTATGTGCATTCGTAACTCACTCTAGTAATGTTGTATGTCCTCACACAATGTTGATAGCCGTTTCCGTAATCGGTAGGACTCTCATCTCAGATAAACCTTACAAATTGCAAAATCACCACCCACAAAGAAGCACACCTCTCGTAGATTCTGTCTCATCCTTCCAGCCATTGTCTAAGTGGAAGTTCTATGCTGTTTGTGAAATAGTTTATCCTCCTTGCAATTTTTCTTTCCTGCCACTTCTAAACCCTTCTCTATGGTTTCTGAAAAGGCTAGCATATGATCCCAACCTTATTTATTTAACAGAAAGAAGCCACATTTGTCAGCTTTTTTACTCCTCCACAACTATTTTTGGGCATCTCCTAAATGGCAGGCACTAGTGTAGGCCCAAGGACTCGACTCTCGACAAAAAGGAAAAGATCCGCTGATTCTACGCTGTGCGAAGTGGTGCAGGAAGGGATGACGACGGCCACTTTTGACTCCAGCGTCAGGGAGGGCCTCTCTGAATATCAAGGCCGGGCATGGGAATATCGAGAGGGGTGTTCCAGAAAGAGGGACCAGTTATGGCCAGGGGCCCTAAGCAGGCAAGCATGTGCAGAGTGTAGTGAGCAGGGCGGGAGAGGCATGAAGTGGAATCAGAGCAGTGGCAGGGGCCGTATGCCGTAGAGCTTTGGGAACTTTGCCAGGGCGCTGCTTGTAGGTCCAGGCCTTATTTCCATATATGTAAACTTTTTTGGAAGACATTTTCACCTTTTTTTTTTTTTTTAATCACTGTATGTGCAGGAGTTGGTTGTAAAAACTTTGATTGTAGCAGAGCCTCATGTCCTGCATGCATATCGAATGTGCAGACCCGGTCAACCTCCAGGAAGTGAAAGTGTCTGTTTCGAAGTCCTGGGATTCGATATTTTGTTGGACAGGAAACTAAAGCCATGGCTTCTGGAGGTAAGGCATTTCTTTTAAGAAGAAAGAGAAGTTACTACTGTTTTTGTGCATGAAAACAAATGTTTTTTAAATGTACACTTGGCATAGTTAGCTTGTTAACTGGGCAGAAAGAGGCTTGATTGGAACATGTGGGAGGAAGAGAACAAAAACGTGGAGAACAGAACAGATCCAGGAATGGGCCAATATGTGTTTGATATTATTTTTCCCAAACTAAGGTCGAGTGAATTTCCAGGAATTTTGAATATATGTGTGGATCTGCTTTTACTGATTTGTTACCTACTTTCTCCACTATTTTCCCAGCCTCATGGCCTCTGCCACTTCATGACTTCTGGATGTTGTCTTTCCTCTGTGTGGGTGCCTGGGCTTCAGGACCACAGGCTCCTCGTCTTCACTGGGTTCCCATTCAAACTCTCCAAGAAGAGAGAGGCTTCGTGGGTTCATTAATCAGTGTCAGTGTTTCATACCCCAGCTGGCACAGATTCTCCCTTAAAGCCACATACTATGCCCGGGGCTCCCCTCATGCCCAGCCTGTTAACTGGGTGCCTTGGGGTTTGCTGCCAGTCCCTGTTATGGTCAGAGTCATCATTATTTTTCTCTCACTATAAAAGATCACTTAATATCAGGAAAAGATGAAATGATAAAGGGAAAAATAAAAATAGTCTCTGTTTAAGATTTTTGTACATTTCCTCCCAGTCATGTTTATATTATATCTGGAAGAAAACTTAGAAGTCATGTGGTCTTCTACCCCATTCAGCAGTTCTTCTCAGACCCCTGATCTGGAGTCGTAGAGCACATGGGCACAGAACACTGTGTTTGGGAAACTTTATCAGGAAAATAGCACATAAACACCAGTGTTTACTAGATTAGTTACACCTTGGAACATACTGCTATAGAAGGTACAGTCACCAAGTACCTTTCATTTTAAGCTGATCATCTTTATTTGTTGATGATGTTGAAGTTGGAAGATCCATCTGTAACTTGAAGAAGCAAATGAATGAGTGATAGATAATCAAGACATACAAAGTATATCTTTAGGAAAGAGCACTTTTCCAATTTGAGGCCTAATGGTTTGTGTGTGTGTGTGTGTGTGTGTATGTTCATTCTCCTATGTGCCAGGAATGCATATTATGTTTCCAGTCAAGTATAGATGTCAGATTCAAATTTTGCTCTTGCCTGGGTCCTAGAAATAAGGTAAATGCGAGGAATTTTGCTTGTCTTTTTGCTTCCTTCATTACATATAGACGAAAGCATTTGACTCTGCATCTTACTAGGGCCTGACATTTTCTTCCTTAGGTTTCCTACTTTGTCTGCAGTTACCCTTTCCTGTTCTTAACTATATATTTTTTTCCTGCTCCTGCTGCTTGTCTTTTGTCTTTGACAGGGTGGGGAAGAAGTGAAGGCACATGCATGAGGTGGAACGGAAAGTACAGCAGGGGATAATGACTATAGATGATTAGTTACCTGTTTTTAAAAGCATTTGTCTAATGAGCTTGGTGTAAGTTTGGTATATCAGAATTGACTGGATGGTTGAATTCTGTATTTTTTTAAAGGGTCAAACATCACTGTTTGCACTAATGTTTCTCCATACTTTATTCTCTTCTTCGTCATGTCCTGATCAATAACCATTAAAAAACTCGACAACAATCAAGAGCTAAATAACATTGTTTGCATTAACATATTTTCATTTTTGATTCATTTCTTCATCATTTCCAGATCAGTCAGAACCATTACAAAAACTTTATAGTAACCAACAGCTATGGATTGAACATTTATCATATTAAAACAATTAAAAGAATCTTATTTAGATCTTGCTTCTTTGTGTTTTCTCCCAGCTGCAATTGTAGTGGTTCTAACATATGTTGTTAAAAACCTTTTGGCACCATCAAGTGGAATAAAATAGAAGGTGCATCTGAGAATATGATAACTTTTAGTTAACTGGAATAACTGCAGGTAATGATCCATAGTGACAAAATTGCAGAAATTTTCAAGCACAGAAATATTTTTTTGGGGGAAAATATGGAACTTGGGTAGGATATGAATAAACTGTTGATACTTTAATTACCCTTGTGTTAATTTCAACAAGTTCTTGTGTCAGGGAGGGGAGATCTGAGAAGACAGAATACTTACCCTGGTCTGGTGGAGACTCAGATATGTGTCTTATGGTAATTGTTAGGAGTATAAGTAGGGAACAGGGGACCAGCACAAGCAATAGAGTGATTAATCTCTCTGGGTACATGTGTGTATTTGACAGACAGTTAAAAAAATCTTTGCAGAGGAGGGAACACCTGGGCAGAGTGCTAAGGGTGGTAGAAGGTGCAGTGGGGACTCGGGGTTGGGAAAGATGGGAGTGGGGTGGGGAGAAGTTACTGGGCCAAGAGAACAACACTAATTTGGGAGCCTGGAATCTATTATGGATACTTTGATATATGCATAAAATGATTTTGCTTGTTTTGATAGTAAAATTATTATTTGGTTGGCTAATAAATAGTATTTATTAATTTAATTTGCTTTCTAATAGTTTTCATTTTTGCATGCATTTATAAGCTACTGAACTTTAAGACTCTAACATCTGCTGAACTTTGTTCTAGATTTGGGGTAGGAAATGAGAACCAAAGAAGCCATCAACATCACAGAGTAGATTTTTTTTTAAAAGACTTATTTATTTATTTGTGAGAGAGAGGCAGTGGGGAGATGCATAAGAGGTGAGAGAGAGTCTCTCAATGCTGGGCTCCATCTCACGACTCTAAGATCACAACCTGAGCCAAAGCCAAGAGTTGAACACTTAACCCATTGTGCCACCCAGGCACCCCAGGGTAGAATTTTGACTGAATGGAACCTTAATTTTCAGAATTTCTTCTGTCTTTATTTTTTACTTTACCTTTCTCATAAAACTTTTGAAAAATCCAAAATGTGAATTGAAAAAAATTTTTTTCTACCTTTTCACATATTAGTTTATCTTGTGTGGGTACATTTCTCCATCGACCAATTTCTTTTCTGTGGTAGTAGAGGAATATTCTGACATAGGTAAAAGAAGGTCGAGGTTACTTCCATCCTGGAGGACAGATATGTCTGGTAGAATTCCAGAAGACAATTTTGGAATGGGACACCTAAGGAATTCTATAAAGATAGATAACGTTTCAGTGAACCACTTAGTTATTGGTTCCTAAATGTCTGGTTCATTTTATAATCCTGTCCTATGTAGTAGCAGAACTATTGTTAATTGTATAACAAATTGCAGAGATGTAAATTATAGAACGGTTAAAATATTTTCATATAAAATACATTACCATATCCTTTCTTCACACTTGTAAGAGGAAATACTTAGAGTTTTGAAGTTGCAGATTAATAAACTCCCTTTCTTAAGTTTGCCTGGAGTAAATGGTGGTTCTTACAGTTACCAAGCTGTTCCCTTCTCCTTGAGACCACAACACATAGGCAGAAATATGTCTATCACCTTCTAAATCAGAGATCAGCAAAAGCATAATATACTTTGGCACATCACTGTAAGTGGAATACCATGGGTCAAAATGATGACATGAAAGATTTTCATGATATACTTTTTATTATTATTTTTTAAAGATTTTATGTATTTATTTGACAGAGAGAGAGAGATCACAAGTAGGCAGAGAGGCAGGCAGAGAGAGGGGGAAGCAGGCACCCTTCCAAGAAGAGAGCCTGAACATGATATATTTTTAAAAAACTTGGATTCTTGGATTATAGAATAATATTGTTAGTATAGGTATGTATTTCAAAGATAAAATAAATATTATAAATGTGTATGCATAACAAATCTTTATCATTTATCAAATGGTTAGCAATACACCATTTATCAAATGGATAATAGTCCACTGGGTAATGGGATTACAGGTGGTCTTTTCGTTGTCCATTTGGCTTCTATGTACATACTTCTACTTATTTATTTTAGCTGCCAGTTGTGAAATGCATGCTGTTAGTTATTTTGTCTCTTTTGGAATAGAATTGTATAAGACAACCCTCTTCTATGACTAATGGTGTCATAATTTTTTGAGATAGGCTGTGAGGTTAAGTGGTGGTCATGAAGCTAAGCTGTAGTTTTGAACTCAGCAGTGTTCTAGCCAACTGAATTAATTAACTTTCTTAGACACTTGCTATTCTAGTTATATTTTCATAGCAAAAAAGACAAAGACAAAAGCTCCTGCTCTTGAGGTGGTTGTGTATTACAAAGTGGATTTCAGGGTATATGCAGTTACTGTTACTTCCTATTTTTCATCTTAATGAAATCCTGGAAATGATGTTGGAAAGAAGAACACCCACAAATGGCTCATTTATTCCCATGAGTCCTTATACAGTTAGAGAAGCTCGTAGAGGTTAGTCTGCAGCTACCTTTAATGCTATCTTCTGAGTTGAATAGTCAGTGTCTTTGGAAATGAAAATTGATGATTTGTTTGATCCAGGTAGAAAGAAAATTATTTTTTAGGCAGTAATAGATGAAATCATCCAGAAGATCTGAAGCAGTGAAAAGAGGGCACTGAGAGTTTCTATATGCCAAATAAATGCATTTAATTATTACTGTATTGGTACCATGCGTATTATTTTTGTTACATCATTATTATTGTTAATACTGGTCTTCTTTTTGTCAGGGTGAGTCACTTTTAACTTCCCTAAACTTAAAACCTAGAGTGCATGGGGTGTTGGGTTGGAGAGTGTGGAGAGGAGGAGAGCACAAATGCTTACTGAAGATCCTGAGCTAAGGCAGCAGTGGGAAGGAGACCATGACAGCAGTCAATTCCTCGCAACTCCTTGACTTAGGATGGTGGGGGAGGGAGGTATGGCAGTGGTAACTGGACCATCTACCATGTAGAGCTTTGAGATTTATTGTAGAATTTTTCTCTTGGTTGGGATCTTGCATTAGTTTAACAAAAATGTTTTGAATATTTATTAACCTACCAACATTTGGCTTTTCTCATTGTTTTCTTTGTAAATTTCAGATTAATCGTGCTCCAAGCTTTGGAACTGATCAGAAAATAGACTATGATGTAAAAAGGGGAGTTCTGCTAAATGCACTAAAGCTACTAAACATCAAGTAAAGTATTTCCTCTATTTTTTGGAAGGTTTTCACCACCTTTGGCATAGAACAATCACTTGTACATGGGATTGGCTTTTTCATATTTTATATTTTGAATTTCTTGATTCCATTCCTCAAACCCATTTAGTGTTTTCTTTTTAAATATCTTTTCTTCCCTACAACCTGCTTTTTCTTCTCTCTATATCATGCTCTGAGCCTATAGTAAATATGATTAAATTACAGTATTGGTGTAATTATTCAATATAGAGTGTAAGGTTGAATTGGATTATACCTAGAGGAAAATCTCTACATTATCTTCCTTACCTCACAAGAAGAAACTAAAGCAGAGTTCATTCAGGAAGTTAAAAAAGTAACAACCCTCAGACACATGGATTTCCTACCTTTCTTTTCAGAGGTCTTTCCACTGTGTCTTGCTGCCTGGATAAACAGAAAAAAAGAGGCAGTTGTTAAATTGTTAAGACAGGGTTAACCATCCCATTGAAAAGCATAGACAGGAATTCCTTTTTCCTTTTTTTTTTCCTAGGCTGGATAATAGTCCATTGTATGTATGTACCACATTTTCTATATCATTCATCTATTGACAGACATTTAGTTTGCTTCTATGTCTTGGCTATTGTGAATAATGCTGCAGTGAGCTTGGGAGTGCAGGTATCTCTTTGCATCCTGATTTCAGCTCCTTTGGCTATGTACTCAGAAGGGGGATTGCTGCACGAACAGAATATTATTAGGTTGGTTGCAGTGTACATGATCATGAATCTCAAATATTTCAAATGCTATTTTGTAAGGAAGCTTTTGGCTCATTATGAAAGAAATAGAAGTTTAATTGAACTGCGTAATGAAGTAGTGAGTCATTTGCCATTATAAGTGTTCAAATAGTGTTTAGGATGTTGGATTAAAGGACCTCTGAGGTCATTTAAGCCCAGGGATTTTTTAATTTCAATTGATTCTAATCGTCATTTAAGGAACTCTAAAAGAGTTGTGGGATGCTTCCAAGCAATTTATTTATTTTAAATGTTTCCAAGCATTTAGTAGATGCCTGCTTGAGAAGTAGCTTTCTATGGAAAGCGTTATTTAAAGAAGAGATCGATACATGAATTTTTTTTTCCTGTTTTTTTGATAGATAAATTTATTAAGAAATTTTCATATGGCCCCTTTTTTCTTTTCTTTTTTTTTTTTTTAAAGATTTTATTTATTTGACAGCGAGAAACACAGCGAGAGAGGGAACACAAGCAGAGGGAATGGCAGCGGGAGAAGCAGGCCCCCTGCCGCGCAGAGAGCCCGATGCGGGGCTCGATCCCAGGACGCTGGGATCTGACCTGGGCCGAAGGCAGACGCTTAACGACTGAGCCACCCAGGCGCCCCTCCCTTTTTTCTTGATCAAAGAATGATTCGCCTCAATTTAACTGACATTTCAGTTATCCTAAAAGAAATAGGTATAGATATCTATATCTATATAAAAGATATAGAAAGTGAAATTTTTGTTTATTTAGCTTAAATATTTAAGTGCATCAAATATTTTAGATTGTTCAAACAGTATACCTATACATTTTTTTATGTTTACTATTATTATATAAGTAAGCCTTATGTTTTTTTGTTTTTGTTTTTTGCATGTCTTTGCCAACCAATTCAGGACATAATGTATGGGTGTTTTTGTCTCCTTAAGAGTGAGATATACATAGTTCAAACAGTGAGAAATTTCTAGACTTAAAAATAAAGGAAAATTGGAATTCATTTTCCTTATTTTTCTTAGTATTGTTTCACTAAAAGAATTTAGTACAATTCTTAGTGCTTTGAGAATATGCTAATGAAGTTTACATTATAGATGTGCCTTTTCTCTCCATCCAGATGGAGTGCTCCATGGGCATATATGTGTTAGACTTGTCTTTCAAGTCTGCACAATTTTTTTTTTTTAAAGTTTGTGATAGATTTTTTTTTTAAGTTTTTATTTATTTATTTGACAGAGAGAAAGGTCACAAGTAGGCAGAGAGGCAGGCAAAGAAGGGGAAGCAGGCTCCCTGCTGAGCAGAGAGCCAGATGCGAGGCTCGATCCCAGGACCCTGGGATCATGACCTGTGGCTAAGGCAGAGGCTTTAACCCACTGAGCCACCCAGGCACCCCATGTCTGCACAATTCTTCTCACAATGTTTTACTTATAGTATGGCTCCATATATACCCTAAAGTTCATTTTGTAAGCATATACTTTTTTTCCCTAAATATGTTTATTTTATTTTTTTAGTGTTATAAGATTAATTGTTCATGCACCACACCAGTGCTCCATGCAATTTTAATCTCAAGAAAATCCCAAAGAATGTTGATTGCTCAGAGTACTCCATCACTTCTCGTGGGAATATAAAACCTCCAGTTTACTATATGGAGACCCATAGTTGATGGATGATTAGATGAATATGATGGACATGGGTATATATAAACATTGAACCATATCCCCACTGTGTCTCCTCTTCTGCTAATTCTCCTCACAGGGATAAGATAAGGGCTTATTTGAATTCCTGTGTTTTAAATTTCAGGACCAGTGATAAAAGGAGAAACTTGGCCAAACAAAAAGCTGAGGCTCAAAGGAGACTTTATGGTCAAAATTCAATAAAAAGGCTCTTACCAGGTTCCTCAGACTGGGAACAGCAGAGACATCAGTTAGAGAGGCGGAAAGAAGAGTTGGTATGAAAATTTTTTACAGTATACCCACAATTTGAATTGTATAATTCATTGGTCAGATTTTATTTGTCACATTTATTCATTTCTAGAAAGAGAGACTCGCTCAATTACGAAAGCAGATTTTAAAAGAAGAACATGAAAATCGGCATATGGGGAATTATAGGTAACTGTGCCTCCATTTTCTTATAGATTGAAGAAGTGTTAAACAACTGTTCTACATTTTTAACCTTTTATTCTTTGAGCACTGTTCGTTTCATTCCTGCTAGCCAGTTTCATGGGTGGTTGTAGAAGATCTTTTAAATCTGATACTATTCTATGACCTTATTTACTTATAGTATTTTGAAAAAGTCAGGTTTTAGGTCTCATAGTTTTCTTTCTGTCAGTTCAGAGTGGTTGCTCTACTTTGTTTAAACTCACATATATCAGGAACTAGGCAAATAATGAAAATGTTTGAAGGAGGCAGGTATGAGACAATACAGAGGGGTGTGGACTGTGTTGAACTGGAACCCCTCCATGGTATCCTCTGACAGGATAAAAGAGGACACCTCCTCTAAATTCCTTCTGTTCTTGGAAAGACTGCCCCTCTTCCCAAGCTTGACATTAACTTAACAGAATTAGGAGGTTTCGGGGCCACAGAGCCTCTCACATTCTTAGTAAATTATTTTCTGCCTTAACACCATGAACAGCAACTCTGAGAACACATTCTCCTCATTCTACCTCTACCTTCTTCTCTTCTTCAGAGAGGCACTTTCCACCATCCCAAAAGAGAATATCAAGATGAATGCCCACATTCTTGTACATGTCAGTAACCACACTGTAATCTCATACTTCTAGATTATTCCTCATCACTCACTCTCTCCCATGGGAATCTAAATTTCTTCAATATGCCTAATTGCAATTCTTCTCCAACCACCACTCCACAACCAAACTCTTAGACTATGCTTTCTGGAGCTTCATTGTTTAATGACCATTCTCTAGATAAACTTTAAGTAGATAACAAATGAAAATTTGTGTGAATTTCTTATAGCTGCATTCATCTTTATTTCTAGCACGTGGTAAAAAGTAACTGGTAGAGAGTAGGTGGTCAGGGAGTATCTATGTAATTGAACTTAGCTCTTGTACTACAATAGCTTCTTTTAAACAAGTTGGTTTGTCTGATTTATTGTAGACGAATTTATCCTCCTGAAGATAAAACTCTGCTTGAAAAGTATGAGAATTTGTTGGCTGTCGCCTTTCAGACCTTCCTTTCAGGGAGAGCAGCTTCATTCCAGCGAGAGCTGAATAATCCTTTGAAAAGGATGAAGGTAAAGGAATGAATGGTTACAAAGAGAAAAATGGATGAAGCCAAATAATATGTCTTTAAAAACAACCCACCTTATTGCCACATTTGTTTTAAGATGTACTTTCCTTCTATTTTAGCAGTTGATAGCATTTCATAACCAACGAAGTGATTTCATAAATAAGATGTCTAACAGGACAAATTATGCAGTAGAGAATGTTGATATGTTGTAATATTAATCTATTGTAATAAACATGTCTTCCTACAGGGGTGTGTATGTGTCCCTGAATTTAAAAAAAAATCCATTGAATTAACCTAGTGTTTCGTGATGTTCTCGTTATTTGGATTGTAACTAACATACAGTATTTTTTCCCCCTGATACACTGCATAGACCTGGCATATGAGAAGTAATTAAAACACACACACACACACACACACACACACACACACACACACAGAAATCTCTTTATCAAAGTGTCTATCAGTTATCTTTTATTGCATAGTAAACCATTTATTTGCTCATATTCTGTAATCTTGGCTGGGCTCAGCTGAGTAGTTCTTCAGCTTGGCTTGCTTGGAGTGAATCGTAGTTGCATTTATTTGGAAGATCAGCTGGGGTTGGAAATCCAGGAAGGCTTCCCTCACATGTCTGGTGCCTCAGTTAAGATAGCTGGAATGTCTGGGGAGCTGTCTTGATGTCTTTCTCTTTACGTGATTTCTTTGCAAGGTAGCCAGATCTCATAACATGGTAGCTTGAAATTTCAAAAGGAAGAATTTCTAGAGGACATACCCTTTGTGCAAGTGCTAATGAAGCCTGTGCTTGCTTTGTGCTTGCTAAAATCTCTTTGGACAAATAAGTTTATGTGAACTCATTAAAATGCACTTTATATTACTGGACATTTCACTACAGTGATAACCTCCCATTTCTTGGATATCCTATTATATTGAATGATTTGAAAATGATAAAGTTTATTATTCATAGATTTTGCTATGGTCTTTTTTTTTTTTTTTTAAGATTTTATTTATTTATTTATTTGACAGAGAGAGAGAGATCACAAGTAGGCAGAGAGGCAGAGAGAAAGGGGGAAGCAGGCTCTCTGCTCAGCAGAGAGCCTGATGTGGGGCTCGATCCCAGGACCCTGAGATCATGACCTGGGCCAAAGGCAGAGGCTTTAACCCACTGAGCCACCCAGGTGCCCCAATAGATTTTGCTATGATCTTTTCACTCACATTCTGCAACAAGATACAGAGCCACTTTCAAGCTGGCTACACCTGAGACAGAAGAAGAAGGAATAATGTGGATCTCAATGTTCTTTTCCTTCAAAAGTTTTTCTTTTGACATACACAAATGTCTCCATCAGTAGAATTACATTCTGTGGCCCTTTGTTTTTCTTGATTAAGATAGTAGGGAACCTTTGTTCATTTTCTGTCACCTGTTTTATACTGGTGTTTGTCTCTGCTGTGATTACCACATCTGTTCATCTTCTCATTACTCTGCTCCCCTAACCCCACTTTTTCTGCTAGAAAACCTAGGAATTTTGGAGCAGATAGACCTACGTTCAAATTCCAGCTCCCTCATGTGTTAATTATGTAACCTTAGACTAAACTATTTGATCAATAGTTTGTTCATCACTAATACAGTAGTATTAAAACTATAACAGGTTGGTGGTTAAAATAAAATTGAGGTTAATTAAAATAGTCTATTTAAAGTACTTGTCA
>CM053606.1:60356533-60393221 GCA_028646535.1 Procyon lotor | reverse complement strand
TGTTCGAATGTCTATCATCAAGAAAACAAGAGATAGCAAGTGTTGGTGAGGATGTGGAGAAAAGGGAACCTTTGTAGACTGTTGGGATTATAAATTGGTTTATCCACCATGGAAAGCAATATGAAGTTCCTCAGAAAGTTAAAAATAGACTTAACATATGATCCAGAAATTCCACTTCTGGGTTATACCCAATGGCAATGAAAACAGGATATCAGAGCAATAAATTCGCTCCCAAGTTTATTGCCACGTAATTCAAGGTAGCCAAGATTTGGAAACTATGTAAGTGCCTGTCAATGGATGAATGGATAAAGATGATATGGTATATATGTACAATGGAATATTTTCAGCCATGAGGTAGAAGGAAGTCCTGCCATTGTGACAACATTGATGGACCTTGAGAACATTATGTTAATTAAGGCAGACAGAAAAAGACAAATACTATAGGATTTCACTTATATATGGAATCCAAAAAACCCAAACTCATAAAAATGGTGAAATGGTGGTTTCAGACATGGGGGAATAGCGGAGAGATTGTTTAAGGATACAATCTTGCAACTAGTAGTAAATAAGTCCCAGAGATCTAATGCACAGTATAGTGAATATAGACAATATTGTATTCTAATCATCAGACTTACTAAGAAAATAGATATTTATTATTCCAATCAGAGAAAAGAAATGATAATTATGTGACTTAATGGAGAAGCTATTAACTACAATGACAATCATATTAAGTATATAAATGTGTCTCTACACAATGTTATATGTCAAATTAATTTCTATTAAAAAAATAAAGAAAAGCTGAACTTGGTCCAGTCTGGGTTATAGTAGTTTTAGTTTACTCTCTTGTTTCAAGGGTCTCAAGGATGAAATTTATTCAGTGTTTGTTATGGACCTCATTTTCTATTGTTATCTAAAAACTATAAGACTACAGAGGAGTATTACTGGCTCTCGCATGCCTTTATCTTACTACTCCACTACATGCTCACTAAAATTGCTGTCAGAGAGACCCAGCAGGTGAAGAGAACAAGCTCTGTAGGGCGGTTCTAGATGTTACACTAGCTCTCATGACCATTGAAAACTCTTCTCTTTATCCCAGCCTTTTATAGATGTGGTCTCTGCCCATCTGTGTGCAGACTTGACAAATGATCCCAAAGTAGAATATGGCTTCTCATCTTCACTTGCCTAGAACTTTTCCCCACTCTGGTATTTATTTTATGCTACTTTTTATCCATAGCTCTCTGGCATCTTAAAAACTATGATTGTTTAGTTTATCTGTGTTTTTCTAGCTGCTATAATGAAAGTACTGTTATGATCTTCTTTCTCCTAAGCAGAAGCAGAACTCTTTGAGTTTCTTTTTAACTATCTTGTGCTGCTGTGATGGGAATTCATTGTAGGATTATTATTTAATCAAAACATTATAGCAAAAGTATTTTGGTATTTTAATAGCCAAGGCTTTATTGGATTGGAATGAAGAGTAACTTATTTTTACAATTTCCGTTGCACAGTGAGATTTCTAGTTTCTTCAAAAGCCTTTTTTGTAAGAGACACTGAAACATGTCATAAATATATAAATGGAGATGTGATATTTTTATAGATTGAATAAATAACTCAAGGAACCTCTTTCAATGTAGCTCTTAAACTCCTATTGCTTTGGTTTGCTCAAAATCTACTTCAGTATATGTTTTTAAAACTTGTTCCCTTGACTACACAATGATTCTGGAAGAGCAAGTATTATACCCATAGAATGGAAATCTCTCATAAAGTTCTGAAGATACTCTTGCAGAATAGTTAAAATTTTGAAAGAGTTACCTTAAATTGTGCCCATTTACCAAATACTAACATTAGATCGTTCTAAATGAAACTGTTTAGGCCAATCATCAATTTTCTTCTGAAGTTGTAATATTATTTTGCACTAATTAATATAGAGATGATTGATGAAATTGTGCTCTGGAAAACTAGAGTGAACTTTTGGAAATTTTAAAATGTTCAATAGGCTAATTAAAGTATTGTACTCTTAAGATTTTAATAGTGTACTAGAATATAAAGATACATTTGCTTATGATATTAATGCGTAATAGATTTCAGTTATATATTGTCCATATTGCCAGATTTCCATGAAGGTTTCTTCAAGAGATTTTTCCATGGCTCTTTATTTCTCATTTGATCTAAGCAATCTTAATTAAATAGTTCTAGGACTCCTCGTTGCACACTATTTTATGGAGATAAATGACTGGAAAAATTCCAGAGTCTATTAGTGATCACAATTTTAATATTTTTTAAGGAAGAAGATATTTTGGATCTTCTGGAACAATGTGAAATTGACGATGAAAAATTGATGGGCAAAACTGCCAAGACTCGAGGACCAAAGGTGCAGTACCTCTACATTCTTTACTATCAAAGTAGATGCTACTAAGTACAGTTGATTTTACTTTTATAGTTCTTACCATAAGAATGATGCCAATTTCAAGGAACTGTGTGGACCAGTTCAGATAGAGTTAGGGAGATATACTCAGGAGAAGTTTTGTTAGTTTCCCACATTTTTAATTTTTTTTAAGATTTTATTTATTTATTTGACAGATCACAGGTAGACAGAGTGGCAGAAAGGGAGAGGGAGAAGCAGGCTCCCTGCTGAGCAGAGAGGCAAGAAAGCCCCATGCAGGGGTGAATCCCAGGAACCTGGGATCATGACTTAAGCCAAAGACAGATATTTAATTGACTGAGCCCACCCAGGCGCTCCAAGTTTCCCTCATTTTTTAAGTCTTTCCCTAATGCTAGGAAAAACCCTTTGAGTTAGAAGGACTTAAAACTAGTACCCTTATTCTATACTCAGTATTACATTTTTCTCCTATTTCTAGACTTAGCAATTTTCAGAGATGTGTAGCATTATAGGTGAGGCAAATCATGACTCTGGGAATCCTCATGGGGAGCCTCATATATTGTTGACCCAGTAACATTGAAATTGTGTTAGTTAAAATAGAACTGTTTCTAGGAATAAACAGAAAGCTATCATGCAAGCAAAAATGGACACATGTGTGCCTTACCTTCATCTTCTCTGGAGTGATGAGATCTACATGTTCCTTTTTTATATGTTAAAGACCTTGCTAGTAGAGTAGGAAAGTTTTGAATTTGTAAAATCTTAGAATCTTTTTTATTCAGTTGTCATCATTATTGTTGCTGTTGTTTTAGTTTACATTTCAGCAATACAAAGCTATCGCTATGTCCTTGTACACATTATCATGCTCTGTCATGCTTTCATGCTTTTTCCAGGCCTCGGGAATGTCTTCCTATTTAAAAAAATATATATATATTCATTGCTTGATTACAGATCCCCTTCTAATCCAGCTGAACCATTGCTGCCTTTGTGAAATCTTCCCTCATTCCCCTAGTTAGATTTAGATATTCCTTCTCCTTTTTCTGATTGTGCTACAAATAACACTTTAAGTTGGGACGATTGTGTCCATGTTTGCTTTAGAATGAACTTGTAAGTACTTTGAGAATAGGAAGCATGTTGTCATCTCTAGCACCTAGCACAGTTTTTAGTACTTGGAAGGTTATCAAAAGCCATTAATTAAATCTGTTGAATGTGTCCACAGTGACCTCATTGGCTACTGGAAGAACAGATAGGTAAACCAAAGTCCAGGCTGTATTGTGGCAAGTGCTTTAATAAAGAGAGTAGAAAGTGCTATAATTACATAGAGAAGAAAAGGATTGATAGACTGGATGGCCTCATACAGGAAGTGATATTGGAATTGGGTCTTAAAAAATGAGTAATGCTCTAAATATTTAGGATGAGGGGAACGATATTCAGGTTAGAGGGAATATTTAAGGCAAAGACATAGAGGTGTGTGACATTGTGTAGAGTATTGGAGAAACAAGAAAGAATTTGGCATCACTCAAATGGAAGATTCCTGGGAAGTAAAATAGTGCAAGATGAACCTGATGAAAGATATGTATCTGGTGGAGATCAGAGACCTTGGATGTCAGGCCTCCTTCTTCTCAAATATTTGCTTTATACTGAAGAATTGTGGATGATGCGGTTGATAATGCCTCTACTGTATTTTAGAGTATCTTTAAAAGTGAATAGATTCTAAGCTTTGTGTATTAATTATTGCAATTCAGCAAACCAGTTGTGAGACAACTTGGGGCACAGTATTTTATGGCAGAATGACAAATGCAAAGGCCCTGAGAGCGCCATCTCTCATACTCTTCTTTGCTTCCTTAAATAAGGCTTAGCATCCAAATAAAAATATAAGCTCCTGGAAGGCAGAATTCACATTCTAACTATTTTTTTCAACTCCTCTTATTCTAGGTAAGTAGTAGAAACTAACTGTATTTGTTGAAATGAATTGGCTAGTTTCTGTAGGTTTTTTTTTGGATTTTTTGTTTTTAGTTTCTGTAGGTTTTAATGCCAGTAATATTTCAAAGTGGTTGAAAGCTGCATAATCAGTCTGAAGTAAAAGAATTTTATAACTTTTAAGGGTCTGAGGGTCTGAGCTGAGTCAAACTTCAAAGCAGCCTTTCATTTTAGAGAGATGCTATCACATGGTAAACATTAATTTCCAGTGTGTTTATGGTAGAAGAATAATTGAAGATAGTGAAGGTTAAATGAAACTTGTACTAGGAGAAATAATAATTTCTCACTTATTTGAGAAACTAAGAAATATTAATTAGCTCTATAAATAATAAATACCACATAAAGTATTAGCTGTGAGCATTGTTCTTTTTTTTCAGCTGAGTGATTACTAATCTTAATGCTATTTATATGTTTTTATGTAGGGCCCAGTTCATAATACAATAGGACATAAAAATAACTGGTATGATGTGTATCCTAACTCAATGCCAATTTACAAATTCCATTTTGTAGTTAAGATACTGTTAGAAGTTCACACTACTATCACTTCTTATTAATTATTGCTTGAACAGTGTGTTGATCAAAAAGTCGCAAATGCTTATATGACACAAAGGTTCAGCTATCCGTTTCCCCTAGTGATTCTTTATAGGATCAAATAACTCATGTAGTCAAGCTTTTTGAGAAACCTGAAAGCTGTCTACCTACATGAAGGAGGATACTACTAGCAAGGCTGGTTGTGCCATTGTTTCTTTGGGGATTTTCGAGAGTGCTGAAGAAACATGCTTCTTCTAGAATTCGTATTCCCCAAGGCTATCAAAATGTTCCCATGATTGTGTACTAGGCAGTGTTTTTATGCATATCTCTTTGAACATTGTTAGTGCTCAATAAATACTGGACTATCAAAAGAAAAACATAGTTTCAAATACAAGTTGGTACTGTAGTGTATTAAATTACTTTTCCCTCTTTGGTTATTTTTTACCCTTGATCATGCTTTGGCTTAATGTGTCTTCCAGGCATTTTATGAAATGCTATCTCTCTCTTTACCTTTCATCCTACACCAATACATGAGAAGATATACTTTATTTCAGTGACGTCCCATGGTAACTAAGGGTTTCCTTATGGTGTGTGCTAGCATCAAAGCATTTTTGTTACACAGAGAAAAAGAATCTAGTGTATAGCTACAGGAACCTTTCCCAGCAGGAGCAAGAGGCATATGGTTATAATAAATAGTCTCTTAAAATGACTAAGTCATAAAAGTGTCTTATTCTTGGTTGCGTACGTTCTTTCTGAAGTGAAGCTGTCCTACTTCCTTTATCTTTTTTATTCCCTTGGCTGGCATCCTTGGAAACACATTGTTTGGGAGGTTTGGATACAAGTAATTCTAATGGAAATATTGGAGCATAATAGCAGGGCATTTTGAATCATTGCAGATTTACCCTTCTACATGACACCTATCCTCCAAAAATACTTGCCATACTGATTTTAACATGATACCACTTTTTTTTTTATGTAGCATGGGCAATAAAAAGCAGTGTTGCTCCATTATGTCCAGACCTGTATGTCAGATTCAGAAATCCTGTAAGAGGCATGAGCTGTTCAGAACCAATTTGGAAAGTAGACAATTAACTAACAATTTTTATTTGTAAAAATATCCAGAGCAAATTAAACATGTGAGAAATACCATGTTTTGTTTTGCACATTATCTGAGTGGATAGTCTCACAGGCTCTGTTTTATGATGTGGCTTTACTATACTTACAGTAATTTATTTTATTTACAGTGGGTTTTTTAAAAGATTTTATTTAGGGGCGCCTGGATGGCTCAGTCGTTAAGCGTCTGCTTTCGGTCCAGGTCAGATCCCAGGGTCCTGGGATCATGACCTGAGCGGAAGGCAGACACTTAACCAATGGAGTCACCCAGGCATCCCTTTACTTGCAGTGGTTTAACTGGCTGCTTTCTTACTCTTTCTGCCTTTCTCCCCTTTGCCCTTCTTTCTCCTCTCTCTCAAAAGCAACACACACACACACACACACACACACACTTACACACAAAAACACACACACAACACTCATCTACTGAGTGACTCTGAACACCAATGACAAAACAAAAGTACATCTCTGAGTTTTGATGAGTAGTGAGTAATCTCTATGGAATGAAGAAAAGCTGATTATGTTTCTGATTTTTATATTTTCATTTTCATCTCAAATATTTTATTTTGTTATTCTTTGTGGATACTCTGGTCATTTCTTCACATCACACAGAAGCAGTCGTTTCCTCATCACGACTGAGCTCTGTATCATTTAAGAGGGAGCATTTTGCGGAAACAGAAGCCTCAGTGAAGAGAGCACGGGAGGCGAATGGCAGCGCGGTAGCGGTCATGCTTTGGGCGGTTTCAGGCTTTGGTGAAAAGCAGCAAACGGAGGCAGGAAATTAAAAATAGTAACTGATCATGCTTGTAATTCATTAGCAGTGTTCTGAATCCTAACAGAAGAACATATTTCCCTCTTGTTTAGCCCCTGTCCTCCATGCCTGAGAGCTCTGAAGTGATGAAAAGACAGAAATACTACAGCAGTGACAGCAGTTGTGACAGTAGCAGCAGCGCTGCGGAATCCGAGGACAATGAGAAAGAAGAGTACCAAAATAAGAACAGAGAAAAGCAAGTTACATATAACCTTAAACAGTCTGACAACTACAAATTAATTCAACAATCCAGTAAGTTAATTTCTTGTAATTTTGTTGTTACGTGAAGAATTATGGAATGGAAATTACTGAACTCAAAGACCTTGGGCCACATGACCCCTTGTCGTGTGTGGGGGGGGGACCTGGACTCCTTCCCACTTCCTTCCCAAACCTGACCTAGGCACACCGCACTGTCCCTTCCAGGGACTGCAAAGGGAAAACCAACAGGTTGAATGAAGGATCTCTGTGAGCCACGCAGTTGTGAAAAAGTTGAAGCTTTATCCCCTTCTGTTTTCATGAGGGCTGAGCACTTAAGTCAGGGCTTTGGGATACCCACCACAAGTATTCTGGACAGTAACCAGCCAGCTGCTCTGTTGGCTTCCTTTCTGCCTTCCTCTTTTCCCTTTCTTCCTTTCTTTTTACATCTTCTCTCTTCTTCATTTTGTCATTCATTCCTTCTTTGATTTCAGGTGTGTTCACAATTCTTTCATCCGCAAATGTCCAGTGTGGTATTGCTGTTTTCTCAGGCTCATTTGGATCCCCCTTCCCCATGCTGCCTCCAAGGCAGGACTTTTCTTAACTCCCGTCTCTCCTGCCTATTGCCTCGTCCTCCATTGTCCCAGGGCTCCACGAAAGGGACCAGTTCAGTCATGCAGTAAACAGAACTGTGAGCCTTCTTTGATCTCCAGCAGTGGTTTATTTAATGTGTTAGTTCTCTGGAAATGAGTGTGTCTTAAACCTGGCCTTCCACACTTAGGGCAAAATGCCATGAGGAATACAGCACTAAAGGTGAAGATTTTTAATTATCTCTTACCAGATTATCATGAAGATTTTTAATGGTCTTTCTTTTCCTTTTCCTTTACTTTCTTTTACTGAATTATTTTATAAAGATACATGTTAATATTCCTGCCTTTGAGAGTTCATGTGTTTGGAGGGGAAATAAGGTATTATGTTCCATTTCATTTATTTACTCATTTAAGATGTCTATTGAGCACCTGTTTTAGAGTTGCAAGCTTTTTTTTATCAATTACTTCCTTTTTTTCTTAAAGATGTCTTACGTACTTTCAGTGTGTCTCTGAAAGTATGGCTCTGTTTCTCTTTTGGAAGTTGACATTGTCCTTTCCAGTTGTTTAACCCCTCCTTTAAGATGTGCATCCCTAAGAATGCGCTCCAACAGAGGATGACAGTAGGGTTGCTAAAATGTTGCTAAGATTTCTATAGCTGTGAGATTGTTCTTTTTTCTCAGACCAAAAATAACTTGAGATCAGAAAAATAGTGCACTAAAAATGTTTTTAAGTGTGAATTCACATTTTAGAGCTAGCTTAATTCAGTTATATGTATTTTTCCTTTTTAGTTATATTTTATTTTTATAGTTGTTAGAAATTACCACAAAGGCTTCCATTTGTTTTATATTCTCTCTTTAATATTAAACTAAGGAATACCAATAGCCACAAACCCTCCTTGAGTTTTCTTTCCAAAGTGATGCTAATGATGGAGGACAAAATCCAGATTATGTGTAACATTTTTGGTGTAGAGATAATTTAGGAAATTTACACTTGCAATAGTTTCAAAGATATACTTTGGGTCGATATAAGGTGCTCATATATAAAACTATATGACATAGTTTTCTCCACAACTTGTATATGCAAGTTACAACCATTTTTTGCTAATCTACCTAAATATTATTGGCATATCTAGTGATTTAATTATTCTGTCTGAATTTCCAGTGTATGCAAGGGAAACATGGGAATCTATGGTGATTCAAAAGAAAAGATATTTTTCCTCTGTACCTGTGATCAGGTTATACATGTCCAAATTATCACCTTAAGCCCTCAGAGAGAGCAGAACCAAGGTGAAGGTCGTAGCACATGCTTTTGTGTATTTTCTTAGTAGAAGACTGACCAGTGATATTATGTTCCTCACACAGCCCTTTTCGAGAAGCATAGTCCTTTAAAAAAATTGAATATGACTTTCAGGTTCAGAAGAAAGTTAATAATTGAAGTTTTTTGTTAAAATTTTAATAGCTTTAATGAGTATATTTTTTATACTCACCAGAACCCAAATGGTATTAGGCTTATCATCAACTCAAAATATCCTATAGAAATATATTCCTAAATATGTGCTGTATGTCCATTGCCTTTACAAAAGTTTTTTCAACAGCTAATGAAGAGAAATAGTTGGGTATTCAACCTGCCTTCATGTGAGTTTTATTAAATTATTTAATTACTGAAGATTAATGTATTCCTTGAGCAGAGAGAGAATATAGAACAGTAGATATTTACAAAATATGAACTAAAAAGGATGTAACTGTTGATGATATTGAGTGATACTCTATTTCCTTGTCAGGAATCAAAATTTACCTGAAACACTTCTCTTTTTAAAATGGTCTCAGTATTCATTGGGAAAGATTCTTTGGTTTTCCCTAGTTTGTTCTGATAACAATCCTCTAGATCCAGACATTTTTTCCTTGACTTCATTCTTCTACTGTGGGAATTTAAATCTAGTGTTTTTCTTTTTTTTTTTTTCATTCTTCTCTCCTGTGAATAATAAGACTACCTGCCTACTACTACTCTTGTAATAACCAATTATATATTTAAACTCCATTAGGATGGTCTTTATGTTTTTCTTCTGTTTTACTGTTCTTTTTTTCTTTTGTGCCCTAAATTCAACAACATCCATTTATTCTGGCCACTCTCTAGACTCCTTTCCATCTCTCCCTATGAGTCTTGCTATAAAGTACTCTATTTTATAGAATCTATACACAAATTCTAATAAATGACCAGTCTAATACAAATATAGTAGGTGGCATCATGCTTTAGAAAGAGGAAGGACACTGACATTGTGTGTCCTTAAACCTGAGCTTGGCCACTTTCTCGTCATGTGATCTTGAGAAAGTTCTTCTTCTGAGCCTCCTGGTGATGCAGATTCCTACTTTACAGGGTTTCTGTGAGGATTAAGATGAAAGTATAGAACCTAACAAGATGCCTAGCTTATAGAAAGTGCTCCATAAATGTTAGTTTTCCTTTCTTCTGGTCCTTTTAAGTCATATTTCAAGAATAGAACTGTTTAAAAACAATTGTTCTTATCATAGCCGTTCTTAATATATGATAGGGATTCTGCATCAAGTTTACTGTTCAAATTGAAGAATTAACTTCAAGCTTATATTCTTATGATGATATCTATGCTTTTAAATTGATTGCTGTTTTGCTACCATGTGGTCTAATTGTTAGTTTAACTCTGATACGGTGGGAAACTTCTGCTAACTCTGCTGCTGTGCTCCCCCTCTTCTCCATTACCCTAGGCTCCATTAGACGCTCAGTCAGTTGCCCTCGGTCCATCTCTTCTCAATCACCTTCCAGCGCGGACAACCGCCCCTTTTCTGCTCAACAAATGATAACAGCATCCCGCCCAACTTCAGGGTCTCGGTCACATTCTTTAAACCGTGCCTCCTCCTCCACGAGGCATCTGCCTCACACTAACGATGCCAGCTTTCCTAACTCTCAGATGGTAAGTCGTGGATTTTCTCCTCCGAGATCACAGGAAGCACTCTACTCAGGATTTAGGTGGCAAAGGGACTGGCTGGGAGAAAGACAGATTGAACTCCAGAACCTTCCTATAATTCAGCTCATGGTCTTCTGGAGTTTGGATTATACATCTCTCTTAACCTATAACTTAAAAAGCAGACTCCCCTATTTCATAGAACTTGGGGGTGGACACTGAGAATGGCATTGTATTTTCCATTTGCTGATGGTATAGGATAATTTTGTTGAATTTCATCTGAGCAAGTGTATCATTTTGCAGTGTACTGGGCAGTATAGCTGTACATTTGGGGGAATGTGTCGGATGGTAAATGTTCCTTAATGGACTCCTGATTAAATAGGTTAAAAAAACCAAACCATTGACAAATTATCCTTAGAGCACTGAAGTGCTAACATCGTTGATAATGTTTTCTTTATATTTAAATTAACCTATAGCATTCTCTCCTTAGCATGAATCCCAGAGATTCATGTTGAAGAAGTCAGCGAATTTATTTTGCAACCAAGCTTACTTGTAGATGCTTAAATAGGCCAGGGATTTATATATTTATACATATAGGTCAGGAATTTATTTGACTTGTTTATATAATGTGGATGATGTTCCTGAAGAGAAGAGTTTAGAAAATATAAATGAATGAATTTAACTTGGTAATAATCAATAATAATTTTTTCTAATCAAGAATTGCCTATGGTATATATAACAAATGAACTGAGCAGGAAGTCTTTTTTAAACACTTTTATTTTTATTTTAGTATTCTGAGCTAAATGAACTATAACTGTATGGAAGTGTGAAAGACACTCTTGGGAAATCATATCCATTTAATCCTAAGAATAAATGTAAAAGAAATTTTCTTTTTTACTGTTTTTTTTTTTTAAATTAAAAGTACATCATTTTTACCTAGAAATATCTTTCAGATTATAGTGGCACAATGAAATAAGACCCCCTCCAAATATCTGTATTCTTTCAAATTTAAGAGTGAGTCTTTGCGGCAACTGAGAACAAAGGAACAAGAAGACGATCTAACAAGTCAGACCTTATTTGTCCTCAAGGACATGAAGATCCGGTTTCCAGGAAAATCAGATGCAGAATCATTACTTCTGATAGAAGATGTGAGTATTTGACATATATGAAATTTCAAGGAGCTCACAACTTTTTATTATTTTTAAAATATTAAAATTTATTTCCTGATGGCATTATTCTCAATGACATGGTAAATGACGTGGTAAACTTAATGTATTGAAAAGAACAACCTCCACAAGCTTTAAAAAATACAGGTTTATTTTAATTATTATGATTTATGAGCAGTGAGATCACGTAATCAGTAATGCAAAATATTATTTATTGTCTAGTCCTATTTTAATGATGCAATTACTTCATCAAACGAGAATAATTACTGTTAAGTAATTACTGCTCTTAATGATGAAAGAAATATTAAAGTTAAATCTCCTGTGAAGATTTAGAAGGATCTAACGTGGAATGAGTTGTAATGAAATAAATAGAGCCCTGGGTATAAAATGTCAAGAATATTTGAATGTGACACTGTGAATGGTTTTTGTCAAATTGTGAAATGGCTTATGTCCGGTGGTTTTTCTTCTTATAAACACATTTGCACCACCCAGTGGAACATTCTAAAATGGCACAGTCCTAAAAATTCACATTAAAGTCAATGACTTATTCCTATTTTAGAAAGAAGGTCCAAGTTATTCAGATATTTATGGTAAAAGAGCATTCCTTCAAAGATTGATTACATTTAGAAACATGTGTCTCAAATTGACATTCCTAGCTAATCCCTCAGTAACAGAAGATTGTTTTCTGGTTTCCGGTTTTGTTTAGTTTTGTTTGGGGTTTTGGTTTTTGGTTTTTGGTTGTAGTTTTTGTTTTTGTGGGTTTTTTGGGTTTGTTTTTGTTGTTGCTGTTTTTGTTCCAGAGGAGAAGGCACCATCTAGTGGCCAGTTGGAGGATAAGACCCAGGACAATGCGCTTGGTGCTTTTCACATTTTATCATTACTTTAGACCTCTCTGAAGCAACTGTCTTTCTGAAACAAAACAAACAAACCCCCCTAACAAATAATAATATAAGTTTAACTTTATTAAGTAAAAAATTAATTTGGCAATTTCTATTTTGTAATCATGACATAGTTATAAGCAAAATCCCCAAATATTATATATTTGTTATATGAATATTTTAAAAACTGAAAATGATATCTTACTTGCAAATGAGCTGATATTAACATCAATGAAAAAGGAGGAAAAATGAACATTAGTTATAAGGCATTATGTAGGTGTGTCTTTATTTACATATTATTGTATTCAATCAAGTTCTCTTCTATGTAAAGACAAAAATTTTGTACCATTTTACTTATATTTCTTGGAGATATTAGTTATATACCAACCTTTTGAGTCAGGTTGAAGAAAAATTAGATAATCAGAGAGTAGAACTAGAATTTGTGACTGATGTGATTGTTTTATAAAGAATATCATCTTATATAATTCATAAAATATAATAGATAATTATATAAGACATTAGGTTGTTTCCTATATGTTTACTATATGCAGCAAATATTTTAATTTGTTTGCTTCAGTATATATTACTAGAATATATATTCAGAAATTTTGCAGATTTTTACCAATAAAAACCCATAAAAACAAAACAAAGAGATAATAGAATCCTTATTATATATAAGCTATCTTCTAATGTATTGTTCAATATTCTGTTATTATATAGGTGATGTGGTTAGTATAGCTCTTGGAATTAAAATGGAAAATCTGTGTTTTGGGCTTCTTCCCAAATCCTATGTACCTGAAGACATTTGATTTCCATTTATTAGAGACTGTGTGCTTTTTATAGCAAGAAGAGGAAACTTTGGATTCTGATGGCTTCTTTACTTTAACTTAGAAATCTTTGCACATATCTTTATGAAAGTAGACATTCTTTATTGCAAGTAATATTATAGTGCTTCTGTTTCACAAATTAATAAAATTTGTTTCAACCCATTCATTTACTCTTTGTTACTTTTGAGGAAAATTTTAGACTAAATTTCTTAATGTTTCTCCCCCAAAACAGATCATTGATAACTGGAAATATCATAAAACAAAAGTGGCTTCATATTGGCTTATAAAATTGGACTCTGTAAAACAACGGAAAGTGAGTAATGCCAAAAAATAGATTTGCCCTTTGAGGTTATGTATTAAGATCATTAAACCATATTCATAATCAAACTACGTTCATGTTCATTTGTTTACTTATTTCTTCACCCAATATTTATTACACAACTGCTATGTTTCAGGTACTGTTCTAGTTTCTGAGGATTAAAAAAATGAATTTAAGAAAAGCCCCATCATATCATAGAGCTTATATTTTAGTTAAGGTGTTTGATAGTAAACAATATGTAATAGAATGTAAGGTAGTTTTAAGTACCACAAAGAAAAATAAATGAGGGTGAAAAACAGTGAGAAGGTAACCTTAGAGCAGAGACCTAAATGGAATAGTGCTTTGCAGATACCTGCAAGTACGATGTATCGGAGGAGGGAAGAGCAGTTACCGAGGCCCTGAGTCACAGGTCAGCTTGATGCGTGCTCGAGGCACAGAAGGCATCATTTCCTTCCCTTTTGCATAGGATAGTTGGCCTGTGGCGGTAGAGAGTGAAATGTGAAGTGTGAAGACTGAAGTGGGATGATGCATGGGCCGGGGTCAGATCACAGCTCCAGACGCTGTATGAACACCGTGGGCTTTATTCTAAGTGATGGTAGGTCACTGGAAAATTTTGAGCAAAAGAGTTACATAGTCTGGTTTATAATTTATAAGGATCATGAGAGTTTAGAGAATAGAACTGGGGGAGAGGGAATGTAGCAGCATAGAAGTAGAGACCGACTAGAAGGTTTTTGGAGTGATGGAGGCAAGAGCTAATGGTTGCTTAGCGGGGTGGTAACTGAATGGGCGGATGCTGGGCAGGGGTTTCCTGCTATTATTACTGTTGTTTCATTTTACTCTGATTTTGGTTTTGGACATACTAAGGCTGATCTATTGATTAGGCATCCAGTTGAAGGTATTGAGTATGTAGTTGTATATATGAGTTTTTGAGTTTAGAGCTATGGTTGTATATGGAGATAGAAAATTTAGGAGTCAACCAGGATATTTAAACTGGCAGAACTAGATGCGATTACCTCCAGAGTGAGTGTGGTCAGGAAAGAGAAGAGTTTCAAGAGCTGAACCCTTCACCATGTCTCCATGTAGAAATTGAACTGGAGTGTGTGTGTGTTGGGGGAAGGCAGTTAACTTAAGGGGATTGAGAAGGAGCAGCCAGTGTGGCATGAAAAACCATGAGAACTGGGTGTCCCTGAGGCCAAGCTAGGAAATTCTTTTAAGGACAGAGTGATCAGCTGAGTCGGATGTGGCCCACAGGGGCTGTATGATGAGCAGGAAGACCTGACTGCTCTGTTTTTGGCAATAGGAAGTAAGTAGTTACCACATCATAACAATTAGGGGAATGGTAGGGAGTAAACTTGAGTGGAGTTAGTTTCAAGGGATGAAAAGCACAGAGGAAGAAAACACAGCACAGGCACACTTTTTCAAGGAGTTTTGCTGTAGAGAGGAAAGGGAAAATATGGTAGCTGGAGAGTGATGTGGGTTAATCACAAGGTTTTGTTTTGTTTTGTTTCTAAAGATGAAGATATTTGCAGTTGTTTGTGTGCTGCTGAAAATGATGTAGAAGACAGGAATGGCACAGGAAAGAGAGGTGATAGAAAATCCTTGTGTAAGTAAGCCGGGGTGGCTTGTCCTAACCAGGAGCATTTGTTCTAGTAGGAGGGGAGGCAGGGTGTGGCATCACTGTGGCATCACGGAAGGAAGATGTAAAGGTTTTCTTCTGCTGGGGAGGGGTTTTTAGAGACTGAAGGGGACAGTAAAAGGTCTGTGATAGTAGGAGAGGGAGTGGCCAGCAAGCTTGACCAGCCCATCAAGTGCACTGCAGCATCACTCTGGGGGAAGTATACTATATTCGTAGCTTTAGTGAAGTTGTATTCCTTCAGGAATGCATTTCCTCTTCCAGGATTTATTGCTAATAAGCTGAAAGTTGACGCGGATCAAGTGATGACTTTGAAATTATATACTTTCATTTGAGTGAACTGAACTCACAGTTTTGCATTAACTCATTCAACAAATAATTACTTAGTGTTCTGACACGTGCCAAATACTGGGCTGCCTGTCGTTGAGGAAGCTCTAGCAAAGCTTGCAGAGCTAGACTGAAAACGTACTATACGCCCTAAGTATGTGTTTGCCAAGTCACTGACTGTGGCCTGCAAGTCACATGGCCTTGATTGATTAAAATAAGGACTTCTTGTTAGAATTGGACCCTAAATTTCCTCAAGTCCATATACCTTTTGTAATCTAGAAGATGGAAGACTGTAGGTAAGTTGCTAATTAAAATGAAAAAGTCCAACTAGACTCAAGAAACGAACTAAGGGTGGCTGGGAGGCGGAGGGGTAGGGATAGGGTGGCTGGGGTGTGGACATTGGGGAGGGTATGTGCTGTTAAGTGCTGTGAAATGTGTAAGCCCGATGATTCACAGACATGTGCCCTGGGGCAAATAATACATTATATGTTAATAAAAATTAAAAAAAAATGAAAAAGTCCAGAATCAGATTAAAGTATCTATATGATATTAATATATGATAAATGTGCTATTTAAAAGCAGTAGGGAAAAGTTGATTTCCCCCCCTAAATGATACTAAAGCAATTGGCTGCCTATTTGTAAGAAAATGAAGTTGGAGTCTTATCTCTCACCATATGCAAAAATATGTTCCAGATAGATTATAGCTTTATATGTGAAAAGAGAAAATACTGAAAGTTTAAAAGAAAAGGATATATTTGTAACCTTAGAATGGGGGAACCACTTCTTCAGAAATAACTCAAACCCAAAAGACTTAAAGAAATTATCGACAGATTTTATTACATGAAAGCTTTGAAACAAATTAAAAAGCAGAAGCTGTGAAGAGAATGGGGGGAGGGGTAGATAGGTATTTGCAGCACATAAAACCCAAAGTAACACCAATAAACCAAAACCTTCTACAAATCAACCAGCAAAAGACAAACTACCTATAAATACTAATAAATAAAATGACAAAGTACATAAAAAGGCCACGAAAAGACAATTTATGGATCTTCAAATAGCCAATTAACATGTAAATAGATACTTGGCCTCACTAATGATGAAGGAAAAGCAAGTAAAAACCATCATATTGGCAAAAATTAATAAGACAGGTAATATCAGTGACGGAAATAGTATGCATAAAAGAGCCTTTGCTATACCATTAGAGGGAGAATACATTGGTACAACTCTTTTGAACAGTGATTTGCAGTATCTATTAAAATTTCAATGTTCATAACCTTATGACTCAGCAAAACTACTTTCAGCATTCTATCCTACAGAATAATTGCCTGAGTATATGAAAGATAGACATATATGAGCATTCATTGCCAAGGTATTTGCGAAAGTAAAACATTTGAAGTAGCCTAAATGCTTTATCAGTAGATTTATGGTTAAATAAATTATAGTGCATCCACACTATTTAATTTCATTAAATTGGGACGCCTGGGTGGCTCAGTTGGTTAAGCGGCTGCCTTCAGCTCAGGTCATGATCCCAGGGTCCTGGGATCGAGTCCCACATCGGGCTTCCTGCTCAGCAGGGAGCCTGCTTCTCCCTCTGCCTCTGCCTGCCTCTCTGCCTGCTTGTGTTCTCTCTCTCTCACAAAGAAATAAAATCTTTAAAAAGAAAAAATTTCATTAAATTGAATACTCTGCTGGAATCATAAATCTTAACCTGAGAGATAGCACAGGATTATGACTTGTAACATATGAAACAAACATACATTAGTAAAATTAGCCAAACTTTACTAATCATGAGTGAAGGATACAATCAGTAAGCCCAGGAGGCCATGAGCCCATCATCTCTCAAGTGCCCCTTTTCAAATGTCCAGAGGCATTCTGGGTTCAGGGTGATAAGTGCCAACTATGTGTGGACCACCTTAGTACAGAGGGAGACTTGCAGATTTGAGTGGCCTTCATTTTCCTTCTCCATTAGTCACCCATGTAGTCTTTGTGACTAACTTCCATTCTCTAGCCAGCTGAAAGGAAAAGATTGATTGACTATAAATGTAGTCTGATAGAACTCTCTGCAAAGATGGCAATATTCTTTATTTGTGATGTCCAGTACAGTGGTCACTAGATACATGTGGCCATTGATTGAGCATTTGAAATGTGGCTATTGTGATTGAGGAATTAAACTTTTAATTTTAATTAATTTAAATTTAAGTAGCCAAATGTATCTACTGGCTACTGTAGTTGACAGAACTTTCTTATTTATCTCTTTGCTGGAAAATTTTATTAGAGGGTTTGCAAGAATGTTCAGTAAGGTCAGAATTGTCATGGGATCTTGAAGAAGCAATGCCTCTGTCAACTTTTTCCCTTTTCTATACCAGCCAAAAAGGATATCAAGATAGCAAATTAAATGAACCCATCATGTTGTACAATAATATATATTGTCCCATTTTAAATGACTTATGTGTATATACTATTTTAGACTATTTTATTAAAATATTATTTTATTAAATATTACTTATTAAAATAAGTATTTATTTTGTATATTTATATTTTACCTATATACTTTATTTTTGTATATATATGGATAAACTATTATTTATATATAAAATAAATTATTAAAAATTAAAAATGACTAATGTGTATTTGCTTAAAAAAATTTGTTTTCTTTAAAATTTTTACAGACTAGGTATCAAGTTGTTAAGATGATGTTTTTCTTAAGGGTAGGTAGACTTACTGAGCCAGGGGAATAAAAGTGGTAACCTTTGGTATCATTTTTGTTTTGTATATTTATCTGTATTTTTTTCAAGTTAGAATAATCTTTTTAAAACTGGCAGAATGACAGGGAGACACAGGCATTCCTCTGAAGCCTGTCTGCAACCCCCCTCCCGCCCCCCAATCAGACGTTAACTTTCCTTATTCTAAGTCCTTATGGCACTTGTACTCCTCTGTACTTAATGATCTGCCTTGAGACGTTTTTGTACTAATTTTTTTCCACTTCTCTAAAAGCCAGGGGCTTATCTTACTTTGTAGTCACTTGTAGGAGGATTTCTATAAACACTTATTAAGTTGATTCAATTCTAGACTCTTTTATGAACTCTGTCAATGGCAGGCTAGCTTCTTTCTGCTTCCATTTTTCTTCACTAATGATGTGTGTTTATTTGAACAGCAGCAACAAATTAAGACACTCGTTCTGCTTTTTAAATGTGGTTTGAGAAGTTCTGATAAACATTGTATGGGATGATCAGATGATGTCTGTGTATGGTAATATTTGTGAATCAGAAGAAGCTGTTTCATGTTTTAGGATTGTTATGCTCAATTTGGTTTATAAATTTTGATTAAAATTAACAAGTTGCTTATAAACTTACTAGCAAGTACTTTGGCCAGTATCTGTCTCTCCTCTTCTGATTTACTATAAGAATATTTGGCGTGAGTCATGTTTGTGCAGGGCTCTCCTCCACATCTCCATGTTTATCCTACACTGTTAGAGAAGGGAGAAAGCACCAGTGTGAGGGGCCCTGGTGCTTAGTACAACTTATATACCTTGCTACCTACCTTTGCTTTGAGCCCTCTTGTTGCTACTCCCATTTCAGCATAAACCAAAAGTACTATAGATCTTCTGTCCTTGTAAAAGTAGTAAGACATCCCATCTTCAATACAAAGCTTGTTCAAGTCCCATTGTTTAGGCTACCCAAGCAATTATAGTGAAACTTCTACGTAGGTAATTTAATAAACAGTTCTATTTTGGGGAGAAGAACTTGTAGCTTGAATTTTGACTCTCTAAGTTCATCCTGCCAAGTTGGCCACTTTCGTGAAGGCCCTTGAAAGATGGCCCAGGAATGGTAGGCTGGGCTATGATGAGAAAGGGAAAGCCCAGAATTTACACACTTGCAACTTATTTGTGGCAATTTTCTTGCTATGGTTATGATCACTGTGTTTCCTTTTCTTCCCTCAACCATTTTGTTCTTTAAGACACTTTTCCAAAACAGACTATAATTTCTCAGATAGATGGTAGAAGGTAGGACACTCTTAGGAAAAGAAACAGAAGGCAGCTTTCGGGAGCATTCATCGTGTGATGGCATTACTCCCCTTGCTTAAGCAAGGGTCATTGAAGAGCTCTCACCCATGAGTAATTATTTGAATAATAAGGAAATGAATTACTGGAAAACTCCTTTTTGTAAAATTAACCCTGCCGAGTTTATAGGTTCTTTCACCCGTGCTCACAAAAAGAAGCTAACAAATACACACATCATGAATGTAAATCATCAGACCAGCCAGTAGTAGAGGCCTTGAGCTCTGACATAAAGAGTTTTTAATTGGGACTTTTTTTTTTTTTTTAACATTTTGTTCATTTAATCAGTGACATTAGAATGAATTAAGGGATATACTTAAAATTTAGCTCAGAGAGGATAAGTATAGAGATACATGGTGAAAATAATCATTAAGACAAAGTTAAATATGTTTGTCTGATTTCTCTCTCTCTCTATATATTATGTTATATATAAATATTTTTTCTCTACCTCTTCCCAATCTTATTTCCGATGAAATCAGAGGTAAAGTGGGATCAAAGAATGACTGACTGAAATATTTTTTTCTTGAAATATGAGAGCCAATATAATAATGAGTTGAAAAGTGCATTGAAAAAGATTTTTGAAAGCTAAAAATGCTTATATGTTAATATTAAAGAGTGGAAAGAGGTACTAGACTTGTAGTCATAGGATTTGGGTTCACTACTGCCTCTGGCCTTTACTTGGGGTAGGTGACTTCTCAGAACTGCTTTGAGATTTGTAACATTAAGTACTGGAGGGTTCTTGTGAAATGACACATCATAGGGAGGGTGCTCTGGCCTTGGACGGTATGAAATGCAGGCTGATGTAAAATATGTAGAAATGAGGTATAAAAAATTGTCTATTGGGTTATAATATATTAGCCATTTGATTATCTGTTTGAAACCTGTGCTATTGCTTATTATAAAGCCAAAAACTGCATCCAAGAGAACAAAAAGAAACCTGGAAAGTGGGTCAGCTGTAGTATGTAGGATTAGATATTATAAAAAGTTACCTATTTAGAAGGCCAGAGATTTAACTAATTTACATTTAGATGTGGGTTAGTCAGATCTATCCTTCTTTTGGCTGGGATAACAGTAATCATTGGAAGGCTGTGTCAGTCCAGTCTCCTGAGGAGCAGAGATAAGATAGAATTAGAAGTGAAAGAGATTTATAAGAGAAAACACCCAAAAAAGATAAAAGAGAGAGAGTTCAAGTAGATGGGAAGAGCCTTCAGATTGCAGTTTGGGTCTGCCAGTGGTGAAGGGAGGGCAAGAGGGTTGGGGAGGAAGAACCTGAGACTAGTGAAGTCCTAAGAGAGCCTCGTAGGGCTGATGGGGAGCCAGAACGAAGGTTGTCTGTGGAGGGACCTTGCTAGGTGGAAATAACCCCTCTCTGGGCTCCCATCCATGCTCACTCCTTTGGTTGCGAACAGAGGAGAGCAGTGGCTCCTGAAGGGGGAGGCTGTCAGTTAACTGCACTCTTGAAAGCAGGGTGAGTCCAATGGCATCCCACAAAGGCTGTATGTGATATGATTTAACTTGGACAAACACTTATTGGTTGCCATTTTGTACAAGAACTGTGCTAAGCACATTAGAGATTTGGGGAGTTGTTCATTCATTCATTTAGCTACTTGCTCATTCTAACATGCATTCAACAATACTGACTGGGGGACTACCATGTCCCAAGCACTATTCTAGGTGCATATTGCCTAAAACTCTCATTGAAATCTCTTAATTCCATTTATAGACCATTGTTGAAATACATATCTCCCTTTTTCTGTTCCAGGATCAAAGCATTTGCTGGTTGCTCATTAAAATGTTATAAAACTCTAAGATTAGAACCCACACACACAAAGTCTTTCACGTGCCTCATTCCAAATTTTCCTTAATGGATATAAACTTTAAAGATCAAGGATGAGGGAGTTAAAGACTGAAAAGAATCCTCACCAGGTGAAAATGGAAACAGCTAATCTCATTGAATATCATGTTGTGGTAACTCAACACTTGCACAATTTAGCTTTCTGCCAAGAATGCAGCTGCTTTATATAATTTATAAGGAATATATGTGAAGAATGAAAATATTGCAGTGTTGGTGGGCTGTGAAGAATGCCAAATTTGCTGAAAAGCTTATTCTCTGATGTGATATCTAGGTATAACCTAAGATTGGAGGATGAAGAGAACTATATAGTGATATTAAGCTTATACTATTTTTGCATTTATGTGGAGATTCTAAGAGATCTTTACTGATCAAGTGTTTCTTTTCTAAATAGCAATTTCTTTTTAATACCTACTATAGTTGCTTCTGCATGCATTTTGATGTTATTATTTTCCATCTCTTTTTCATTTGGGCTGACGTAGATGCTGTACAGAGCGGTTCATTTTGCATCAGCAGAAATGCCTTTACCCTATGGCCATGGCTGCTGCATGCATCATTAGTACAGCATGTAGTGATTTTAATGTTATTTCTAAACCTCCCTCACCTCATGCCATTATTTTAATTTAGAACCAACTGTTCAGCCATATGGAGCAGTTTGTCATTCAACATCTGTATGTTCTTGCAAAATATGATTCTGTGTACTTTATGCCTTCAAATGTGCTATATTTCATATGGAAAAGACAAATCTTTTCATTTTATTAATGTTTTCATTGACTGAATCTCCCATTTATTTTTTCCCTTGTGGAGCTTAATGTTGGATCAGGATGCTTTTAAAAGTCGCAATGTCAGGAAAGGTTACCTGTATTCTATAACTTAGCCTCACTTGCGTCTACAGGTGAACCCAAAAGGCACCTTGCTGACCATTTGTTTTTCTGTTTCACAAATTAGGCATCTTCCATCCATTTTGTTCTAACCCCAAAGCACCAAAATAGCATTACACATGAGCCAGCATTAGTTTACCTCTTTCCAGTCTGATTTCTTGCCTGCCTGCTCTCTGCCTTGCTAAAATTATTCAGTGGATGTTTTGCTAAAGGTACAGTCAGTGTCTCCCCATCTGTGTAGACTTTTAAGCAGATTAGGCCCTTTGCCCTGGCCCTGATGGACGGGGTGCCTGGGCAGTCTCATCTGTACACAATGACCCCACCCATTTTCCCAAGTGTTAACTTGAGTAGAGGCGAATCTGAATCCAAGAAGTGACAATTTGATTCTTTTCTAGGGTTTCTTGTTGACACTTGGATAGACTGAAGTAATTGTGAAGTAATTTTGAGTTGTTGGGTAGTGCTTAGGAGGAGAGATCTGTCTATACTGCTGTCCATTTACCAGCTGTGTAATCTTGGTGAAGTTACTTATCTGCTCCATGCCTGAGCGTTCTCATCCATAAAATGAGATCCATAAACGTCCTCAAAACCAAAAAATTTTCATAACCATTAGGCAACACAACCTAACTTACCTGAATTCCTTTGGTGACAATGACCTGACAGGAAGTTATGTATTATTTTTGTCTTGTCTCTTGGTTTGCATGTTCACATATTTTCCTGCAGCAATAGTAATGTGTATGATTATGGACTCTAACCTCAAGATCTTTCGAAAAGGGACCATGGACCAATTTGTATCTACTTAATGTTTTTGTTCTGAGGATTAAATGAATTACTATATGTAAAAGTGTTTAGAACAGTCCCTGGGTCCACAGTGAGGTCCATAGTAAGCCCTCAATAAGTGTTAGCTCTGATTTTTACCTTGTCTGCATAGGTTATACTTTGCTGCAAGGAACAGTTTCACTAAATTTCACTAAGATTGGGGATGTGATAAGTTTTTTTTTCCCCAAAATGAGCATAATGCCTCTCTTTATGTGGATAACAGTCTATATTAATTAAACAGGAAATTAAAATAAAGCAAGCTAATTATTAATAGGAGAAGAAGAGGGGATGAAGGGATCATAGGTCAGTGGCAGGTAAAAGTGTCCCTGTATACATTCGCCCGGGGAATAGATAAGGGAAGACTGCCCCAAGCAGAGGCAGGAGTGTATGTGAATGCTCAGAGGGGAGATGAGGGAGTCGGGTTCTTGTACTCTTGGTCTGCATGCCCTCACGCCCTCCAAATTATAGGTCTCCCCAAACCATTCCTTTCCTCAGGACCAGGGAGCTTGCCTCCTTTAAAATTGAAGGCAAAGAGAAGCAAAGGAGAATGTATGTTCCCCACGAGCTGCTCAGGAGAAGAAGGGGCATGTTGCTGGGTTGCCTGGGTCATGCTAGTCTCATGATTCTGAGAAATCACTGAGGCAGAGATGCTTGTGTCGCAGGAGGCCTATTCATCTCTCATGTTGGAGGAAACATCAGGAGGAGAGCAGAAACATTCTCCACCCCTAACTCCCTGGCCACTTTCAGAAGTTGCTTTTTGTCATGTGTGGGTGAGAATGTTAGACCATCGTGGTTTTAAAATTCCCTCTAAACTAAGAATAAAACACATACGGGGTAGTAGCCAAGAGTCTCCACTAAGTAATGTACCTAGTATAGTGCTTAGCAGATCAGCTACAGGCAGGCGAAACATGTTAGTTGCCCTTTTCTTTGGTTCTTAAGCATCATATGCGTTTTACCATAAAATGTATTCAAAAAGAAATAATCTAGAATCTCAAATGCTGTAAAGTTGAATAATTATTTAATAATAGGATATGAAAGGGGTGCCTGGGTGGCTCAGTTGTTTGAGTGGCGGACTCTTGATTTTGGGGTCGTGAGATGGACCCCTGTGTGGAGCTCCGCCCTCGTAGGGGGTCTGCTTTTCTTCTTCTCCCTCTGCCCTTCCCCACCTCTAAAATAAATTAATAAATCTTTAAAAAATAATAGAAAATGAAATTAATGTTAGTGTGGCATTTATTTATTTATTTAAATAGTTAAATGTTAACTATTTACATTTTTTCCTGCATTACAACTTTTGGCCTATCATTACTCACATAGAAAGTAGAAAGGAAAATGAAGAAGAGAAATGACTTAAATATATCATTTAACTGCTAGTGTGGATTCTTCTACCATATCAGTCATGAGTACTGCTTTCTACATTAAAACAATATAGAGTTAAATTAATAGCTTAAATGAAAATGGAAAAAAAAATAAAAGGTATGCGTTCATGCCCAATGGACATAGCAGCGTTATTATGAGTAATTCACAGTAAAATTAAAAAAAAAAAATCCTTCTTACTGTTTAAGCATTTGTTATCTGTAGTAACAAGCCGTTCCAGGACAATTTTTTCCCAAGCGACTTTATCGAAGATTGCATTCCCTCTCCTTATTCTCCACCCTCTCATCTGACATGCCCCTGACCTGCTGTGGGGGTTGCGGTACCATTCCCACTTTATGGTGAGGGAAGCGGGAACAGGAAGGGAAAGCCTGAGTCTGCTCACACCATTCCTCATGAGAGGCTGAAGTTGAGATTCTTCTCTAAATAAAATGATATTTTGAAAATTTTTTACTGAATTGATTTTAAACAGATGTTTATTCTACATTTGCCTTGTCAGAAATAACTAGTATCACTTCTTAAACTGTGGCTGTTTTAAAGAGAGACAAATTAAATTCTTCTTTTATCTGCTTCCAATTCTCTATGCATTTGTGCTAATTGAGAGAAATCCATCTTCCTTCAGCCTTTATATTTGCAAGCTTCTTTCTCTCCTCACCACTCACTCACATATTTATAGGCAGTTCCTTCAATCAGATACATAAAACAAGAAGCGAACTCCTGGGATGCCTGGCTCAGCCAGGAGAGCATGCAACTCTCAGGGTTGTGAGTTTGAGCCTCACGTTAGACACCGAGATTCCTTAAAAAAAAAAAAAAAAAAAAGTGAAAATCTACTTTGGTGAACTAAAATTTGGATAACTATATTTGTTGGTGCTTACTTTTTTTTTTTTTTAAAGAGTTTTCTTTGGAAATACCTGCATTGCATAAATATTAAATACGTGTGAATTGGACCTATTATTATCTAACCAAATGGCTCTCCGCCATCTCCCTGGACATCCTCCCCATGTCTCTGGTAGCCATTTTCTCAAATTCATGATTCACTAGTTCCCTTCTTTCTTTATAAGTTCTTATTATGTCTGTGTTTATTCTTCATATGTATTTTAAATTTAGTTGTTTTTCTATTAAAAGGGTTTCATACTATAATCTCAGGTCTGCATTTTTGAAAAATTTAATACTGCTAGGATGCTCTGTGTTTTGTGCATGGTTGTATTTCATTCATTTTGATTACTATATAATAGTTCAAGGGAATGAGTGTACCAGTTGTTCACTCTCCCACTGAAGGGCAATTAGATTGTTCCCAGGTGTTTGCAATTGTGAACAGCTGTTAGAACATTCTTGTACATGAGTCTTGTTTTTAACCCCTGAGAGAGTTTCTCTGAGGAATAAAATTGCGGGGTTACAGGGCATATGAATTTTTAACTTTAGGAGATAATGCCAAGCTATTTTTGAGCAACTGCACCAATTGGTACTCCCACCAACAGTGTCTCAGAGACCCTGCATAACCATAGCTCTCCAGCACTTGGTATCGTCATACTTTTAATTTTTGTCAGTTAAACGGACATGAAGTGATATCTTATTATAGTTTTAATATTTATTTATTATATATATATTGGGCAAATTTATTTCCTCTTCTGTGAAATTCCAGTTCATGTATTTTTGTCCATTTTTTCCCTGTAAGTTGTGAGTGCTTGTGTTAGCAATTTGTTAGGCATTCATTGTGTATTTCGGATATTAATCTTTTGTTGGAGGTATGTTTTAAATATATTTTCCCAGTTTGTAACTTGATCTTTTATTTTCCTTAAGGTATCTTTTGATATCCAGAAGTTCTTAATTTTAATATAATCAATTTATTAATATTTTATGGCAAATACTTTTTTATGACTTAAAGTCATCTTTTTCTAACCTAAAAATGAAAAGATATTCACCAATACTTTTCACTAATATATTTAATGGTTTATTTTTTAAGCTTAAGATCCTAATCCCTCTAGAGTTGATTTTTGTTAATTGAGTGAGTGGATTCAACTTTACTTTCTTAATGAAACTTACTATTTTTCAGCATCCACTTATTGATTTAATTTAGATTTAACTTAAGTTTAAATTTTAAACTTAATTTCTTCTTACTCCAATGCTCTGACTTACCACCTACGTCATACACTAGAGTTTCATAAATACATGGACCTACTTCTGGGATTTTTGCTCTGTGCTGTTGTTCAGTGAATGAGTGTGTATAGGTGTGTGTGTGTATTTATCTTTGAATTATATATATTCATCTTTGAATTTTAGACACACACACGCTTAGATTTTGAAATAACTTCGGTTTTTCCACTAGGTTTTGGACATAGTAAAAACAAGTATTCGTACAATTCTTCCACGTATCTGGAAGGTACCTGATGTCGAGGAAGTAAGTTTATATCGGATTTTCAACCGGGTTTTTAATCGCCTACTCTGGAGTCATGGCCAAGGATTGTGGAACTGTTTCTGTGATTCAGGGTAAGTTCTAAGTTACCTTTTATTATTGTTAACTTTTAACATTTTACTATTTAGTTATATAGGAAGCCCAATAAAATGGTTGAATTTCTATAATGATCTGTTAAAATATGGATTTTTTTTTTTTTACTGCATTTAGTTTTTTTGTATTTGGCTATAATTTATAGCAGGTAAGCTGATTTAGATGAAATAATGAATATAAACACAACACCTAACTAATTTGAATTCAGGGGAGAGAAGTTATTCTTTAATTTAATTTTGTTTTATTTAAATTCAGTTAATTTACATATAGTATATTATTAGTTTCAGAGGTAGAGGTCAGTGATTCATTAGTTGCATGTTACACATAGTGCTCATTATGTCATTACCCTCCTTAATGCCCATCACCCAGTTACCCCATCTCTCCACTCCCCTCCCCTCCAGCAACCTTCAGTTTGTTTGCTATCATTAAGAGTCTCTTATGGTTTGTTTCCTTCTCTGACTTGATCTTATTTTATTTTTCCCTCCCTTCCCCTATGATCTTCTGTTTTGTTTCTTAAATTCCACATATGAGTGAAATCATATAATTGTCTTTCTCTGATTGACTTATTTCACTTAGCATAATACCTTCTAGTTCTATCCATGTCATTGCAAATGGCAGGATTTTAATTTTTTATGGCTGCATAATATTCCACCACGTCACTCACACACACACACACACACACACACACACACACACACACATATACACACACCACATCTTCTTTATTCATTCACCCATTGATGGACATCTGGGCTCTTTCCATAGTTTGGCCATTGTGGATATTGCTGCTATTAAGGGTGCAGGTACCCCTTCGGATCACTACATTTGTATCTTTTAGGTGAATAACTAATAGTGCAAATGCTGGGTTGTAGGGTAGCTCTATTTTTTATTTTTTGAGAAACCTCCATACTTTTTTCCAGAGTGCCTGTACCAGCTTGCATACCCTTTCTCCACATCTCACCAACATTTGTTGTTTCCTGACTTGTTCATTTTAGCCATTCTGACCAGTGTGAGGTGGTATCTCATTGTAGTTTTGATTTGTATTTCCCTGATGCTGAGGGATATTGAGCATTTCTTCATGTGTCTGTTGGTCATCTGTCTGTCTGACTTCTTTGGAGAAATGTCTGTTCATGTATCCTGCCTATTTCTTGACTGGATTATTTGTTATTTGGCTGTTGAGTTTGATAAGTTCTTTATAGATTTTGGATACCAGCCCTTTATCTGGTATGTCATTTGCAAATATCTTCTCCTATTCTCTCACTTTTCTTTTGGTTTTGTTGGCTGTTTCCTTTGTTGTGCAAAAGCTTTTTATCTTGATGAAGTCCTAGTCGTTCATTTTTGCTGTTATTTCCTTTGCCTTTGGAAACTTGTCTAGCAAGAAGTTGCTGTGGCCAAGGTCAAAGATATTGCTGCCCATATTCTCCTCAAGGAATTTGATGGATTCCTGTCTCACGTGTAGGTCTTTCACCCATTTTGAGTTTATTTTTGTGTATAGTGTAAGAAAGTGGTCCAGTTTCATTCTCCTACAGATGGCTGTCCAATTTTCCCAACACCATTTGTTGAAGACTATCTTTTTTCCATTGGACATTCCTTCTTGCTTTGTCAAAGATTAGCTGACCATAGAGTTGAGAGTTCATTTCTGGGTTCTCTATTCTGTTCCATTGATCTATGTGTCTCTTTTTGTGCCAGTACCATTCTATCTTGATGATTACAATTTTATAATAGAGCTTGAAGTCCAAAATTGTGATGCCACAGCTTTGGTTATCTTTTTCAACATTCCTTTGGCTATTCAGGGTCTTTTCTGGTTCCATACAAATTTTAGGATTATTTGTTTCAGCTCTGTGAAAAATGATGGTATTTTGATATGAATTGCATTGAATGTATAGATTGCTGTATGGACATTTTCACAATATTTGTTCTTCCAATCCATGAGCATGGACAATTTTTCCATTTCTTTGTGTCTTCCTCAATTCTTTCATAAGTGTTCTCTAGCTTTTGGGTAAAAGATCGTTTACTTCTTTGGTTAGATTTATTCCTAGGTATCTTATGGTGTTTGGTGCCATTGTAAGTTGGATCAATTCCTTAATTTCTCTTTCTTCTGTCTCCTTGTTAGTGTATAGGATTGCAACTGATTTCTGTGCATTGATTTTATATTTGCAACTTTGCTGAATTCCTGTATGAGTTCTAGTAATTTTGGGGTTGGAGTCTTTTGAGTTTTCCACAAAGATTATCATGTCATCCGTGAAGAGTGAAGGTTTGAGTTCTTTGCCAATTTGGATGCCATTTCATTTCTTTTTGTTTGACTGCTTTGGCCAGGACTTCTACTACTATGTTGAACAACAGTGGTGAAAGTGGACATCCCTATTGGGTTCCTGACCTTAGGGGAATAGTTCTCTTTTTCCTTTTGAGAATTATATTTGCTTGTGGGTTTTTCATATATGACTTTTATGATACTGAGGTATGTTCCCTCTATCCCTACACTGTGGAGAGTTTTAAATCAAGAAAGGATGCTGTATTTTGTCAAATGCTTTTCTGCATCTATTGAGAGGATCATATGGTTCTTGTCCTTTCTTTTATTAATGTAGTACATCACATTGACTGATTTGTGGATGTTGAACCACCCTTGCAGCCCAGGAATAAATCTCATTTGGTTGTGGTGAATAGTCCTTTTAATGCACTGTTGGATCCTATTGGCTAGTATCTTGGTGAGAATTTTGCCTTCCATGTTCATCAGGGATATTGGTCTATAAATTCTCCTTTTTGGTGGGTTTTGTCTGGTTTTGGGATCAAAGTAATGCTGGTCACATAGAATGAGTTTGGAAGTTTTCCTTCTGTTTCTATTTTTTGAAACAGCTTCAGAAGAATACGTATTAATTCTTTACATGTTTGATAGAATTTCCTTGGGAAGCCATCTGGCTCTGGACTCTTGTTTTTTGGGAGATTTTTAATTACTGATTCAATTTCCTTGGTGGTTATGGATCTGTTCAGGTTTTCTATTTCTTCCTGGTTCGATTTTGGTAGTTTATATGTTTGGTAGTTATATGTTTCTAGGAATGCATCCATTTCTTCCAGATTGTCTAATTTGTTCGCATATAGTTGATCATAATAAATTTGTGTAATTGTTTGTATTTCTTCAGTGTTGTGATTTCTCCTCTTTCATCCATAATTCTACTAATTTGGGTCCTTGTTCTTTTCTTTTTGGTAAGTCTGGCTAGGGGCTTATTGATCTTATTAATTCTTTCAAAGAACCAGCTCCTAGTTTCGTTGATCTGTTCTACTGTTCTTTTGGTTTCTATTTAATTGGTTTCTGCTCTAATCTTTATTGTTTCTCTTCTGTTGCTGGGTTTAGCTTTTATTTGCTATACTTTTTTCCGGCTCTTTTAGGTATAAGGTTAGCTTGTATTTTTGAGTCTTTTCTTATTCTTGAGAAAGGCCTGTATTGCTATATACTGCCTTCCTAGGACCACCTTTGCTGTATCCCAAAGGTTCTGAACTTTTGTGTTTTCATTTTCATTTGCTTCCATGAATTTTTTTTTTTTTTTTTTGCTTCCATGAATTTTTAAAATTTTTCTTTAATTTCCAGGTTGACCCATTTATTCTTTAGTGGGATGCTCTTTAACCTCCATGTATTTGTGTTCCTGCCAAATTTTCTCTTGTGAATGAGTTCAAATTTTAAAGTATCATGGTCTGAGAATATGCAAGGAACAATCCCAATCTTTTGGTACCGGTTGAGATCTGATTTGTGACCCAGTATGTGGTCTATCCTGGAGAATGTTCCATGTGTATTCAAGAAGAATATGTATTCTGTTGTTTTAGGATGAAATGTTCTGAATATATCTGTGGAGTCTATCTGGTCCAGTGTGTCATTCAAAGCCCTTGTTTCTTTGTTGATCTTCTGCTTAGATGATCTGTCCATTGCTGTGAGTGGGGTATTAAAGTCCCCTACTATTATTGTATTACTATCAATGTGTTTCTTTAATTTTGTTATTAGGTGGTTTATATAATTGGCTGCTCCCAAGTTAGCGGCATAAATATTTACAATTATTAGATCTTCTTGTTGGGTAAGCCCTTTAATTATAATATAATGTCCCTCTTCATTTCTTATTATAGTCTTTGGTTTAAAATCTAATTTGTCTGATATAAGGATTGCTACCCTAGCTTTCTTTTGATGTCCATTAGCATGATAAATGGTTCTCCCCTCCCTTTCAATCTTTAGGTCTAAAATGAGTCTCTTGTAGACAGCATATTGATGGGTCTTGTTTTTTTTTTAATCCAATCTGATAACCCTTGTCTTTCAATTGGAGCTTTTAGTCCATTTCCATCCAGAGAAATTATTGAAAGATATAAATTTGGTGCCATTGTATTATCTCTAAAGTCACTGTTTCTGTAGGTTGTCTCTGTTCCTTTCTGATCTTTGTTATTTTTGTGCTCTCTCTTCACTCAAATGATCCCCTTTAATATTTCTTACAGGGCTGGTTTAGTGATCACACATTCTTTTATTTTCTGTTTTTCCTGGAAGCTCTTTATCCTCCCTTCCATTCTGAATGACAGCCTTGCTGGATAAAGTGTTCTTGGCTGCATATTTTTCTCATTTAGCACCTTGAATATATCATACTTGTCCTTTCTGGCCTGCCAGGTCTCTGTAGACAGGTCTGTCGCCTTATGTTTCTACCTTTGCAGGTTAAGGACCCTTTATCTCAATCTCCTTTCAGGGTTTTCTCTTTATCTCTGAAGTTTTCAAGCTTCACTATTATATATTGGGGTGTTGAACTATTTTTATTGATTTTGATGGGAGTTTTCTGTGCCTCCTGGATTTGAATGCTTGTTTCCTTCCCCAGATTAGGGAAATTCTCAACTGTAATTTGCTCAAATAAACCTGCCCCTCCTTTCCTCATCTTCTGGCACCCTATTATTCAAGTATTATTGTGCTTTATGGTATCGCTGATTTCTCAAAGTCTCCCCTCATGATTCAGTAGTTGTTTTCTCTTTTTTTCAGCTTCATTACTTTCTATCATTTTGTCTTCTAAATCACTGACCCTCTCTTCTGCCTCATTTACCCAGAAGTTAGAGCCTCCATTTTTTATTGCATCTCAGTAATAGCATTTTTAATTTTGACCTGATTAGATTTTAGTTCTTTTATTTCCATAGTAGGGGATTCTCTAGTGTCTTTTTATGCTTATTTCAAGGGCAGCTAGTATCTTTATAATTGTTTTTGAATTCTAGTTCCAACATCTTACTTATATCCATAATGATTGACTCCATGGCAGAATACTACCTCTGGTTCTTTCTTTTGCTGTGAATTTCTCCTTCTAGTCATTTTGTCCAGAAAAGAAAAGAGGAAAGAAAAAGAAAAAAAAAAAAAAGGCAAAACCAGCAACAATAATATCAACAACAACATTTTCAGAGAGTGATTCTGTTGCATGCTGTGTACACTCAGCTGTTCTGTTTTGACTGCTCTTTCCCACTGGTCCTTCCTCTACATAGTTCCTCCTTGTTTGTACTGGGGAGTATTGGCTCCTTTAATTAGGTATGCTTTGACTTGTTTGTGAAGTTAAGCTGGAAGCTGATGTTTTGCAACTTTCTTTAATCAGTAGACTTGGTATATGGGGGGATTTGTGTTGGTCTTCTGAGGGAAAGGCCTTCTGTGCTCATTCACAAACTGACTTGTTCTCCTAAAGATGCTCCTGCAAGGTCAGAGGGGTGGGGTTCAGTGTAGGGGACTCCAGCCCACTAGAGGCACTGCATTTCTCTATGGAGTCTGACTGTGCTGGTGGTGGGAGGAAGGAAGGATGGTGCAAGAGGTAGAATATGGCATCATATCACCCTCTTGTCTCTGGGGAGGAGGACTCCCAGAAGCTCCTGCTCAGCTGTGCATCTTATAAAAGCAAGCAATCTCCTGTGACCTGGGCCCTTGTCAGTTCCCTGCCCTAACCTGTCTCTGCCCAGGTCATTGGCACACCCACAGCTACAAATTTCCTGTATTTTAACTCTGGCCAGTGGCTGGGATTCAAAACTCCAAGTTTTAAAGGGCCTAATAATGTGTGTGCCCTCTCAGTGGGGAGGTTCAGGGTGTGCCCAGCACTGACCTATTCCTTAAAAGCCATCACACAGTGGACACTCAAAGGCTAGAGTTTATTGTAATGTTCAGCAAAAAGCTGGAGCCACGTTATCAGCCATCTGCATTTGACTCAGTCCCCTATGCCCCTTTGTTCCAGAAAAGCCATTGCAGAGGCTTGAATCTATTGCGGCAGATAGCAAAAAGCAGCGGTCAGGTTATCCACAATCTGCTCCAGTCTGCACTTGCTCTGTCAGTCCCAGCAAAGGGGTCGATTGGCATGCACACAGAGGTTTAAGCCTATTGTGGTTCACACCAAAAAGTTAAGAGGTTTTCTGCCTTCTGCGTGCCCCTCTGTTGCTACTAAGCTCCACTCAATGGCTCCCAGCTGTCCCCTTGTCTCTGGAGAGGACAAATATGCTCCCAAATGCCCTCGAGGAAGGGGAGCGATCTTTCCCTAAGCAACCCAGGGACCCACTCGTCAGGGCTTATTGTGAGGCTACAAACTGCTACAATCTATCCAACTTTCTCCCTCTTCCTCACTTTGCTCCTCCAACTGGGCTTCCCCCTCTTCTGACTGCGCTACTTCCCAATCCCCCAGTACGGCGCTCTGAAACTTGCCTCTGCCAAATTCTCTGGCTCCAACTCTGCAGATTGTTTCCATACTCCTCTGATCCTTTTCCTGGTTGTTCAAATAGTTGAAGGTTGATCTAATTGCATTCAAAGGACAAGGCAAGTTCTGGGTCCCCCTACTACTCCACCATCTTGAAACTCTCCCCCCACCTCAGTGCCAAGGTAGTCTTAATGAAAAATCGAAATTACAAACCAGTATCTTTAAGGTTCTTCTGCTCTTGTCTTCCTGTAACAGACTTCCAAAATATGGCTACACTTCTGCTCCTTGCCAGAATTTCAGTCCTGCCAAAGCTGTTGTAACTCATTGTCACGTTAGCCTTAAGATGTCTAAGACCAGACAGTCTGAACCTCCCTTTCATTCAGAAACAGCTTCCTTTCTGGCCTTCCCTTAATCCCATTGTTATTCTCCCTGTCACACAGGTTTGATATCTCAGGGGCATCTGCATCTGTCTTCTTCCCAGTCTTTATTCAGTGGTTTGCTAAATCCTGTTGGTTTTTCCGTCACATTCCCACTGTGGCTAGTTTAGATTTTTTTTTATTGTTCTTAGCAATTATCCAGTACTTACTACTGTGTAGAGTACTTTTGGAGAGACAAAGTTGATTTTGACACATTTCCTGCAGTCAAGACTCTTAAAAATAATAGCTAAAGCTATACTACTTACTATGTGCCAGGCATTGTTCTAAACACTTTATGTGTATTGAGTGATCTAATCTTTTATAACAACACTTTGAAGCAAGTTCTGTGATTTATCTTCATTTTATAGAAAAGGAAACTGAGGCATAGATAGGCACTAAGGACCTTGTGCAACTGAGATTTGTACTCAGGGAGCCTGGCCCCAGAGTTTATGGTCTAAACCACTAAGTTCTGCTGCTTCTAGTAGATAAAATAAGATATATATAGGAGTTATGATTATGAAAGAGACCTAGATAAAGTATAGGATTTCAGATAGGAGGAATCTTTTGGTTGAAGGGCTAGGTAAAATTAATAGATTTCTAGACATTTTTGTATCCAGCTTTTGTTTCCCATATCTATCCTACTGTCAGGGTCATTTCCTAAAATCTGTAGTGATTTCCCTCATTTATCATTGAAGTCTAGACTTCTTATCTAGAGATACAACACTCTCTAACATGCTGGTGCTTTCTTATTTCTCTAGTCTTCCCTCTCATTACTCTTTTACTTAAAGTTTGTTCCAGAAAAAGAAACTCATTATTTTTCAAATAATTTTAAAATTCATTCTTCTCTTTCTCTGAGCTTTTGATGCCAGTGAGTATCTGACTGGGCTGCCTTCTACAACCCCATCTCTCTAATCCTTTCTGTATTACTTAAATCCAGTGTATACACCCAGAGTATATCCCCCTTTTTGGTAAAATCTTAGACTATCACAGTCTGAAATGATCTCCAATGTCCTCCATTTAAATATTCTAGTCATCTAGTACTGATTAATTCATACCATTTTCAAACTTATTCTCACCACTATCACGTTCCTTAGTAGCCATTTAAAAACAGAAAGAATTTATAAGGTGCTCTGGCTTGTGGTAAAATCTGAGAGTAATCCTGGCTATAAATTGTTTCTACAGAGATTTAAGTGGAACATTTGAACTATATTCCATGGCCTATTAGTTGATGGTTTTCGTAGAAGCTCTCTCAATCTAGACTCATAACTGGAATTTTGTTTCTGCTTGTTGATCCATTCGTTTTGATGTGGAAATGTTGGGGTTCAGAGTCAATGGCCAAGAAAGAATACTTGAGATGTCTTTACTGCAGAAAGATGGTTTTATTAAAGCATGGGGACAGGGCCCATCGGCAGAAAGACTGCCCTGGTATTGTGAGGAACAGTTAATTATATACTGTGGAGCTGGGGGAGGTAAAGATCAGGTAAGCTTCCTGATTTTCATATGCTAAAGAAGACACATAAGATCCTGGAGACCTAGCTACCATCAAGCTAAGGTTGTTTTTCCCTCTAGCAAAGCATTAACATTAAGATAGTTGGGAGTTCCTGGAGGAGGGTCATACTCTGCTCACCTCAAGTATTTGCCAGTGGACTGCAGGTTATAAGGAACTTTAATTTTATCTACACTTACTTCTGCCTTTGCTTTCCACATCAGTTAGAATGCTGTGTATGAATCCTAGCTACTCTTCAGCAGGGAAAGCGGTCAGATAGTTTGCTACTGAAATTGGTGCTGGTGGTTTTGGGTCCATGAGATAATCTCCAACTGCAGACCCTAATGATGCCCACAAAGCTGAGTTCTTCTTTTCCTCTGGCACTGCCCTTCTCTGAACTATTTTGGTAATATATTCTAATGGATTCAGAATCTTTTTCTCTTCTTCCTTACACAATACTCCCCTTAAATTTCCCTGGTGGTATCTATTACTACTAGTATTGATAATGAGAGTTAATAGCATTTGACTTACTAAATACCTGATACTATTTTACATATTATATGTTCTCTTGTTTTGTTTTACTATAGATCAAATGTTCTTTCTTTAAATTAAAAAAATTTTTTTATTGTGTTATGGTAGTCACCATACTGCACATCATTAGTTTTTGATGTAGTGTTCCATGATTCATTGTCTGCATATAACACCTAGTGCTCCATGCAATCTGTGCCCTCCTTAATACTCATCACCAGCCTCACCCATCCCCTCATCCCTATCTCTTCTAAAACCCTCCTTTTGTTTCCTGGAGTCCAGATTCATCTCCCCCTCCAATTTCCCTCTCTTCATTTTTCCCTTCCTTCTCCTAATATCCTGCATGCTGTTCCTTATGTTCCACAGATAAGTGAAACCATATGATAATGGACTTTCTCTGTTTGACTTAGTTCACTTAGCATATTCTCCTC